>JAJHZJ010000194.1:0-547004 GCA_023548195.1 Bettongia penicillata ogilbyi | reverse complement strand
GGCAGCTTGGTGAGTCACTTTAAAATTAGAGTGTCAGAAAGTTGTCTCCAACACAAAGAATTAAAGGATTGCACATGATCATTCAGCTATTATGTACCAGAATTTGAACTTAGTTCTTGATTCCCAGGCTATCCCTTTACCTACCCTATGATGTTACCTTTACATGGCAGCTAGGTGACATAGAGCACAGGGTCTGGAGTTATGAAATCCAGCCTTAGACACTTGACTGTGTGAGCCTGGACAAATCACTTAACCCTCTTTGCCTCACTTTCCTAAACTGAAATTGGAGGTTATAATCTACCTCCCAAGGTTCGTTTTTTAAAATTTTCTCCCTAATTACATGTAAAAATACTGTTAGCATTCCTTTTATTTATTTTCAGATTTTGAGTTCTAGATTCTCTTTCTCCCTTCTTCCTCTCCCTTGCCACTGAGAAGGTAAGCAATTTGACACAGGGTTTATGTGTGTAGTTGTATAAACCACATTTCCATGTAAGTCATGCTGTGAAACAAAACCCAGATTAAAAAAAAAGAAAAAGAAAATAAAGAACAAGCATGCTTCAGTCTACATTCAAACCCCACTAGTTCTTTCTCTGAATATGGACACACCCCAAGGGTTGTTGTGAGGATCAAAGGAGATAATATTTTAAAAAGCACTTAGCACAGTGCCGGGCACGTAGGTGCTAACTGTATGCATGTTTATTCCCTTCCCCTTCCTCCCATATTGATAAAATGATCAGTTCAGTTTAATTCGGTCAGGCAAGCAGCCAATTCCCTGATAAATAACCTTAAACCATTCGTTTGACTGAAGTCACTGTCTGATTGGGTCAAAATAAATAAATGATCGAACAATAATTGATTGGCCTGAATTCTCCAGCAGCATTCCAGGAACCGAGCCTGACCAGGACGCCCCATTCATCTGTAGAATGTAAACTCCTTAAACTCTGCTTAAGACCAGAGACTGTTTCATTTTTATCTCTCTCCTTAGTCCCTAGCATAGTGTCTGGCACATAGTAGGTGCTTAATGAAGGTGTGTTGCATTGAATTGAAATTCTGTCCTCTACCTGGGGGAGATGTACTTATTGAAACAAATGGATTAGTTTAAGTTGGTAGAGAAGAGGTCATTGGCCTGCATTATACTGCTCTTGGTTTTTAATATAAACATTTTACTAGGAAGATTTTTGGCAACTAACAGATTGCAAGGAGGGCAGTGGAGAGCAGGGAAAACCTCACTGCAGGACAATGGTATTCATTTAAGTTGAGGAGGAGGGCCAGAGTGATTTAATATCATGTCCTTTTACACTTGCTATCCTGATGCTTTTCCAGTGACTCAGTTGTCTACCCTTGATGCCTTTTTCAAATGGGAAACAGCTGGGCCAAAAGCACAACCTTCTTTTGCTCTTCCCAGACCTTGGACCTCAACTGATTTACAACCCCAAGAGCAAGGAACAAGAATTCCTTCAGAGACGCTAATGCCATCCCACATGTTCCATCCCAAATAATTACTCTGAAGCCTACTCTTGGACAATGTATTGGTTCAGTCAGTGAATTGGAAAGTAAAAGCCTTGACACATGGAAATACAATATACAATAGCCCAGAGATTGTTTCTTTTAAGAGCTGACATGGTAATAATTTGGTGGGGATCGTACTGTTGCTTCTGTTTGTTGATGGTGGGTGGCATAAGAGAATGATTGATCTGCCTTTGGTAAACATCTATTATGTGTCTATTGTATACATAGCCCCCCATGCTAGGCTTTCAGGGAGATAGCATGCCTACCACCATGGTCATATATACCGTAGGGACAAGACAAGCAGAGAAAAGTACTGTTTAGAGGCCCAAGTTTACACTGTGCAGAATTCATGACATGAGACAAGGTGCAAGTTTTCCAGTAGTTACAAATAATACAGAAACAAGGAGTATTTTAGAAGGACAGAAGACCACTAGGAGGTGACAATAATGATGATGATGATAAAGCTTATACATATACATATATATGTGTAAAGATATATATATCTATATAGATAGTACTTTAATGTTTTCAAAGTACTTTACATATGTTATCTCATTTGATATTGATACTGTATCAAATTATAAATACCAAAAGCATCTTCATTGGAAGACTGAGAATGGTTGTCAGCTTGTCCCACTGGTTCATGATATACAGATTATCTATTATTGCTAATAGTGATCTTATATAACTATAACAATTATCCATTGGGATAGAATTTCTCTGTTTCTTTTAGGCACAGTGCTAACTTCCCAGTCTTTGTAGGTCAATTTTCATTAACCAAATTGGTGCACAATGAAAAAATATTCTAATAAATGACAGATGTGGTCATAGAAATTTTTATCCATCTGTTTTCTTCTCGATGGACACATGCAAAGCAAGCAATAACTCATTTATGCACCTTCATCTGTTTTCCAGAAGGCTTATTTAAGAGAAAATTTGAGAACTTGGGAAATACGTAATTCATTTGGAAAGTCGGTACAACCAGTAAGCCCTGGGAAGGGCACTGCCCACGTTGCTTCACCACATCTCTTAAAGGCATTTCTCTCTTTAAAAGTCTATGGCCAAATAAATGCTTCCATGGAGCCCGTGGAATGTCATTTCTTTTAAGGCAAGGAGAACTTTTTTTTCTTTTTGTTTTTTTATTTTTTAACACAGTTTATAACAGATAAAGCAATTCAAACTTTTGGTCAAGTGATACATCTTTTTAAAGCATTTACAATATGGACCACAAAAGATTTTTTTTTTTTAACATTAACCAACTGAGACACAAATAATATTTATGTGGCTAACTTCACAATCTCTTGACCTAATTGTCTCCACAGTATTACTAAGAATGAAAGGACCCTAACCTAATGGTGTTGGTCTAAAGTCCTATGCCTAATAGCTTAATTTTAGACAACCTTGGATGTTCCCCTACCCATAATCTATAATTGAATAGATCTGGTATTAAGGTTACAAACCTTTTGACTCTAGGAAATTGCCACCAATAGTAAGGACATTGCAGGGATACAATATCTCCCTGACTTCATGTCAGCCCCAGGCAGGATTAGATTATCTACTTGCATTCAGTCAGGCTTAAAGTCTACCAGGTGTCAGTGGGGAAATTGAGTCAGGAGAATCCCACCTCAGCCCATACTGAATAGCTGCTCTCCCACCCTTCCCTTGAGATCACCTATGCAGTTCATACCAGCATCTCATCAGCTTACTGCCATCATGTATTGGAGGCTCAGATTGCCTTTCTTGCTTCCCATGTCTGGAGTTAGACTCAGAAGAACAGTCACTTAATAGGCCCATAGCATCTAAAAATGGCAAATTCCAATGACCAGGTTTCAAATATGATGATAGGTTCACTTTGGCTAAGGAACATCTTTTGAGGCAAGTCTTACATGGCTTACATGTCTTTCTATACATGTTCTAATTCCTGATTAGATGGCAATCATAAAATCAAATTTACCATTAAAACCTTGACTTTTCCATCAATGCCAAATTTTACCCAAAGTTACCTTCCTCTTGGAAATTTAGACTGAAATTCTTTTCTCCAAACTAAAGATGCCATTGATTTATTCTCAGTAATTAATTCAGTCTATTGTTTTAATACTAATTGCTTTTACCTCACTTTGTAACATGTCTGATTTTTCTCATCACTCCCCTCCCCCTGCTTCCTAAAACCTTGCATTCTCATTACTCCTTCCCTCAATGTACCCTTCCCTCCATCACACTCCACCCCTCTCCTATCCCCATCTTCTCTCTTCTCTTTGCAGGGCAAGTTGAATTTCCATACCCCATTCCCTGGAGTTCTTATTTCCTGATTATATGCAATAAAAATTCTCAACATTTGTTTCTAATACTTTGAATTCCAACTTCTCTCCCTCCCCCCTCCCTCCCCAGCCCCACTGAGAAGGGAAGAAATTCAATACAGACTAAATATATGTTGTTTTGCAAAAGACTTGCATAGTAATCATGTTGTATAATACTAATTATATTGCCTTCTGACCTACCCTATCCCCCCTTATTTTTCCCCCCTACAATTGACCTTGTCCCTTCTCAAAAGTGTTTATTTCTAGTGACTCCCTTCTCCCATTTGCCCTCCCTTCTAACATTCCCCTTGCTCCACTTGTTGCCTCTTCTCCTACTTTCCTGTGGGGTATATAAATTTTCATATCAAATTTAGTGAGCATGTTATTCCCTCCTTCAGTCAAACTTGGGGGGAGAGTAGCTTTATTCCCCCTCCCCTTCCTTTCTCCCTTACCTCCTCCATTGAATAAGATTTTTTCTTATTTCTTTTATGTTATAGTCTGCCCCATTCCATTGCTCCCTTTCTCTTCCTGGAATTTTCCTCCTTCACCCCTTAATTTTTATTTTATTTTATTTTTGTGTGTATGTGGATATCATCCCTTCTGATATAACACACCCTGTACTCTCTATCTAGCTATGTGTATGTGTGTGTGTGTGTGTGTGTGTGTGTATGTACAATCTCTCCAACTACCCAAATACTGAGAAAAGATTCAAGAGTTAAAAATATTTTCTTTCCATGTAGTAATGTAAACAGTTCAGCTTTAGAGAGTCTTTTATGATTTTTCTTTTCTGTTTACCTTTTCATGCTTCTCTTGATTCTTGTCTTGGAAAGTCAAATTTTTAAATACAGATCTGGTCTTTTCCTCAACATGAAATCTTGAAACTTGTCTATATGACTGCATGACCATTTTTTCCTTGAAGTATTATATTCAGATTTGCTGGGTAGGCGATTCTTGGTTTAAATCCCAGTTCCTTTAACTTCTGAAATATCCCACTCCAAGCCCTTCAAAAGCTTAATATTGAAGCTGCCAGATCCTGTATTATCCTGATGGTATTTCCATCAGGGCAGTTTTTCTTGTTAATTTCATGGAAGATAATGTCTAGGCTCTTTTTTTGATGATGGCTTTCAGGTAGTCCAATAATTTTTAAGTTATTTCTACTGGATCTATTTTCCAGGTCAGTTGTTTTTCCAATGAGTTGTTTTACCTTATCTTCTATTTTTTCAAATTTTTGGTTTTGCTTACTAACTTCTTGGTTTAACTCATAGTCATTCTTTTCCCTGGACTCAATTCTCTCTTTCAATGAATTATTTTGTTCAGTGAGCTTTTGAACCTTCTCCTCCATTTGGCTAATTCTGCTTTTTAAAACCTCCTTCTCCTCATTGGCTTTTTGGACCTCTTTTTCCAATTGAGTTAGCCTCTTTTTAAAGCTGTTATTTTCCTCAGCATTTCCTTTAGTAAGCTGCTAACTTGTTTTTTAAGGTCTTCTATTGCCTGAGCCAAGGTTAAGTCTCCTTTGGAGGGAGGGTCCTTGACTTCCTCTGACAGTATGCCTTGTTCTTCCTCATCTGAAGGGATGGGGGAGACACCTGTTCCCCAAGAAAGTAACCTTTTATGGTCATTTTTTTCCCCTTTTCTGGGCATTTTCCCAGCTGGTTACTTGACTCCTGAGTTTCCCCTCCACACCCACCTCGCCTCCAGATCCACCCAGCTAGCGCTTAGAGGCTGAGATTCAAATGCTGCTTCCCAGCCTCAGGGCTTTGGGTGGGGGCAGGTATTTGGTGTGAGATTAAGTTCAGGTGCTTGGGTGGGGTTAGGCCCCCCCCCCCCAAAGGGGCTCAGTTCCCTCAGGGGGTTTACTCGGTGACCTTCAACAATGGATCTGGGCTCCTGCCTGCTTTGGGAGCTCCTGTCTGCTGCTGCCTCCCCTGCTGCCTCCCGAGGGACCCTGAGTTATGGGGACACCCCGCTTCCCTCTCAGCTAGCTGAAAAGACTCTCTCACTGACCTTTGGTGCCTTTGGGTGGAGGAACTTGCTCAGCCACTGGAGATTCCATCCCTGAAGCCTGCTCGGATCTCTGAGAACTTCTTAATCTTTTTGGTATCATGGACCCTTTCGGCTTATAGACCCCTATTCAGAATATGGTCTTTAAATACATAAAATACAGAGGTTTAAAAGGAAACCAAAGCTCACTAAAAATAGATGGAGTTCTTTTTTCTACATGTAGTTTCATAGATTCCCCTGAAATCTATTTCTGGATTTCATATGGGTCTGTGGGGTCCTGTCTGAAATTAATGGGAAGTAGGATGCTTGATGGACTGAACCCTATAAAATGAATAAATAGTTGTGCTCTGAGATTTGGCATTGACATTTAATGAAGACTAGGAAGCAGGTGAACTTTGTGAGAAATTCCTAAATTACAATTTTATAAATATATCAAAGTGATCTCTACAAATTGAGAATATATTTCCTTGTCTTCTTTACCACCCCCCCCTTCTTCCTTCTATCTTCACAACCTCTCTTGAATCCTACACCTTCTCTCTACTCACACAGGTACCACTTTAACTAAAACTCTGCTTACATTATTGCAGGGACTTCCTAACTGGTCTTCCTGCCTCCAGTCTCTCCCTACTCCAATTCATTCTATACACAACTGCCAAAGTAATTGAAAATATACTTCTTAATGGTAATCTTAAGAGAAAAGACTTGTAAACACTCTTGTAACAAGGATGGAATTAAATTACCTTTGGGGGTGGGTTTATCTTGACATAAAGACTCACAAGTTTTGCAAGCTCAAACCAGGCATCAATATGGGAAGAAAGAAGTAGAGAAGGGAGGGAGGAGGAAAGGAGGAAGAGAGTAAAGAGAGAGAGAGAAATAGACAGACACAAAGCAGATCCCAAAAGAGGCAGAGATAGAATTATCAAACCTGTTAGCTTCTACCTATTCTGAGGAAGACTGTTTCTGAATCTAACTAAACTGGTCTCTGAGTTATGGATTGTTTGAATTGTTTGAAGCTACTTTCTAGAGAAGATGAAAGCTAGGAGGCAGGAAAGAGGAGATTTTTCCCATTGGGATAGGCTGAACTTTCTTGCAACATTCAAGATCTATGTTGTCCTTTGCAAGGCATGTTCTTTGCTTGCATTTTCCTAGCACACGGATAGCTTGGTTGGCTGGTCCAAAGATCTGAGTTCGCAAATGTTGATATGACCTATTGCTTAATCTCTGTGGATTGAAAAAAAAAATGGCCATCCCAATTCAGTAAAGGGCATTTTGTTTTTTAAATACAGAAAGGAAGAATCTTTTATATCCAGTACTATTTGTGATCTGAATTCTTTTCAGGAAAAGAACTTGCAGAGGAAAATCTGTTTCGTGGAAGAAACTCTAGGATTATAGCATTCAGAGTTGAAAGGGGTCTTAGAAATCTCTTACATTAGCCTCCTCATTTTATAGATGAAGAAATTGTCCAGGGGAGTTTGAATGACTTGCCTAAAGTCACTTAAGCAGTAAATATCCCAGTCAGGATTAAAGCCCAGATCCCCTTCTCCAAATGCTCTTATCCTTATCCTATGCTGGAAGGAAGCACTTAAGAGACTTTGAAACAATTTCTTTTAAGTGCTTATTGATGTCTTTTGTTTATACTTTCCCAAGCCAGACTCTACTCCTAAATGCCATTAGTGCCTTTTCTCTGAGATCACTACTCATCTGGTACTTACAGAGTTGTTCAAATGATCTCCCTTGATTAGAATGTGTAATCTCAGGAGCAATTGACCCCGATTTTAGTTTTTTGTCTCTCTTTGTGTTAGTGCTTGTCACAATACCAGTCACACAGTAAGTGTTTATGCAGGCTTGTTGAGTGCTTGGCCTCATTTCTTTTCCCTACACACTACTCCCTTCACTTGCCCTAGAAATATTCCGATAACAAAGTAAAAAAAAAAAGAAAAAACAGTTCAACTAAGCTAATCATCAAGGATGACCACTTATTTCATGTTTGACCTTAGTAAATGAAAGATGGAGGTGCATTCTTGCATTTCTTCTTTGGGGACCAAGTTTGTTCATTGCAATTTCACAAAATTCAATTTCAGTTTTGTTACTCTTACCTTTTAATTTATATCATAATCGTCATGCCTGTTGCATTCCTAGTCCTGCTGGCTTCATCTTACATCAGTTCATATGTCTTCCCATGCTTCTCTGATTTCATCATTTCTTACAGCACATTGATATTACATTATGTTATCGTTGTTTAGCTCTTTTTCAGTCTTGTCTGACTCTGTGACCTCATCTGGGGTTTTCTTGGCAAAGATACTGGATTAGTTTACCATTTCCTTCTCCACTTCATTTTACAGATGAGGAAACTGAGGCAAACAGGGTTAATTAACTTGCCTAGGGTCACCCAGCCAGTAAGAGTCTGAGTTCACATTTGAACTCAAGCCTTCCTGACTCCAGGTTCAGCACTCTATCTATTGCACCCCTTAGCTGCCCTTACCTTCTTGCACCACAATTTATCTAACCATTGCTCTTCATGGGTAGGAAATGATTCTTCTTAACCTGGCTTTTTGATTAAGCAACATGTTCTTATATTTTTTGATGACTTAGGAAGAAATGTTAAAAAATACGATGTGAAATCTGTTCGGGCTTTCTTCTACTTTCTCAAATGGCATTGTGATTTTCTGGTAACATTGCCATTGGGGTGTTGGTCTTTTGGCATGCTGGTATAAATTAGCAACATGGTTTATATCTTAGAAACTTAATATCATGTTTAGCAATTTAGTTGTTTGATCACAGAATCTTAGTTAAAAGGGACCATTTATTCCAACCCATATTTAACTAGGATTCTTCTTTGGGAGAATATCCCTGGTGTATGGCCATCCAGTATCTACTTGAAACCCTTTAGTGATTAGGCACTCACTCATTATCTTTTATGGAAAGGCTGTTCAAATTTTGGACAGTTTTGATGGTGACCAAGCTTCTCCTTACATTAAACTGGAATTCTCAAATACCCATACATAAATGAAAAAGGTATTGGTAATAAGTAAGGTGAACCAGTGATTATGTTGTATTAGCATGGAGTCAAACTTGATCACATAATTCTTACGGACCACATGGTGAGATGGGGTTCATGACTGAACTATGACTCTGAAAGGATCTACCTGATTTGAAAGAAATGTTTGGAAAAGGGAGATGGTATGTGCCAGGCATTGCTAGGTACAACAAACACAAATTAAAAAAAACAAAACAGTCCCTTTCATTAAGGTACTTATATAATAAAAGAGACCCAAAGTACATACAGGGGAGTATTGACTAATGAAGGGAGTCTTGGTCTACATAGTCACCCTACCCTTTTTAGCAGCAATGATGCTACTGATTTGATTATTCCCAGAGCTAGAGATAGAAAAGGGGCTGGTATATGTGGTAGGGAGGAGCAGGGCATGTCAAGTTGCTTTCTGGATAGGCTCCATCTTTCTGGTGGATGGCTGCATAGCATGTGAGCCCTTAGTCCCAGCTCTCTTCTCTGAGGTCAAAGGACCTATGGGCTCTTAGGTTCACAGAGCTTATCATCTATCTAGTAGTCACATACAAACAACTGTAATAAAAAATTGAAGATGAGAACAGTATACGAGGGGAACAAGGCTTGGTATGAAGTTGAAGGATGGGGATATAATGCCTTGGTGATCTTGGTTTACTTAGTAAATAAATATCTGGCAAATATCCATTGCTTTGGAGATGGCAACCAGATTACCATGACTAAACATCTGAAATTATGAGCTTGATGATGAGGTTCGAATGGAGAATCAGAATGATCCAGAAACACTTTACCGCTGGCAGGAACAGGGAGCAAAGGATGTGTACAAATAAAGTTCCTTGATTGATAGGCTGTACACTCAGCACCAGTAACTAGTCATGTGACCTTTGACACATTTCATCTCTCTGAGACTCAGTTTCCTCTTTTGTAAAATGGGATGGTGATCTCTGGCCTGTCTCCCTCCTCTAGGTAATCTATAATAGTTATGATGGATGTAAAAGTAGTGTAAACTGGACAGTATTAAAAAAAAATTTGGTTGCCAATCTTTTCAACTGAAATGCTGAAGCAATATAGACAGTCAAACTTATTGAGCTGCTTTCTTGTTTTCAACATTTATTTAAATTTTTTTTGACTTTCAAATTTTTCTCCCTCCCTCTTGTATCTCTCCCACCAATTGAGAAGGCACTGAACTGTTTTCTTGAAAGAGAACCAAATCAAAAACCCCAAATTCAAACCAAGGTGAACTGTTGTTTGGTCACATGGAAGAACCACCACCATGTTGGTGTTCCTAATATACAGAATATGAGGAATGAAGATTAGCAATGTGTCATTTATAGTGTCACTGGAAGGTGCTGGGGTCAAAGGGAGGGAGGGAAGCAAGAAAGAGGAGAAGAGAGAAGAAGGAAGAAAGGAAATGGAGGAAAAATATAGAAAGAAGCATATGGAAGGATGGAAGGAAGGAGAGGAAAGAAGGAAGGAAAATAGGAAAGAAGGAAGCTGACCCAAGCCCAGGGAAGTATAGAAAGAACTGTTATGGTTTTTAGAAGGGAGTATTCCTTCTTCTTGGATTGCAGAACCACTTTACCCCTCTGCATATTCCTTCCCAGAGGAATTCACACTACTGAAACAAAAAAAGAGTCTTGAATTGTGGTATGGAATCAGACTGGCATTTCCAGATTCTTGGCAAGCACTCTTGTGCTAGTTTATAGCTAATAATCTATACTCTCATACTTTTTGGATTATGAAAATAAAGTTGCATTGAAAATAAAAAAGGAAGGGAATCTTTTCAAATTTTAAATAGACATCCATCAAACCTATACATTTTCATGAGCAATATTGCATGTATACCGCTTCCATTTAGATGTTGATTTTCAGTGGAATTTGTGTAGGAATATCCTATTCTCTCCCTTCTTCACCCATCTTAGTCTGTACTCCAGGCAGAAAGCTGACACAACTCTCTCCCTCTCTCTCTCTCTCTCTGTCTCTCTGTCTCTGTCTCTGTCTCTCTCCCCCCCCGTCTCTCTCTCTGTCTCTGTCTCTCTCTGTCTCTGTCTCTGTCTCTCTCTCTGTCTCTGTCTCTCTCTGTCTCTCTCTCTGTCTCTGTCTCTCTCTCTGTCTCTGTCTCTCTCTCTGTCTCTGTCTCTCTCTGTCTCTGTCTCTCTGTCTCTGTCTCTGTCTCTCTCTCTCTCTCTCTCTGTCTCTGTCTCTGTCTCTCTCTCTCTGTCTCTCTCCCCCCCTCTGTCTCTCTCTCTGTCTCTGTCTCTCTCTGTCTCTGTCTCTGTCTCTCTCTGTCTCTGTCTCTCTCTGTCTCTCTCTGTCTCTGTCTCTCTCTCTCTCTGTCTCTCTCTGTCTCTCTCCTGTCTCTGTCTCTCTCTGTCTCTGTCTCTCTCTCTGTCTCTCTCTCTGTCTCTGTCTCTGTCTCTCTGTCTCTGTCTCTCTCTCTGTCTCTGTCTCTCTCTGTCTCTGTCTCTGTCTCTCTCTCTGTCTCTCTCTGTCTCTCTGTCTCTGTCTCTCTCTCTGTCTCTGTCTCTCTCTGTCTCTGTCTCTCTCTGTCTCTGTCTCTCTCTCTGTCTTTGTCTCTCTCTGTCTCTCTGTCTCTGTCTCTCTCTCTGTCTCTCTCTCTCTCTGTCTCTTGGGCAGAGACATGTCCATCGAACAGACTGAGCTGCCCCTGGCTTTAGATCTCCTGCGGCAGACCAGGGCAAGGGTCTGTGCTTGGTTGAGGCCAGCCCCAAAAGTCCTCCCCAAATCTGAATGTCAGCTTTCAGCCAAAAGAGCAGCATGTGAGGCTTGTGTTGCTTCAAGCTTGTGCCGTGTATGTTTCTCCTCTGTGCAGCTCCAGCAGGCTCCCACCCTTACTAGGGTATATTGTAGCAGTGAAGTTTCCCCAAGGTGATTTGCATGAAAATACACCCCAGAAAAATAGACTAAGAAGAAGAAGGATGGGTTTTCAGGGAAAGTGGGAAGGAATAACCCTAGGACATGTTTCTGAAAGGGTTATGTTTTTATGTCCTGCTTTTAAAATAATTCATGCATCATACAAGATCTTTGGCACTCGAACAAACCAACACCATATTTTGCATATCTGAGAATTCTAGGCAGGCGGTGCCACATAACTGGGACTGTTCATATTATTGCTTTTGGACTACAGTGATGATGTTTTACTTTCTGCTGTGATGAAATGGAAGTGATTCAGACACAGAATGTGAGAGGTGGTCCTCTGATCACAGCATGTACCATGAGTAACATTATTTTTGTCACACATGGAAGGAGAGTTGAACTGGTAACTCATAAAATGGGATTCAAAGTCCTGCCCTCCTTTCCCCTGACACCCCCCCCCCTGCCCATCCAGCTGGGCAGCTTTGGGCAAATTGCCTCACTTTGTCTATTTCATCTATAAGAAGGAGGCTTATTCTACTTGCACCGATTACCTGCTGTGATAGACTGAGAGCTGAGAGGATATCTAGCCCAAGGGTCCTTAACCACTGTCTATGTTCTAGACCCTTTTCATTGTCTGTTAAAACCTATGTCTCCATAGTTGGACCCCTTCTCAGAATGATGATGTTTAATGTATGAGATATAATATGTAGGATGACAGGGGAAACAGTTATATTGAAAATATTTTAAATGAATTCATGGGCCCTAATTCACCAACCTCTGATGTAGTCTAACCCTCCTCACTTTCCTAAAGGGTCCAAGGTCTCCCAGTGCATCCTGGGTCATCTCCTGTCATCCTGATGAATATCCAGTCACTGGATTCAGATGGCTCTGGAGGACAAGTGAGGCTGGTGACCTGCACAGCCCTCCCTCACTCAAAACAAAGTCAAGTGCAAGTCATGTCATCATTTCTCTGATGACATGGTCTTCTTTGGCAACAAAGGACAAACACAATAGATTAAAGAAACTGAGAATCAGATTAAATGAGTAGTTTCAGGTCAATCACCTAGAGTAGGTGGCGGACCCAGGATTCAGACCAGGTCCTCTGATGGCAAATCCAGTTCTTTTGCAATGAACCATACTTCTGCTCTTGCTCTGTCTCCTCTAGGGGTCATGAGAATCAAATAAGATAATAACAGTATTAATCATGATAATGAAATCTGCAGAGCACCTACTACATGCTAGGCACTGTGTTAAATGCTTTTCAGACAGGTAGGTACTATTATTATCCCCATTTTACATTTGGGGAAACTGAGGTAGACAAGGGTTACACAGCTAATGAGTATCTCCAATTTCAGGACTTTCTGACTTCAGGTTCAGTGCTCTATCTACTGCACTGTCTAGCTTCCAGAGGATAAAACGTCTTTGTAAACTGTTAAGTTTTTATGATTATTCGCACCACTAATGCTCTGGGAGAGTACACTCATGTGTAGTTCACTCATTCAAAGTGAGATTAAAATGACAACAAGACTTTATCACCTTAAGCCCCAGTCTTCTAGTCTCTCAGCATAGTAATATAGGGGTGATCCTTGAATTCTCACAATCCTTCACCCCAGTTATCATCTGTTGCTAGTTCTTGTTGACGGCACTACCATCACACTGCTCTTGTCCATCCCCTTCTCTCTACTTCCACAGTCACTAACTTAATTTGGGCTGTCAACAGCTCTTACACGGACTAAACAACATCTTCCTAGTAGGTTTCCCTATCCAAAGTCTCTCCTTTCCTCTCCACCCAGTGGCCAATGTGATGTTGCTAAAGCACGGGCCTGACCGTGCCACTGTCTCTCTTATAGTAAATGTTTCAGTGTTTCATTATGAGTCAAAGACACGGAAGGGTTAAGATATCATCATTTTCGCCAGGGAGGGGGTGATTATGACACATAAAATCATAATTTTTGTAACCCTCAGTTTCTTCAACTGTAAAAAGTGTGTGTGTGTGTGTGTGTGTGTGTGTGAGAACTAGATGACAAGGTTTCCTTCAGCATTGTCTATACTAACAGGAGATAATAAATGTGGCCCATATTTGGGTTCTAAGATATCAACCATACACATACGGGATGAGAGGTGTGGTTAGATGGTAGTTTGTGTGAAGATCTGGGTTTTACTGTGAGACATACGAGCTTAATATGAACCCTGAGAATAATATTGAAGTAAAAACAAAACATTAATGTCAGTTTTAGAGGAACAGAGTGTCTGTAACCAGGGAAGTGAAAGCCCTACTGCTCAGTCCAGCCATATTGGAATCGTCAGTTCTATTCTGGGCGCTGCATTTTAGGAAGGATATCAGTAAACTGGAGTGTATGGATGAAAAGGGGAGTAACTAAGAAGGGGGATGGGGCGAGCCTAGAGAGTGTGTCATGACTATTGTTTGATTTAATGTTTTATCTAGAGCAGTGGTTCTAAAAGTGTGATCTAGAAACTTCTGGAGTCTCTAAAGCCCTTTCAGGGGAGGAATCCATGAGGTCAGAATGGTTGTCATAATAAGACTAAAATGTTTTCATTTCTAATGTGGTAGATATTAATAGATACTATCTGCATAAACAAATCTTTTTGAGTGTCAATACTTTTTAAGAGTGTGAAGGTTTCCTGAGACAAAAAATTTAGAGAACAAATGGCATGATAATTAATAATAGGTATAAATAGTTCTTTAAAGCTTGCAAAACTCTTTACAAATATCTCATTTTTGCAATAACCTTGTGGAGTAGGTACTTTTATTATCCCCATTTTAAAGATGTGAAAACTGAGGCGAACAGATGAAGTGACTTGTCAGTGGTCCCAGAACTAGTAAGTGTCAGAAGGAGGATTAGCAGTCGGGTCTACCTGACTCCACGTCCAGTGGTCTATCTACTCTACCACCGAGCTGCAGCTAGATTTAGGGGGACGTGGTAACTGTCTTCAAGGGTTTGAAGGGCTCTTTTGCAGAAGAAGGATTACATTTACTTTACTTGACTCTAAAGTGCAAACTAAGAAGTAGCAGAGAGATAGGTTTTGATTCTATTAATTGAAAAATTAAAAATATAAAAGTCCTCACTTTCGTGGTTGTTCAGTTGTTTTAGTCATGTCTGATTCTTCATGACCCCATTTTGGGGTTTTCTTGGCAAAGTTCCTGGAGTAGCTTCCCATTTTCTTCTCCAGCTCATTTTACAGATGAGGAAATGGAGACAAACAGTGTTAAGTGACTTACCCAGGGTCACATAGATAGGAAGTATCTGAAGCAGGCTTTGAATTCATGAGGATGATTCCAAGATGATTCCAATGCTCTATGCACTGAGTCACCTAGGTGCTTATGTGCTCCAACCACTATGCCATCTAGTCCTAACAATTAGATTTGTTCAAAAGTGAAAATAGGCTCCCTCAGAAGGTAATATGTGTCCTGTCACTGGAGGACTTCAAGCACTATCTGGAGGAACATTTATTGGACATGTTATCCATAGTGTTCTAGTCTGTTTAGGAGGGATTAGATGAGGTGGCTTCTGAGACAATATGTAAAGGAGAGAGAGCACTGGTCTTAAAGTCCAAAGACCTTGGTTGGAGTCCTGATTCCTTCTCTTCAACTACATCACCAAGGGTCTCCATGTCTTCATCTGTCAAATATGGAACGACAATGCTTGTATGATCTACATAGTGGAGCTAATGGGAAGTAAGTTCTCTGCTAACCATAAAGTCCTGTGAACTCTTACATTAAGGAATCCAGGTTTTCCAACGTACAAGACAACAATCCTGTGTTTCTTGGAGACATCTGAAGATTCTCCACCAACTGTCCAATGTCCAAGAGAAGAAATAGTTTTGTGGTTGAGCAACCCGTAGGTTTTCCTTGTTTGGGGTCAGGACACTTCTTGTAAATTGCTAAGTTACTTCTACTATGATTATTGATGAAGTGAATTCTCTCCCTACGATGAAGCAATATTTTCCAATGGGTAATCAAATTCTGTTTTGCCTTTTCTTTCAAATAGTGAGCTTTGTTTTGGTTCCCAGCCCTGGTCTACACACAAATGACCATCTGGTGTGCAGCTGTTGCATCGAAATGGAAAACTTTCTGCTCCAGTGGCCCAAAGGCTCGCTTTATACCTTTACTCACCTTTGCTAAGTGACAATGGCTGGATAGTAGAGCTCCCATTCATTGTCTAGGTGGGAAACAGACTTAGAAGACATCTCAAAGACCATGTCGTCAGTCCCCACTGCCATGGTTACTCCCATTGGAATTACTCTTTTTTAGACACGTTTTTCTAAGAATTTTCTGGACATAAATGGGGATGAGTTGTCTTCGCTCTGAAGGAGGCAATTCTTCCTGGAAGCCTGGATTTCCTGGAGGAGTCACGGTGTCAAGCACTGAGTTATGGGCTTTGGCCAAGTGCATGTCCCAGTGGTCATGAGAAATTGTTTGTTGAATATTGACAGCATACTCAGGGCTGGAGAAAATCCCAATTTCTCCTTTGTGCCCCTACCCTGACAGAGTCAGAGAACATAATTAGGACACAAAGTGCCCATTCTCAGGACACACACACACACACACACACACACACACACTCTACAACCTGTGATTTCACTGATGTGGGTTCGTGATGACATTCTTTCCATCCACTCAATTTGGTACCTTCTCTCTCACTGATAATCTTAAGAGAGGTGCCTGAAGCCATGGTGTCTAATTCAAATAGAAATAGATCTCTGATTTGCTGCTAGCTACAGCACTGATTTCTTAGTAGTTAGTGTGGATCTACCTCCCACACACAAATTCTTATTAAAAAACCCCAAATCCCAAGACAAAATTATTTACCAGTAGTCAAGCTTCTGGTATGGCGAGTCTCCACTGTTGGTTATTCTGGTACTCAGGCAACAGCCATAAAGACTTTTGTGGGGCTTATATTTATACCGTGGTGTAAATATAACACTACTGCCATAGCCTTTGAGAATACCTGGTTAATTTTATACCATGAAGAAGCAATAGCGTGTGGTTTTGAGAAGAGAACTCATTCATCTAGGTGGCACACTGCATAGAATCCTATACCTGGAGTTGGGAAGACCTGAGTTCAAACTTGGCCTAATGCCATCTAATTGCCATCTGCCTCAGTTTCCTCACCTGTAAAATGGGGATAATTATAGCTCCTATCTCCCAGAGTTATTCTGCAGTAAAAATAACATTCTTAAAGTGCTTTGTAAATTTTAAAGCACTCTGTAAATGTACCTATTAATAACTAGTAATAATAATAAAGTAGTAGTAGTAGTAGTAGTAGTAGTAGTAGTAGTAGTAGTAGTAGTAGTAGTAACAGCAGAAGTAACATCATAAAAATTAGCTATCAACCTCTCAGGGAACCAAAGCTTTTTGGAGACTAGCTCTTCCCATTCAGTTATCATTCCCTCCCCTCCCCCCACAGTCCCGTTCCTCTTGCTGCCAGGAAGATGGAAAGAGGTTATCTCCTCTTAAAGACCAGCTGTCTTTATTTATGACAGCTCCCAAAACTCATTAGGTTAGGGAAGAACTATTTACAAGAGCTATCCCTCAACTGTTTTTTCTCCCTTGACACCAGATCATAGGAAAAAGTATTAACTAGTTTTTAGTTTGTATGATCTCAGAAGTCTTGTGGTGAAAACACACTTTTCCAATGTGAACATTGCTCTCCTTCTGTGAATTTTCAGGCATTATGTATTTAATGTAGTCAGTGGCTTGGATCCTGAATTTCAACAATTTCCTCTCCTGCCAGCAAGATGGATTTACTGGATAGTCATAGGTAAGCTGCTGAACCACTCTGTGCCCTAGTTTTTCCCACCCTCAAGTGGATGTAATTATACTTAATTCCTTGGATATCCTTGGTTGAATTAGTTTTTCCTATCATGCTTCTGTGAAGTCAGAATACCTTACTAATGTGGGGCTGGTGATATATGGGAGGAACACATTGAGATCCTCTGCCTTTGGAGGAATTTGAATGGGTTAAGGTGAAATCTTCATGAGTCAGAGTCCAATGAATTGAGTTATTTAGTTAAGCAGTTATATATTATTATATAACAATAATATACTAATATTATTGTTATTTTTGAAGGACAAAGGTAAGTGAGAAGGAGAAAGAGAAAAGAACATATTATAAAATGAATTGTTTGGAATTTATTATGTTTAAAAAGCAGCTCCTTGGATATGTTTTGAGTTGGCTATATGTTCAGTCAAACCTCTTGCACTTTCTATAACTACATCTGCAGACTCAAAAAAATGAATTTTTTTGAATTTTTATGAAAGATTCATAATTATCCTATAAGATCTCAGAGAAGATTCAATTACTCTATTGAAATAGGAAAGAGAACAAGATGACCTTAGGCATTTCATTCATTCATTCATTCATTCATTCATTCATTCATTCATTAATTCATAATGATCTTAACATTTAATTCTGACCATATTACTCCTCTGATCTAAAATCTTCCATGACTCCTTATGGTCTAAAGAATAAATCACAGATTCTTAGCTTGGCATTTAAGCTGGGTGGTATATTGGATAGTGCTCTGGACCTGCAGTCAGGAAGACCTGAGTTCAAATATGACCTCAGATACTTTCTAGCTGTGTGATCCTGGAGTCTCAATAAGGAGATGTAACAAAAATGATTTTTTAAGTTTCATTTATCAAAAACTCTCCATATGCAGAATGTTCTGTCCTTGTCTTCTGGTGGACTAACACCCTATTGTGCTTTTGAAAATGTATTTTATTTTTAATTTATGGACCAAAACAAGCATTTCCATAACATTGTACAATAAAAAGAAGAAATTGCAAATCTGCTATGCACAACTTCCCTTTCACAAATACAACATATTTTTGTGTAAATTTCTTTTTTTGCTTTTTTCCCTCCCATCCTCAACCTTAGAGATGGCTACCATTAATTAGAAACATATACGCACTCACACATACATACATATATACATATACACACATATACACACACACATAGATGTAAAATTTTTCTATATAGAATTCTATTTATCGTTCTTTCTCTGGATGCAGTTTGTGTCTTTCTCATATAATCTTTATAGTTAATTTGGATATTTATAAAGGCCAAAATAACTTATTCACTCAAAGTGTTTGTATTTTTCTTAGTAAATTATATGTAAATGGTCAAAAGAATACGAAAGATTTGAAGAACAATGAAGAGAGTAGTTTAAATAGAGGTGAATTTGAAGATATAGTTGCATTCTGGAGACACTAGTGAATTGCTAAACATTCATGTAGAGTTTAGCCTGAGTAAAAGATAAGGAAAAGGAAGAGGAAAAAAAGAAAGAAAGAAAAAAAGAAAGAAAGAAGGAAAGAAGGAAAGAGAATGAAGGAAGAGAGAGAGAGAGAGAGAGAGAGAGAGAGAGAGAGAGAGAGAGAGAGAGAGAGAGAGAGAGAGAGAGAATATACTGAATATACATCCAATGATATAAAAGGAAAATGATCCTAGAGTTTCTGGAGAGAAAATCACTTTTCTAAAAAGCATCAGAATGGTTTGAAAAGCCAAAGTTGGCCAAAGTTCAGTGATTCTGAATTTAAAAGATCTCACTCAAAAGAAGTAAAGAATTGGGTAATTTTGACAAAGGTGGCCCTAATGTTGTCCTTTTCCTGTCTCTTGTCCTGATTTCCTTAGGTCCTTTCTTACATACATAGCCATGATATCCTTGCAGGTCACAGGCAAAGTTGTGAAGCAGAAGAAATTTACCTGGTTCTTACCTTACCCCCCATCTCCATCCCACGCCCTCTGTCCTTCCCAAGTTCATTCCTCATTCTCCCTTTAGTGGTACCTCAAACTCTTTCCATATCAAAACTTGTTTCAAAATCCTCAAGGATCCAGGGCTGTATGTTAGAATATTACACAAATGGGACTACAAATGGAAAACAGTTTGGTACCCCAGAAAACTGTAGAGGGAAGAGTCTCTTCTCCATTCCTTCCCCTTTCTCTTTCTTTCTTAGTGATCATTCCTTCCTTGTGACAGAGAAGGAGGGGAAAAACTGGAAACATCTGACACAGACTCTAGATTTTGGCTCAATAGCTTTCAAAAGGTTCTGAAAGGCATAGGTGGAGTCTTGTGGACAGGAAAGAGGGAAGGAAAAAGCATTTATTTGGTATCTTCTAAGTGCCAAGCACTGTGCTTAGTGATTTACAAAAAATATCATATTTGACTCATACAATGAGTAAAGGTAGGTGCTATTATAATCTGTTTTACAGTTGGGGAAACTGAGGCAAACAGAGTTTAGGTGACTTGCCCAGGGTCACACAATTTGGAGGTATAGAAGACCAGATTTGAACTCAGATTTTCCTGATGCCTGACCAAGCATTCTTTTCATTGCATCACCTAGCTCTGTTGAAAATCCTATAGAGGAGGTAAGGTCAGGAGGAATGGGAACCTCTCAGAAATGAAATTATGAAGCAAAAAAAAAATTTAATAAGGAGGGAAAGGGGGTGTTATTTAAAGAAAACAGTATGTGTGTGGGTTTACATCAACCAATCAAGATTACAAAAAGAATACCACAGCCTGTACAGAAGATGGAAGCAAGGAGGAACAATTGAAAATGCACATAAACTGTGTCATGAGTTTGTATGCAACATGTCAAAAAGAAACCAATTTGAACAAAAGCTAGGGAGGAAAAGTAACCATAATAGAGTAGAGCCAGAGCTAGACAAGCCAGGGGCCATCACAGATGTTAGGAAGTATTGATCCCTTGGGTGGAGAGAGGGAGGAATGGGGAGGAAAGAGAGAGAGAAGAGTGAAAGCAGGGGGAAGGAAGGGGAAAAGTAGGAAGGAATGGTGAGAGCGAAGAAGAGATGAGGAGGGAGGAGAGACTTCCCCTTCTATATTTTTATGTGTCCTACAACTATTTCCTTTGGAGAGCCCCAATTATTGGAAGTCTCCATACAAAGCAGAATCAGAACTAGATAGCTGACCAGATGTTGGAATCTGCAGATCAGTGCCCTGGCTTTTGGTGTTGGCTTGTTTCAGTTGTTAACTACTTTCTGCGAAGCTGAAACTTAAATACTTTGGTCATGTAATGGGAAGACAAGGACTCATTGGAAAAGACCTTGATGTTGGGGGCAGACAGAAGGCAAAAGGAAAAGGGGGTTGGCAGAGGATGAGGTGGGTAGCAATGTCTTGGAAGCAATGAACATGAATTTGGGAGATGGTGGAAGACAAAAGGGCCTGGCAGGCTACGGTCCATGGGATCATGAAAAGTTGGACAGAACTGAATGATTGAAAAAAAAAAACTTACTGCCAAGAGGAGGGTTAAAGAAAGACTGGGACCAATGCCTGGGGTGGGTAAAGGGCTGATAACATATGCTGGAGTGAAGGCATCTAAGTTCCTATTTTGTATTCATTTCTTCTCTTGAAGAGATACTTTATATTGATTCTGTACCTCACCTTACCTCCCATACCCCCAAGTCTGGCTTCTAAACCTACATGTGGTTTAATGTCTGAGTTATTTTTCACAAATGTGTTATTTTTCAATGGAAGGTAAGCTCCTTGAGGACAGGCACTTGTATCTTTTGTATCCCTAGAACCTGGCATAGAGCCTGGCATGTAGCAGATGTTTAATAAATGCTTGCTAAGTTTGGTGCACTTTTCTGCTGTGCTGTCAATATTTGGTTTGGACAGGAAAAGCAATCCTAGGTGTCACAAAAAAAGGCAAGAAGAAAATATACTTTCATATCTCTGCAGCTAAAATTTCCTGTAGATTCTGTAAGAGCTTCCCTACATACACTTACTCATCAGCTCAAAAATTATGACTCTGTAGCATTAGCATCTTTAATTATCACCTCATTTCAATAGAGGAAACTTGGATTTGTTAGAGGTAAAGACTGGATCTTGTCTGTTTTCCTTTCTTTCTTTTTTTTCTACATAATAGACTCATAGAACAAACAGAGAAACTGAAAAGACTTTGTCAAATCATGTAATTTTCCTTCTCATTTTACAAATGAGGAAATTGAGGCCAAGTGCTTCTTCTAAGGTCTCAAAACTAGTTTGTAGCAAAGCCAGGACAAGAGATCCCAGTGATGAAGTTTCTTAATTTCCAGTTCAATGGGAATTTTCCTATAACCATACTGTATCAATTATCACATGTATGCAAACAACTGCCAATTTCTATCTGCAGCCCCTCCCGTGAGCTCCAAACCCACATCTCTAATGCCTGCTGGATTTGTCTCTGCTTACGTTTTCTGAATTCAACAGAGATCTGTCTCCTGCCTGCTTCTAGAGAGCAAAACTATATAGTGGATAGAAAATCAGGACAACCTGATCAAATTCTGCCCTAGATAGACACTTGTTAACTTTGTGACCCTGGCCAAGTCACTTAACCTTTCTCACCCTCAGTTTCCTTATTTATTACAAAATGTGGATAACAATAGATAGCACCTACTTCCCAGAATTGTCGTGTAGATCCAATGAGGTTAGAATTATAGAGCAGTTTTGAATGTAAAGTGCTGGGTAAATGCTAGCTATTATTATTATCATTAATTTCTACTGATGTTCCATCATCTTTCAATTATTCAGTCTCAAACCTCCATCGTTCTTGACTTTTTCCATTAAGCTTTTAATTGCCAAGTGATTAATACACTTTCCAAATATAAAAACTTTTGATGATTCCTCATTGCCTAATAAATAAATATATCGCCGTAACTTAAAGAAAAAATACTCCGGGTCCTTGTAGGGCTTTTCATACAGGAGATGCTTAATAAACGCATATCAAATGGATAGATCATATCAATAGCGATGTCCTTTTCTTTCTTCCCAGTCTGGCTGAGATCTTGTCATTTTCCCAACTAGAAACGCCCCCTCCCTCCTTGAGAGGACATTGGCCAGAGACATAGTCATTTTCTAGCCTGTGTTAATGTTCGTGTATGTGTGTGTGTGTGTGTGTGTGTGTGTGTGTGTGTGTCTTATTCCTCTTACTAGATTATAAGCAGGGATTGTTTCTTGTTTCATTTCCATAGAAGGAGCATAGTATAGTAGCTAGATTGCTAGACTTGGACTTAAGATCTGGGTTCAAATCCTATCTGTGACCCTATTGTATGTGACGAAGAAAATCACTTAACCTCCCACAGCCTTAGTCAACTTTCTAAGTCTTGTGTCAGTTGGGTTGTGATCTGCAGGTATAATGACGTCCATACAGCTTTACCTAAGCCCACTTTGTGGTAACTTCCTATTTTAGCTAATTCTTGTTAATTAAGGGATGTTCTTTCTTCTCTTGCAACTTTCTCTCTGCCTTCTTTTTCCTTCTCTTTCTCTCTTTCTTTGCTTTATCTGTCACTTTTTCCTTCCTTCCTTCCTTCCTTCCTTCCTTCCTTCCTTCCTTCCTTCCTTCCTTCCTTCCTTCCTTCCTTCCTTCCTTCCTTCCTTCCTTCCTTCCTTCCTTCCTTCCTTCCTTCCTTCCTTCCTTCCTTCCTTCCTTCCTTCCTCTTCCTTCTTTTAAAGGATTCACATTCAGTGTTCTGGCACAAAATGCAGGCTGCTCTGTCTTAGTTAAATCTTTGCCATACCTCAAAGATCTAAAGTGCTCCCTTCTCCCATGGGATGTCCTAGATCCTTCCTTTTTCTGAATTCCTTTTTTACTTGCCTATACCCCACAAGTTATCCCCTGATTCTGTTTTCTATTTTCTGTGCTCTTGCTTTTCTAGTTGTGTTATCTCTTACTGTTTCCTTAGCGCAGGGATTGCAGCATATATTTCTGTCCTATATTCTGGGCCTCAGTAACCTAGCATTCTGAGTAAGCATTGAAAACATGCCTTTTGACTGATGTACTCCCATCAGCTCCAGCCCTAGCTTAGAAAACTAGGCTCATTAAAACGCAGTTCCTAACTCTTTCCAACATTTAAGTAGAAGCCTTGGGCCTGCATTTTTGTAACATCACTCTGGCCTAGGTGCCTTACACTGCTGGGAAAAGCCAGGACCATATGCATCCATTTATGGAACAAGCCTTCCAAGGATAGAGCGAGCAAGAGGGACAGACTGGGAAAATACTTTTCCCTGTCAGCGCTGCAGTAGTAATGGCATTCGCTGCATTGCTGGGTCGTAAATAACAGTCCATTCTTCTCTCCAAAGAGAAGTAAGTTTGGGTTCCAGGCCAGAAACTCAATGTGAACAAGACCAAGTTTCCATAAGTACAAAATGACATGGATTACATGACATCTGACCAATCCATGGGGATCAGAACAAGAAGTATTTCTTTAACAGCCCTTTGCAGTGAATTATGTTTGCTGCCATGAAACCCCGAAAATAGATTTGATCTGATGTTTCCTATATAGAACTAGTGCTGTGGTGGAAAGAGCCTTAGGCCTTGGGCCAAATAGTTATGTTCAAGCCCCACCTATGCCATTAACAAGCTTGGGCAGCTCCTTTTCTTCACTGAGACTCAGTCTTCTCACCTGTAAAATAGGTCAGTAAATATTTGTGCTCCCCACATGTAACAGCAAGCACCCTGACACACATCCAGAATGACCTGCTGGCCCAGGTTCTTAGATCTGCTTTTCTAAGGAAAGTAACTTAAAAGGGGGTCAAAATCTTTAGTCACGTATACCAGCAGAGAAAATATAAGTCAAGAAATAAAGACCAATACACAGAACTTCTAACTATCTGACTATAAGCAATACATACATCACAGATCAATAGACAGATTCTTCTGTCTGATCATTATATACATACATAGCTGGGGCAGCTAGGTGGTGCAGGAGATAGAGAGACAGAGACAGATAGAGCACCAGTGCAGGAGTCAGGAGGACCTGAGTTCAAATCTCACCTCAGACACTTGACACTCACTAGCTGTGTGACCTTGGGCAAGTCACTTAACCCCAATTGCTTCATCCTGGATCATCTCCAGTCATCCCGATGAATATCTGGTCACTGGATTCAGATGGCTCTGGAGGAAAAGTGAGGCTGGTGACCTGCACAGCCCTCCCTCACTCAAAACAAAGTCAAGTGCAAGTCATGTCATCATTTCTCTGATGGCATAGTCTTCTTCAGCAATGAAGGATGAACACACACACACACATACATAGTTACCAGAGAGAGAAGCACCATCTGGGTTTTCAAAATGGGGGTGCGGGAAGGGAAGGGGGCGGCTCCTTAACAGGGACACAACCTGTCTACCTGACCCTGAGCCAGTCAAGGCTCTCAGACACGGAATAGTTACAGCTCTGCATTGGTGGAGGTCATCTCCTCATTGAGTCACTCCTAATACCAATGATCAAAGGTTGGGGAAAAAAATCTCTTTTATAAATAATAATAATAGCTAACATTTCTTTAGCGCTTTAAGGTTTGCATAATGCTTTGCATTTATTATCCCGTTTGATCCTTACAACTACCCTGGGTGATTCACACGATTTTTATCCCCATTTTACAGCGGTGGAAACGGAGGCAGATAGCAGGCAGGTGACTTGCTCAGAGTCACACAGTTAATAAAATTTTGGGCAGAATTCAAATTTAGATTTTCCTGCGTCCAAGACTCGAGTTCTATCCCTCCGCTGCCTAGTTAATTGCGATATTACGTATGAGGCACCGAGTACAGATTAATCCACTCAGTCAATATTTATTAATTAACAATTGATTGTAATAGACTAATACTGGTGTCTGGTAGACCTGGGTTCAAGTTCTGTGTCCTAGTTGAGAAATGAAGTAATTTGAACTTCTCTTGAAAAGATGAGTTTTCTCATCTTTTAAATGAGGATGAAAATACTTGTACTGTCTCCCTAAAAGGGTTGTTACGAGACTTAAATGATATGATAAAAGGCAGTGCATTTCTGCAAATTTTTATTGTATTTAATTATTTTGGGAGACAGTTTGGAATAGTAGAGAACCATTGGACTTGGAGTGGGAAAACCTGGGTTCAAGTTTGGTCATTCAACCTCTATCTGCCTCTTTACAAATCTGCAAAATGTGAATAATAATTGCACTTGCCTCCCAGGTTGGTTGAGATGATCACGTAGGAAAATAAATACAAAGCACTCTGCAAACTTTAAAGGAATAAAGACATTTTAGCCATGATGACATTGCACAATGCTCATGTTTGGACAGGTCAAGGAAACTAGACCACACCCTAGTGATCATCTACAAATTATCAAGGGAGTTGAAAAGGGTCTCATTCTCAAAATTGGAGCAAGTGTGACTTTTTAACACATCCCTGGAGAGAAATCACATCACTGAGAAGAGTAGGACAGTCTTTGGCCAGGGCTCTTCCTTCTTTGAATAGAAGAAGACTTCACAAGCTTTGAAGGGTCTGCAGGATGTTGGACCTTTCATCTTTCCATCAGTGCATCAGTGTCCAACCAGGACACTGGTTATTATATGTTGGCTGGAAAATGCTGATGACAGAAAAGGGCTTCCAGCAACCAGGAGCCCAAAGTTTCTTCTTTGTCTCTTGTGCTCTCTAAACTTGAGCCCACTTTGCCCTGGGCCCTATCTGTACTTGTAGGAGAGTGTGCACAAGGAGAGAGAATGTCTTGTACCAACTCCTCTTACTGTGCTCACTTAGTAGTTTACCCTTTCCTCAGAGTTACTTAAGGATGATGGAGTAAATTGATTCTCAACTGATAAT
The DNA here is from genome assembly GCA_023548195.1 of Bettongia penicillata ogilbyi. Lineage (NCBI taxonomy): Eukaryota > Metazoa > Chordata > Mammalia > Diprotodontia > Potoroidae > Bettongia > Bettongia penicillata. The sequence goes on along the minus strand of JAJHZJ010000194.1, from coordinate 520,708 downwards.
ACTGGATAAATGAATAAAACATTTATTGAGTGCTTACTATGTGCAAAACTCTAAGGTTATAAATAGAAAAGTCAGGCACTCCCTGCTCTCAAGAAGCTCAAATTCTAACGGGGGAGACAAAACCTAAGTTTTCAGTCTCAAGTCCGATGCAGAGGTCCCATGCTCTTTAGGGTGCAGCAGCCAAGGGTTTGGCAATGCCCCTTCTTTAATGTTATGTCCACATGAGGGTAAGAACACTAGGGAGAACTTGAAGCAATAGCATTAAAGACCTCTCAGGGGTATCCCTTAGAACACTCTGGGAACTCTACTTTGTAAAAAATTAAATTGTTTTTAGTTTTCAACATTCAGTTCCACAAACTTTAGAGTTTTAAATTTTCTCTGCAACCCACCCTAACACGGCATGCAATCTGATATAGGAGCCACATATACATTCACATTAAACATATTTTTACATTAGTCATGTGGTAAAGAAGAGTCAGAACCAATGGGATGAACCATGAAAAAGAAGAAACAACACAAGAGAGAGAGAGAGAGAGAGAGAGAGAGAGAGAGAGAGAGAGAGAGTGAGAGAGAGAGAGTGAGAGAGAGAGAGAGAGAGAGAGAGAGAGAGAGAGAGAGAGAGAGAGAGAGAGAGAGAGAGAGAGAGAGAATAGTATGCTTTGATCTGCATTCAGATTCCAAAGTTCTTTCTCTGGATATGGAGAGCATTTTCCATCATGAATCTTTTGGAATTATCTTAGAACCCTCCACTGCTGAGAAAAGCTAAGTCTAACAAAGTCATCACACAATGTGGCTGTAACTGAATAAGTAAGTTAATTTAGGCAGAATTGTCATCTTTATTATATGTTGGCCTACCCACAAATGACTAATGTTTTTCCAGTTATTTAGATCTGACTTTATTTGTGTGAAAAGTGTTTTGTGAAATTGTGTTCATATATAGTTGCTGGGTTTGTTTTGGCAGGTAGACTCCCAAATGGTAACTTTAAATGGAACTTCTCTTTCTATCTCTTGTCATTGGGCTTTGTTAGTAATATATAGAAATACTGATGATTTATGTGGGCTTATTTTATATCCTGCAACTTTGCTAAAGTTGTCTATTATTTCAGGTAGAGTTTTGTCTATTATTTCAGGTAGTGTTTTTACTTGATTCTCTAGGATTCTCTAAGTATATCATCATATCATCTGCAGAGAGTGATAGCTTAGTTTCTTCTTTGCCTATTCTAATTCCTTCAATTTCTTTTTCTTCTCTTATTGCTAACACTAACATTTCTAGTACCATATTGAATAACAGTAGTGATAATGGACATCCTTGCTTCATCCTCAGTCTTGTTGGAAATGCTTCTAGCTTATCCCTATTACATACAAAGCTCGCTAGTATTTTTAAGTAGATGCTACTTATCATTTTAAGGAAGGCTTTATCAATTCCTATGTTCTCCAGTGTTTTTAATTGGAATGGGTGTTGTACTTTTTCAAAGCTTTTTCTGCATCTATTGAGATAACCATAGGGTTTCTGTTAGGTTTATTGCTCATATGATAAGTTATGTTGATAGCTTTTCTAATACTGAACCAACTCTGCATTCCTAGTGTAAATCATTCCTGATCAGTGTATCATTTTTGTGATAAGTTGCTGTAACCTTTTTGCTAATATTTTATTTAAAATTTTTGCATCTACATTCATTAGGGAAGTTAGTCTATAATTTTCTTTCTTTGTTTTCCAGTTTAGATAGCAATATCATATTTGTATCATAAAAAGAATTTGGTGGAACTCCTTCTTCACCTGTTTTCTCAAAAACCTATATAGTATTGGAATTGTTCTTTAAATATTTGATAGAATTCACTTGTAAATTTACCTGGTCCTGGAGATTTTTTCCTAGGGTGGTTCATTGATGGCTTGTTCAATTTTTTTTTTCTGAGATGGGGTTATTTAAGTATTTCAATTCCTCTGCTATAATCTGGGCAATTTATATTTTTGTAAATATTCATCCATTTCACTAAAATTGTCAAATTATTGCCATATGGTTTGGAAAAGTAGTTCCTATTATTGTTTTAATTTCCTCTTCATTGGTGGTGAATTCACCTTTTTCATTTTTGATACTGGTAATTTGGTTTTCTTCTTTTTCTAAATCAAATTAACCAAAGTTTTATTTATTTTATTGTTTTTTTTCTATAAGATTATCTCTTAGTTTTATTTACTTATTCAATAGTTTTCTTAATTTCAATTTTCTTAATTTCTTTTTTGGTTTTCAGTGTTTCTAATTTGGTATTTAATTGGGCCTTTTACATTTGTTCTTTTTCTAGCATTTTTAGTTGCATGCCCAATTCATTGATCTCCTCTTTCTCTATTTTATTTTTGTAAGAATTTAAAGGCATGAAAATGCTCCTAAGAATTGCTTTAGCTGCATCCCATAAGTTTTTGCATTATTGTCATTGTCTTAGATTGTTTCCATGATTTGTTGTTTGACCCACTCATTCTTTAAGACTAGATTATTTAGTTTCCAATTAATTTTTAGTCTGTATTTCCATGACCCTTTATTACATATAATTTTTATTGTATCATGATTTGAAAAGGATGCATTTAATATTTCTGCATTTCTGCATTGGACGGTGAGATTTTTATGACCTGGTACATGGTCAGTTTTTGTGTGGGTGCCATATACCACTGAGAAAAAGGTATATTCCTTTCCATTTCTATTCAGTTTTCTCCAGAGGTCTACCATATCTAACTTTTCTACAATTCTATTTACCTCCTTTTTTCTTGTTTATTTCTGGTTAGATTTATCTAGTTCAGAGAAGGGAAGGTTGAAGTCCTGCACTTGCATAGTTTTGTTGTCAATTTCTTCCTGTAACTCCCTTAACTTCTTGTCTAAGAATTTGGATGCTAAACCACTTGGTGCATATACATTTAGTAATGATATTACTTCATTGTCTATGGTGCCTTTAGCAGGATATAATTTCCTTTTTTATCTATTTTAATTATATTTATTTTTGCTTCTGCCCTCCTTGAGATGAGAATTGCTACCCCAGCTTTTTTTTTTACTTTAGCTGAAGTACGATATATTCTACTCTAGTCTTTTACCTCTACCCCGTTTGTATCCCTCTGTTTCAAATGTGTTTCTTGTAAACAACATATTGTAAGATTTGATTTTTAATCCATTCTTCTATCTGCTTCTGTTTTATGGGAGTGTTCATTCCATTCACATTCACAATTATGATTTCTATTTCTTTCTCTCCATCCTATTCCTCCACCCCTTGTTTGTGCTTTACTTTCTCTTTTCTCCCTTTCCCTCCTCACTAAAGGTTTGCTTTTGACCACTACCTCCCTCAATTTGTTTTCTCTTCTCTCACATCCACCTTTTCTTTCCCCTTTCCCTTACTACTTCTTCCCTCCCTTCTTTCCCTCTCTCCCTTTTCTTTCCCTCCAACTACCTATAAGGTAAATTAGATTTCCATACTTGAGTATGTTATTCCATCCTTGAGCCAAATCTGAGGACAGTTAAAGTTCAAAGAATGTTTATCTCCCTCCTTTCTTTCCCTCTACTATAATATGTTTTTGTGCCTCTCCATGTGATGTAATTTATCCTTTTCTGCTTCCTTCTTTCCTCTTCTCCCATTACAAATCCCTTTCACCATTTAATTAGGTTTTTTATCATCACAGCAAAGTCAACTTCTACCCCCTCCCCATCTAGGTATTTCCCTTCTAGATGTCATAATAAAGACACAGTTTTCAAGAGTTAGAAATATCATCTTCCCATATAGGAATGTAAACAGTTTTCCTTTATTGAATAACATTTTCCCCCTTTCCTGTTTGCCTTTTTATGCCTCTCTTGAGTCTTATATTTGAAGATCACATTTTCCATTTAGCTCTGGTCTTTTCATCAGGAAAATCTGGAAGCTCCCTGTTTTATTGAATGTTCATCTCCTCCCCTGAAAGATTATGCTCAATTTCACTGGGTAGTTGATTCTTGGTTGTAATCCAAGCTCCTTTGCCTTGCAGAATATCATATTTCAAGTCCTTTAATCTTTTGTAGAAGCTACAAGATCCTGCATAAGCCTGACTGTGCTTTTATGACATGTCAGCTGTTTCTTTCTGGATGCTTGCAGTATTCTCTTCTTGATCTGAAAATTCTGGAATTTGACTAAAATATTTCTTGGAATTTTCAATTTTGGATCTCTTTTGGGAGATGATCAGTGGATTCTTTTGATGACAATTTTACCCTCTGTTTCTAGGACTTCAGGGCATTGATGATTTCTTGAAAGATGTTGTATATGCTCTTTTTTTTGATCATGGCTTTCATGTAGACCAACAATTTCTAAATGCTCTGTGCTCAATTTATTTTCCAAGTCAGTTGTTTTTCCAATGAGTATTTTTTTTCTTTTTTTTTAAATTTTGTTTGACTGATCCTTGGTTTCTCAGAGTCATTAACTTTACTTGTCCAATTCTAATTTTTAATGCATTGTTTTCTTCAGTTAACTTTTGTACCTCCTTTTCCATTTGGCCAATTTTACTTTTTAAGGAATTGTTTTCTTAAGTGTACTCCCCGCTTCCATTTTGTAAATTGTATTTTTAAAGGAATTGTTCAGTTTTTCTTCTACATCTCTTATTTGATTTTTAAAATCCTTCTTGAGCTCTTCCAAGAAGGTCTTTTGGGCTTGAGATAAGTTCATATTCCCTTTTGAAGTTTTGGATGTGGGTATATTGACAATGTTGTCCTCCTGAATTTGTGCTTTGATCTTTCCTGTCACCAAGGTACTTCTGTATGGTCATTATTTTTCTTTGTTGCTTTTTCCTCATGTTGTTTGCCTTTTATTTCCTGGTTTTTAAATTTGATCTCTGCTTCTGGGGCTCAGAGGGAACTGTCCCAGACTTCTTGTGCTGGGGATTACGGGCCTGATTACAGGTTTTCTGTGCTGGAGCTTCAGGTACTGGCAACTGGATCTTGTAGTGGTCTAGTAGTTTATCTGGTGCTGAGGTAGAACTGGTGGTGGCTAGTGTGTGCTTGGTGTTGGAGCTTGTCTGTTTCTCCATCCTGAGGCTTTGGGTCTCCCACTCATCTGCTGAAGTGGGGGTTGCCACTGGCATACTGGGATGCCTCCTGTCTTGTACTGGTCCCCTTCAGACACAGCAAGAGGGACCTTTCCCCTTAATCCCCATAGTCTTCGCAGCTAGAGAGGCTCCCTGTCTTTCTGCTGGTTCCACTTTTCCAGGATTTTTTTGGGGCAATATTTTTCTGGGTTTTTCAAGGTCTATAAGGGAGAGTGACAGTGACTTATTGCTTATTCTTCCATCTTGGCTCCTGGAAGTTAAAATAGGAAACTTTCAAACATTCTGTCTGGGCTGATAGTTGCAGATGGATGGATGGATGGATGGATACATGGATGCTAATTCCACTGCTGAATGCCCTGCGCAGGACTGTGCTCCTCTCTCACCCAGGTCCAACAAATCTTTCTTAATGACCTTATAAGTTGTCTCTGGCATCAGTGGTTTGACAGGTCTGGAAACTACCACTGTTGCTAGTGACCAAACTCTACTTCTAATAGGTGTTGGAGTTGGCATAAAGATTTTCACAGCATACATGGACTTCATTTAAAACAGAGAAATAGAATTTTTCAAAATATTGTAATAGTGATGACTTTAACACATTTAAGCTGCTCTGTCTGCTGAACATCAGAAAATACAATTTTTCATGTGCTTCAGACTCCAATCTTATTTCACTTCAGAATTTCCATCTACATATTATAGAGTCTTAGAGCTAAGAGAAAGCATAGAAATCGTGTAGTTAAACAAATGAAATTAAGAATCCCAGTGGAAAAGACCTTGTCCAACATCAGACAACTAGTCTCTGTCTTATCTGAAGTACTGAGATGAAAGGAAGGAGGGAAGAGGAGAAAGAGGCAGAGGAGGAGTCAGAAAGAGAGAGGCAAAGGAGGGAGAAATAAAGAGGGCAGAGTAGGGAGAAGGGAGATGATAGATAAATTAACCAACAAATATTCATTGAACACCTTAGTACTGTAACAAACTACGTATCTAGAATACAAAGACAAAAACAAACAATTCCCTGCTCTTAAGGAATATCCATTTAATGACAGGCAGTAGGAATACAAATAAATATATCTCTACATATCTACCTATCTGCCTACTGATGTATCTATCTGTCTGTCAGTCTGTCTGTGTCTATCCATCCATCCATCTATCCATTTATCTACCCATTCCTTCATCTACTCATCCATCTACCCACCTGTCCATCCATCTATTCATCTATATGTCTATCTCTTTATGTCTATCTATCTATTCATCTTTTTGTCTAGTCTGGCTTTTTCACAGTCAGTGCAAAGGCATAGAGAAAGAAGATGGAATGTTATGTTCAAGGAACAGCAAAGAGTTCAGCTTTCTGGGCCTCCAATAAAATACATTAAATTAGATCTATGAAGGAAGAAAGACATGGGGTAGCAAGAGGAAAAGAGAGAATGCTAGAGTAGAAGAAAGAGGTTGATTTTTTAGGAGTTACAGGAGAAATAGAGAAGAATTAGACGTGGGGAGATAAAAGGAAACTGTGGAGAGGAAAGAAGAGGATAGAAGCTTGTGTCTTGTTAGCTAGGGGTGTGTGTGTGTGTGTGTGTGTGTGTGTGTGAGAGAGAGAGAGAGAGAGAGAGAGAGAGAGAGAGAGAGAGAGAGAGAGAGAGAGAGAGAGAGAGGAATAACAATAAGAAGGAGGAGGAGAAAGAGGAGAGGAGAGAGAAGGAGGAGAGGGGAGGGAGGGATAGGTTACCATATCCATTTGTCCGTTTGTCCTTTTTAGGTAAGACCAGTTGTACCTCCCTAGCCCCACTTAGTGAGTGAGGATTGTTTCTCCTATATCCTTGCCTTGCTATGTACCATCATCCCAGAATCCTCATTGGGCAGGGCCACAGAGTTCTTGCTCTTCTCTGTGCTTAGAAGCTCCTGAGAAGTGACAAGTATTTTCATCTGAGAAGCAGAAAACATTAACTTCTCATTTCTGGGAAAGGAGCCTATTTCTATATGTAAATATGGTATTGATTTTCCTGTCTTTTCTTAAATGCAAAGCCAAATGACTTTATCTTGCTTACTTTTTCCTTTCTTATTATTGTCATCTAAAATGTCAGGAGACCTTCACAATATTAGATTTGTTAGGCAGTTCACACTCCCTCAGTAATAAGCTGCAGTTAGAGTGAATTTGTCACTGAAGATAAACCTATCCCATCTGTTGGCTAGATTGGTGCATCCAAAGCAAAAGGTGAAATTAAGATGCTTATCAGTATCCAACAGAAATAAAAACAGTCAACTGGTAATGTGCACAGAGGGGTATGTACATCCAAGGCCATATGACTGCTTGGAAACAGATATCTACATACTAATCTATATACCAAGTGCACAATCACTTAGAAATCTACCTTGACACATTACTTATCTGGTAAGTGATTTAATATAAATGAATTTTTTTTGTCCTAATAACTAAAGTTCATCACTTCAACTGCCTTTCCCTGCCTTCTGCTCAGTAATGGGATCGAAGAATAACCAAATATCAGAGTTGGAACAGACCTCTATGGTCTTTTATTTCAATACTTACCTGATCAAAAATTCCCTTTACAGCATACAAAGATTTGATTGTTCAACTTTTGCTGGGGTTAGGGTGAGGGATCACTCCTCATCCTCCACTCAGCCCAATGGGCTGAATCAGCCCATTCTATTCTTATTTTTTCTTCTTTAGCAGAAAATTTTTAAAAATTTATTTGTTTTCAGTTTTCTACAATCACTTCCATAAGTCTTAGATTTTCTCTGCCCCCTCCCTTCACCCTCCCTCCCTGGGACAGCATGCAATCTTATATAGGTTCTACACATACATTTTTATTAAATATATTTTCACATTAGTCATGTTGCATGGAAGAATTAAAATAAATGGGAGAAATTGACTATGAGAAAAACCCAAACAAAACAAAATGTAACACAAGAGAAAATATTCTGTTTCATTCTGCTTTCTGATTCCATAGTTCTTGCTCTGTATGTGGATGGCATTTTGCCTCAAGTTCTTTGAGAATTTTTTAGGTCCTTGCATTGCTGTGAAGGGCTAAGTCTACCAGAGAAATGCCTCACACACTGTGGTTGTTACTGTGTACAATGATCTCCTAGTTCGGCTCTTTTCACTCAGCATCAGTTCATGTAAGTTCTTCAAGGCCTCTTTGAAGTCTTCCTGTTTGTCATTTCTTATAGCACAATAGTATTGCATTACATTAATATATTACAGCTTGCTCAGTCATTCCTCAATTGGTGGGCATCCCCTTGATTTCCAGTTCTTGACCACCACAAAGAGAGCTGCTATAAATATTTTTGTACATGTGGCATTCTTTCCCATTTTTGTGATTTCTTTGGGATACAATCCTCTTTATGCCTCCCTTGAGACTTGTATTTGAAAATCAAATTTTCTGATGAGCTCTGGCCTTTTCATCAGGAAGGTCTGGAAATTCCTTATTTCATTGAATGTCTATCTCCTTGCCTGAAATATTATGTTCAATTTTGTTGGGTGATTGATCCTTTGTTGTAGTCCCAGCTCCTTTGCCTTACAAAATGTAATATTCCAGTCCCTCTGATCTTTTAATGTAGAAGATGCAAGGTCCTGTGTGATCCTAGCTGTAGTTCCTTGACATTTGAATTGTTTCTTTCTAGCTGCATATATTCTCTCCAAAATTTGATGGTTTTGCAATTTGGCAACAATATTCCTTGGTGTTTTCAGTTTGGGATCTCTTTCAGGAGGTAATGGTGGATTCTTTCAATGACTATTTTGACCTTTGGATCTAGGACCTTAGGGTAGTTTTCCTTGATGATTTTTTGAAAGATATTGTCCAGGCTCTTTCTTTCATCATGACTTTCTGGTAGACCAAAGATACTTAGATTTTCTCTCCTGGATCAATTTTCCAGGTCAGCTGTTTTTCCAATGAGATATTTTACATTTTCTTCTATTTTTTCATTCTTTAGATTTTGTTTGACTGATTCTTGATGTCTCGAAGAGTCATTAGCTTCTACTTTCCCAATTTGTTTTCTTCAGTTAACTTTTGCATCTCCTTTTCTATTTGTCCAATTTTCCAGTTAGGTTTTGTATCTCTGTATCCCTTTGTCCAATTTTCTTTTTAAATTCTTCTGTGAATTATTTTTTCATGTTTTTAAAATCATTAGCTCATTTTTCCTCAACCTCTCTAATTTGGCTTTTAAAATCCTTCTTGAGATCTTCTATGAATACTTTTTGGACTTGAGACCAGTTCATATTCCATTCTAAGGTTTCAGATTGGAGTACAGTCACAATGCTGATCTCTTTGGGATTTATGTTTTGGTCCTTGTCCCCATAGTAAGCTTCTATAGTCTTTTCTTTTCTGGTTTGCTTCTTGCTCATGATGATCACCCTTTACTTGGCTTTTAGAGTGGATCTCTGTTTCTGGAGCACAGGGGGCTCAGTCCCATGGTTCTTGTGCTTAGAACTTGAGGCTTTGTGTATTGTGGCCTCTGGTTCTTTTAATTAGAATCTAGAGTGTTGCAGCTTGTCTGGTGCTGAGCCAGCTGGTGTGCCAAAGCAGAGGCTAGGTGAAGTCTTTATGAGTTTCCCTAGAGTTACCCTGGAACTGGCTGTACAAAGTCTTGGGGAGGGGTGGTATGGCCACAGGAGGTTTCCTCTCCTGAGCTAGAGCACAGGCAGCCTCAGTTGTTTGTGGACCCTGCCTGCACCAGTGTCTTCCTGATTACCCTGGCTGTGCAAAGGCATGCCTGGGGTCCTAGTGTTGGCACTTTCAGGTTCCACCCACCTGGGGCTCAGGATTTCTTCCACGTTTGCTGAGGTATGGTTGTCTGGTACAGCTCCAGTCCTGCACTGGTCCCCTTTAGCCACAGCAAGAGGGAGCTCTTCCCCCTTTGCAATTTTCCTAGACTCTCCGGCTAAGAGACTGTTTACTCCTTTGGCTGATACCACTGTTCCAGTATTTCTCCTGGGGAAATATTCTCTGGGTTTTTCAGGGTCAGCAGGGAAGGGGGATAGCATTTACAGAACACTCTGCCATCTTGGCTCCTGGAAGGCAAAGTAGGTTACTTACAGACATTTAATTTGTGGGCTGATAGTCTCAGGAGCACTGTTGCTGTTACTTGAGGTTCTGTGCTTCTCTCTCACTCACTTCCACTGGACTCCTATCCTGGACTGATATGTTTGAGAATTCACACTGCTGCTGCTGCTTCGACTGCCGAGGGCTTCCTGCTTGGCTTTGCTATGGCGGATCCATGCTGGTACAGTGTGTGCACTGTGTGCTATGTGCTCCTCCAGCTTCCTGCAAGAGATCCTTCCCATCTACCTTCCAGGCTGTCCTGGGCTGGAAATCTGACAGGGTGGATTTTGCCATTCCCCTAGTGCCATTCTTCTAGTGGATGCTGCCACTCAAAAATTTGTTCAGATTCTCTTTTTAGAGGTAAGTGAAGGAGTTTGTCTTAAAGTTTAGGTGAGTATGAGTTCTCACTCCACCATCTTGGCTCCGCCCCCTCCTCATTCTATTCTTATTCAGTCCAAGTTATTAGGAAATTTTTTTTTTATTTTTTTACATCAATCCTAAATCTGACTCTTTGAAACCTCTGTCCATTCCTTCTTATTTTTCCCTTTGAGACTGGAAAGAGCAAATATGGTCCCTTTGCCATGTTCTATTGTTGCTGCTTTGTTTCAGTTATGTCTGACTCTCATGGCCACATTTGAGTTTTTCTTGTCAAAGATGCTGGAGTGCATTTTATAGATGAGGAAAGTGAGGTAAAAAGGGTTAAGTGACTTGCCCAGTGTCACACAGCTAGTAAGTATCTAGGGCCAGTTTTGAATTCATGAAGATAATTCTTCCTGATTCTAAGCACAATGCTCTATCCATTGCATCACCTAGCTGCTCATGTGACATTCTTTCAAATATACTTTCTTCTCTAGGGCTATTTCTCCAACTCCAGTTGATACCACCAGGCCACTCCTAGCACAGCCTCTCACGGCCCCTCACCAGTATGCTCCCATTGACAATAGCACAGTCAGACTTAATTACCCTTAATTACCTTAACTACCTAATTAATTATAATGAATAACTTCAGATGGTTTACTGAGAATTTAGAGCAAGAACTGTAGGTATCCAATTCTGAGGGACATTTTCCTCTAACATATAAGGTCCTTTAAGAGGACAGGCTCAAACTTAAGATAACAAGCAAAGTTAATGAATAATAGATGTAGAGACCACATATAACAAGGGGGCCACTCACAATTTCTGGTAAGTAGGATCTCTTTTCTCACTCATAAAGTACCATGTTATGAGTAACTCCACTGGGTTCAATGGTTGGTGTCTTTCCAGAGTTCATAGTGGACATTCTTCTCTGGTGCAAGAGGTCACACTCCTCCAAACTGCTTCCTGAAGGAAAATTGGGGGCCAATTCTTTTGTATCCATGTCTTTCCATGTGTGTCTGTCTTTGCTACCAGTTATAAACTCTGCTTTCTCTGGTGACCATCTGTTTGTCTTCACTATGTCCTTATTCTCTTAGCTGGATGTCTTATTTCTTGCTAGTCCCTTTTCTCCACTGACATGGTCCGATGGAGGGTGTGAGGAGTGAAAAAGATTCTTGATGTACTTCCACCACCAAATGATTCACCACTTTTCTGGATAATTGCTGAAAAATCTCCCACTATTCAAGGCCCCCAAGGGCTTGGAAAATTTATGCTTTTCCTTCTTGACTCTGTTGAAGAGTCAAGGATCCAGGTTAGAAACAATCTTGTTTACAGATTTTTAAAACCTAAGTATGTCTGCTGACTGGTTGAAATGGGAATGTGGTGATTCCTTAATTCATAGATGCTTGAAAAAAACAGAATCATGCCTTTTATTCTTCAGGCCAAACATTCCAAGCCCTTTAACTAATTCTCATGTGGAATGAACTTGACATTTATTTTCTCAATTGTCTTGTGTATACTCTCCAGCTAATAACAATAGTAAGAATTATAATAATAACTGACAGTTATATAGTCATTTAATGTTAGCAAAACACTTTATCTCATCTGATATTTATGATAAACCAATGAGGTAGATATACCCTAAATTTACATTCCAATGTAAACTTTAATTTTACAGATGAATTAGCTGAAGTTTAGAGACATTATTTATTAGTTAGAAAAATTAAGCAACTTATAAGGCATCTTTTTCAAATGTCTTAGGTGGGATTTGAACCCAATTCTATTTGACTCTAAGTCCAATACTTTGGCCATTATGTCAGTGTCATGTGGAAGAGAGATTTGATGCATTTTCCTTGATTGTAGAGGACTGACCTCTGGAAGTAGTTTGAGGAGAGGAGACTTCAGGCCCACTTGTAAGAGGCGTAGGGAGGAATTGGTCTTCATCTGGGTTGGCCTGGAAGGCATCTGAGGTGCCTTTCGAATCTACCATTCTATAACCCTATGAACCTTTCCAAAGATGACTCTGGATCTTCTTAAAGATCTATTGATATTTCAACTGGAAGTGAACTCTCACATCCAAACTACCCAAAAACTTTGTTCAGTAGTTCCCATAATGTACTTTCCCATGCTCTTGTAAATTAGGGTTGAGTCCTTGTCTTCCTGATAAGTTTAATGAAGGCAGGATCTGTTTTTCTTAATGGCTCAAATATTGTTCTGAATTTCCATTATTGTACTTGGTAATGCAGTTCTAACTTGGTTTTTTAGTTTTTATTTCTCTCCTGTTGACTTCAGGGAACAAGTTCTCAACTCTGCAATAGTTATATTTGATTTTAACAGGCTTCCTCCAGACATTCTGGCCCGAGTTAGCAGCTTCTAGTTTAGCAAGAATTGGGAACATGATCACCAGACTTGTATAGACCACCATGATAAAAAAGAGTCATTGAAGTCCTAAGGGAGGTAAGGTAGTGTATGACCTTAATCTAAGGTCTTCGTGATCTCAGGACCAGGTGTTGGTGGTCAATGTGGCTTAGTGGATAAAGCACTCAATTTGGAGTCTAGGGAGGTGAATTTGAATACTTCTACTAACATTCCCTAATCATGAACTAGTCACTTAACCTTGCCAAGGCTCAAGAGCACTTTGTAATCCTTAAACCACAATGTAAATTCTAGCTATTACTATTATCCACAAAATAGAACTAAATATGCCTGCACTATCTATCTTGCCAGGTTGTTTTGAGGAAAGTACAAATCTCAAAGTCTTCTATAAAGGTAATAATTACAATTATCATGACAATATCATGATAGTGTCATTGCTTAATTATAAATTCTGGGTCTCTGTTCTCTAGGACTGAAGCTGGCCAACATTAGACCTTTGCTACTGTCACTAAATTCACACATCACTCACTGCAAGAAAATCTTAGCATAGTTGTCTATTTTCTCTATTTTCAGAGGACTTTTTATGGGGCCCAAACTGTACTCTGAACTAAAACTTCAGTTTTTGTGCTAAATTTCGACTGCGTGCCAGTACAAACTGTACAAACTTAAGAAACTGGGGCTGTCCAAGTTTTGTGCTACTGTTTCTCTGTTAAAGCCTTTGCTTCAGGCTTCTTCTGAAACAAGCCAATAAAAGAGTGATTTTTTTAATCATACATATGTATCTTTAAGTGTTTAACTCTTTGGAACATCAGAATATGCTCATTTTGCTTTGTCATTATTTAGTATGAGGTTTCTGTCCAATGAAGCCACATACTGGAGAAATTTGACCACCAAAGTAGGCTTTCAAAGATCAGAATTGCACACACTATGCTTGTTTTCTGCGCACAGTACTTGTACTCAGTTCCATAAATATCTTTAAAATGATGGGTGTGGAGTTTAGAAAGGGTTACAGTTTCAATAATCATTACTAGACTTCCTCTATAAAGTTTCTCTCCCACCCACCCAATCCTCACCCTGACTTGCAATTTCATCTGTGTATGGGACTCCCAAAGTATGTGTACATATATATGTTTGTCATCAATTCTCTTTGAGAGTTGACTAGGACATGAAGAACTGCCTCTAGTATGTATAAGTGACTCATCCAGGTCACAAGCCTAACATGTGGCTATGTCTGAACACCTATAGATATAAAAACAAAAGACATCTATATCACATTTTGAAAAGTAAAAAAAAATCAATTATAAAAATAAAATGTCATCATATGATCACTAAAAATTCATATGACTGTATTTTGTTGCCATTGTCCTATGACCTACTTCCATCCTGGACTTCCTCAATATACCACTTTGTTGCTAGTCTGTTTCCACCAGAATACTGTTATACCTTGGCTCCAACTCCACCAAATTCAGAGGATCCAAGAACAGTCATTACAACCCATATAAGAGAAACTATAATCAAGGGGGAATTTTTGTGGCTAGAAAACGTACCCCAAATTGCCAATAATGAATATTCCATAAGCACGATGGCTGTTTTAGTGCCAGATCCTATTAGAAAAGTAGACGTTCCATTAAAAAAATCCTTATTTTGCTAAATACTTTTGAACTGAGAAAATGATATCAAATAGAATGAAGTGTCCAAGGATGAGAGATATGGATTTACATGCTAGGTGGGATTTTCATATGAAATGAAAGCTCTTAAAATCATTTGCCTCATTCAAATTATATGAAATGTTCTTCATACTTTCCGCAGCCTACCTTCCTAGATGCTTTCATTTTTATTTATATTTCTGGAAGAGTTCTGCCTATAAAAGGCTGGTGCTGTTTCCATCAGCGTGCAGGCAATAAATTGTACATTAGAGGTGAGAGGCACTTGGTATTGCAGAAATTGAAGTGGATCTGGAGTGAGGAGGTCAGGGCACTTTTGCTTCCTATTTGTGTGACTTCAGGCAGGTTACTTTCCTCATTGTGCCTCAATTTCCCCTTTTCTTGAGCTATGTTACGTCTAAAGTTCCCTCCTCCTTAATGTTCTTTCTGTAGAATCAACAGCTAGAGAACCACTAGAGAAAGACTTATGGTTGTCTAATTCTATGGCTGTTTGGCCCAGCAATAGAACTCAACCATGGCATTATGACTAAGGGTTCAGCTCAAGAGCCCACATTCCTACTAGCATGGTGTTATGTGTCTTCCTGGTGGCATCTCAGTGTGTTCTAAATATTAAGATCCCTTTAATCTTCCTAAATAGTGTTGGAGAGAACCCTGCTTACTATTATATATTATATGGAATACAACTTACTATTGTACAGATTTGGATGTTACATAGATTGGACGAAATTCCTCAAATGTGACAGCCTCTTGCAATAAACCCTCAGTGTAAAATAATTTGCCTAAGGTGCTAGGTTTGGTCCTTTCCCCCAATACCAAGTCACTTTTTACAGTCTCAAAAACTTTACTCTGTGTGGCAAAAGTCATGTGTGGCCACAGGGTTCCTTCAACCTGGAAATCTTGTCTCTGCTGATCTTTAGACACAATATCTGTCTTCATGAAGCTTATTGGTAAGAGAAAGACAGAGACAGCTCAGATATAAGGGAGTATGGGAAAATGTACCATGTGAGTTATTGGACAAAGTACTTGAGTAGTTCAGAGGTAAGAGATGACTTCCAGTAGAAGAAATTGGGGAAGACTTCATGGAAGAGGTGTTTGAAATGGGCATAGAGCTGCACTGATAGTGTTGGAAAACGTTATTTCAGGTCTAGGGAATAGCTGAGGTTGACTGATCATAATGTTGGTAAAGAGTAAAGCCAAACTCTATAGGACATATATTTCCACCCAAATATGATACCATGGATACTACCAACATAGCACACTCAAGATGCTGGATTATTGTTTTCTTTCTTGGTAGCAGAGGTGCATCATATTTAGTCCTTGTTTCTTTATATGTTGTCATTTCTGTGAAAGGTGAGCATTCAGCTAGCCTATAAACATTTAGTTTTCTCTTATGTTCCAGGTACTTCTCTAAGCTTCGGTGATAGATACAAAGAAAAGTACAAGTGAGACCCTTGGGGTGTTAGGTTGAAGGGATTGGGAATAAAGCAGTAAGTGATGGAAAGTGGGGTTTGAAAAATTACTGCTGGGAATTCAGAATTCCTAGGATGGGGAGATGTGATGATTAATAAAGTTTGATTTGCTTTTAGGTATGAATCCATAAACATAGGGTGAGTGCAAATGGGAATATTTTCATAAAGATTTACACATATGTAAATGAAAGTAAGAAAAATTAAGTTTTAGGCAAATGAATCTAGATTTGGAGCTCTAGCATAGTCCCAGTGTACAATTGAAGAAACTGAGGCCAAGAAGGTTAAATGACTTTTCCAAAGTCCCACAGGTGATGATGTTGATCTTGGCTATCTGACTCCGGAGTAGCTCTCTACTGCCTCCTGATAGAGCAAACATATATACTGTATGTCCGGGGACATAGACCTCATACTTCAACAAGACCCAAATATGCTGATAGAAACTCAAGACTGATCCGTTAGAACATTAGCTGAGATGAAATGGTTTAAAAGTAGTTCTTCAGGGTCAAACAATCAAATGAATAGATAGCTGGGGATCCAATGGTGTGGTTAGAACTGATGTGTCAGGCAGAACAGGGAACTAGCTGTTCCTTTGAGGTACAGTCAAGGCTTATTACTATATAAGTAGGGGAAAGTAAAACTAGGCTAAAAGGAAGAAATATTTGGATCATCTATTCTGTTGATATTTCTTTTATGGGAAGGACCTGTGAGTGTATGTGTAAATTACTGCTCATGGGCAGAAATGGGCTTATTTATAAGTAATCATGTATGGAGTGATGGTCAAGACCTGTCCAAACCCAGATAGTTTGATTTAGAGTGTGACCTGTAATTAAATGAAATCTAAAAAAAAATTTATAGAGTGAAAATTACGTCTTCAAAGACACTGAAATTTAAAATTTCAAAACTACCTTTGTTGAACTAGTTAACAGATGGCCAGTTATAAAACAGCTTATTTTTAAAGTTTTTTTAAGACCTTCATTGATGTTAAAAATTTAACTTTAAAAGCTCATCTTTTTTTAAAAATTCATTTTTCAATTTAGTAAAAACATTTTTAAAATAATTTGCTTTTTTAGGTTCTAAGGAAAGCTGTTCCTTTTCCCACAAGGGCCTACCCCATCAACCATGTTGTCAATGGGTTGTGCTATAAACAAGTGACCCCACTTGTATGTATGAACATCCACACACATAATATTAACAAGGTGGCTCTTGGCTTTGACCCTTACGGAATCCTTAGGCTTTATTATGCTTTTTGGATAGTGACTGTACCCCATATGAGTTCTACATAGTGGAAAAAGCATATAGACTTGGAGCCCAAGGCCCTGGGTTCAAATTCTATTGTTTCATCTCCATTGTAGTGGTTCATTTGTTTCAGCTGTGTGTGACTCTTTGTGATCCCATTTGGGTTTTTCTTGGCGAAGACACTAGAGGTTGCCATTTCCTTCTTCATCTCATTTTACACATGAGAAAACTGAGGTAAATGGGTTTAAGTAACTTTCCCAGGTTCATGCAGTGTCTGAGGGTCAATTTGAACTCAGAAGATGAATCTTCCTGCCTCTAGACCCAGTGCTCTAACTACTGCACCACCTTGCCACTCCTAAAAATGATTATGAACTTTCAATACTTCCTTTGGGTTTCTGGGCCTTGGTGATGTTTGGCAACATTGGAGCATTAATTACCCCTTCTTGCTGAACTTTCAGGTTAATTTCTTTCTGCCTTTTGCAATTTTATGCCTCTACCACTTTGGAAGAACATAAGTGTTGTTCCAATTTGCATTTTTAAAAATTACTCTGACATTTGTTAAATATGGCATGTTTGTGTTCTCTCTCTGTCATTCTGTTTTTTCAGTGTCCTTTGCTTGATTTTTCTCCCCACATTTTACTCTAAGCTGTCAGTGCTTTCTAAAATATCTTTTCATATTGTCCATAAGGGATCTAATTTCCCTGCTTTTCTCCTTAATTATTTTTAGAGCTTCTATTCTACTATGCAAGTTTTTTGGTGCCGGTGGTCTATTTATTGGATATTTCTCTTTTCTGGAGATTTCATCTCACTCTCTCCCCACCCTCTACAACCTTAAATACCTACTGGTTATGTCGTCTTGCTTTTCTTTTTTTGTTTGCTCATTTCAGTCTTTCTGCTTTTTTTTTGCTTAACTTCTTTCCTTCCTTCCTTCCTTCCTTCCTTCCTTCCTTCCTTCCCTTCCTTCCTTCCTTCCTTCCTTCCTTCCTTCCTTCCTTCCTTCCTTCCTTCCTTCCTTCCTTCCTTCTCTCTCTCCCTCTTTCCCTTCCTTTCTCTTTCTCTTTCTTTCCTTTTCCCTTTTAAAACAATGATCCATGTCTTATTTTACCCCACTTTTTACCATTTTAAAGTGAAAGAGGGGAGCTAGGCTTGAACATGACCATGACCTCGGCTATCTTGTCCAAACTTTCTTTTTTCTTCTTTTTAAGGAACAGTTGTTTTGAAGAGGAAGTTCTTGGCTTAACAATGCAACAGTTTCCAGTAGTGCTGGGGCTCATTTACACCAGGCAGAGGATTGGACTAGATTAGCCCCAAGGTCTCTTAGAACAGGAGTTCTTAACCTGGGTCCACAGACTCTCAATGGGTTGATGGATAGTGATCTGAGAACTTGTGTGGGAAAAATTAAATCTTTGTTTCCATCAGTTTCTAACTAAAATTTAGCTTTTCTTTCAATTCTGAACATAGGCAATGAAATATATTTCTGAGAATAAGTCCATTTTGAGAAGAGGTCTATTAACAGGCTTCACCAAACTCTTAATGGGGACTATGACACAAAAAAGGTCAAGAACCCTCAAATGCCATAATTCTATTGCTCATATATTGTTAGTTTTCAGTTGCTCAATTGTGTCTGACTCTTTGTGATGCCATGGACTTGTCCATGAAGTTTTCTTGGCAAAGATACTGGAGTGATTTACCACTTTTTTCTCCAGCATGTCCCCATTTTACAGGTGAAGAACTAAGGCAAACAGAGATTAAGTGATTTGCCCAGGGTCACACAACTAGTAAGTGTCTGAGGCTGGATTTGAGCTCAGATCTTCCTGACTCTAGGCCAGTGCTCTATCCATAGCATCACCTGGCTGCCCCATTATTCACATATTTGTGTTTTAAAAAATCATGTTGGAAGTGGGAAGATCAGGTTACTTCTTCATAAGAATATGATTTCCATCAGGATCAAATACATATTCTGATCAGATATACACATACTATATCTCAATCAATCAATAAGCATTTCTGAACCACCAACAATGTGTTAAGCACTGTCAGGGCTGTGTTGCTATCCTTACAGGTGAGGTCTGTTAACAAGATCCTTTTGGTATGTCAATAATAAACCCATTTATAGAGAATCAATCTTATAATGATTTTTTGTTTTGTAGTCAATCAACCTCAGTAAGATTGTACTATATGTAGCATAATGGTCCATGCAAAATTAGCATTGCAATTATGGTAAAGCAGTGAAAATTTTAGATAATCATTTAATCTGAGACCCCAAACATATGATGCTAGTTTTTTCATCCATTTCCCCCCATATTTTTTGTTTTCTGGTACAGGAAAGCTGGTGTTAAAAGTGCTTCCAAAGAGAGACTTATGGATGAAAATAAAACCCAAGGCTGTCTTGTGATATAGATGATATACTGTGCAATAAAACCAAATCCTTCCACTTTAAGTTTGAACAAATCCAGATGTTTTCATGCGGCAATTGTGGGAAAACTTCATTTAAATTACTTCTGTCAGAAATTATTTGGTTTCTGGAAAACTCTGGCATACATTACACCTGATGTACACAAAGGAAAAATTGCCTGAGTTCCCCTATGCTCATTAGTTACAGTACAATGTATGGCACCAAGGGCTGAAACTGAAAGCTCTGGGCATTTTAGAAGATGGTCCTAATGGGAATAGTTTCTTTATAGCAAAAAAGCTGGGCCTTTCCACTAAAAACAAAACCAAACCAAAAAATTGCAGAATCTCAGAGTTGGAAAGGACTTTCGCAGTCATCTGGTTTTGCCAGGGCAGCTGAGCCAGTTAGGGGGCTCAGAGGATAGAATACTGGCTCTGGGGTCAGGAAGACTGGAGTTCAAATAGAGCCTCAGACACTTACTGGCTTTGTGACTTGGAGCTGATCACATAGACTCTGTTTGCCTCAGTTTCCTCAACTGTAAAATGGAGATCACAGTAGCACCTGCCTCCCAAGGTTGTTGTGGGGATCAATGATATGGTTATAAAATGCTTAGCAATACACAGTAGGTGCTTAATGAAAGCATTATATAAATACATTATATAAGGCATGCGATATCTGATATATATACATATAATTATTTATGGAATGTATTACATGTAATATAAAACAAAGAGAGAAGAGATGATAAGAGAAGGAGGGAGGAGTTGATAGAGGAAGAAAGATAAAGACATAGAGACTTTTATAAGTAGGGTTAAATCTTTATGAATGAACAACTGACTATCCCTTTCAGTATGCTTAGCTATATTAAAGACAATATTAATGACAAATATTAATGGCTCCTACTATAGATACTATTTTCCAAAGGAGACTATCTCAGCTCAGGGGTATAAGATTTATTACTTTGATTCACAAAATTTCCATGCTAGAAATGTGTTCAAAACCATTTATTCAATCCTTTCCTTTCACAGATGAGGAAACTATGGAAGGTCAGAGAGGAAAAAGAAATATGTCCAAGAACACACAGTTTGTTTGCAGTAGAGCAGAAACTAACACTGAAACGTGATTCTTGTTCAATTGTTACCACTATGTCTGATTCTTTGTGACTACATTTGGGGTTTTTGTTGCAAAGATATTGAAGGGGTCTGGCATTTTCTTCTCCAGCTTATTTTACAGGGTTAAGTGACTTGCCCAGGGTCACTACTACATATCTGAGGTTGGATTTGAACTCAGGTATTCCTTACTGCAGGCTCAGTGCTCTGAGCACTATGGGGCTACCTAGCTGTGATCTGGTAAAATTTCCACTCCACAACTACACAGAGCTCTGCAGTCAAGTTAGTCCTGCTCCATCAGATGCCGTGTCCCTGCATCATTTAACCTCTGCCTACCTCAGTTTTCTCATCTGTTAAATGGAATTAATAATATCACATGTCTCATAGAGTAGTTGAAATGACAAACTAGAGACTTGTAGAGTGCTTAGCAAATCTTAATGTGTTTATATAAATGCTAGCTGTTATGTTAATTGATATTGTCAGCTTAATTTAGTCATGTCGTCAGTTGATTTCTTGCCTCCTGATCAAGAATGCTGGCTTAAAGAGAAGACTTTGGTAGGGACAGCTAGGTGACCCAGTGGATAGAACACTAGTCCTGGAGGCAGGAGGATCTGAGTTCAAATTCAGCTTCAGATGCTTACTGTGTGACCCTTGGTAAGTCACCTAACCCTGATTGTCTCAGAAGAAAGGAAGTCTTCGTCAAGTGATTGGTCAACTTAGCTATTTGAAGTTATGGTTATGAGGATATGACAGGATATTACAGGCTGATGCAGCAAAGCTTTTCAGCTGGCTGTCTTGTTTCAGCATTCACTGATTTTGGGGGATTTAGAGGTAGGTAAGAGCCTAGAGACTATCGCTGCTCAAATTTTGCATCTCACAGGAGAGATACCTCAAGCCTAGAGAAGGGAAATGAGAGGACATGGCTTATTAAAATTCATACAATTAGCAAATTTGATTTAATTGAATTTAAAGATGGATTTAATTTAAGATCATTGGACCCTTTTCTGAGTACACTTTTCTCTATATCACATTGCACCCAGTGAGATCCAAAGCTATTCTTTAAGTGCCTGCTGTATACAAAGATGCTAAGTCTCTATCCTTACAAGACAGCAGAAAAGGGCCCTGGAGAACCTCCTTTCATTTTATAGAGAAGAAAATTAAGACCCAGAGAAAGGACGTAATTTGCTAAAAGTCTCACCGTGATTGATCCAAGAATAGATGCCACATCTTCTTAGTCTAGGGCAGGGCTTCCTTTGTCCAGGTAGGTCAAACTGTCAAAGCAGAACTTGGATCACCAATGTGGACCCTCTTACAGTACTTCTATTTCTTTTTCTGACCTGCATCCCTTATTAGAAAAATCAAATAGTGTCACTACAGAAGCCTTGGGCTTTTATCCCAGGATGTTTTCCATGATATCAGCATTTTATGGTTGTATCTATGTAACACTAAACAGCTAGCTATTTTAAATTATTTAGATCATTGGATGATAGATCCAAGGCTAGAATGAACCCTAGAGGCCACGTAGTCTTTCTACAGATGAGGAAACAGAGGTTCAAGGAGGTCTTGCCCAAGGTCAGATTATAGTGTCAGAGATGAACTACTTGGCCAAATGGAGAGAAAATATCTCAATAACTGAAACAGCAAAATCTATTTCTTAATTAATGTTCTGAAAATGTCAGGTTGGAAGGCATCTCTGAAGTCATTGAGTTCTACCTCTTAGTCACTTCAATGATCCTTCTATGGTAGATGTGCTTAATCTTTCTCTTTGGCATTCTGGGCAACCCTTCTCAGAATGATATTTTTTAAATGAAGAAAATAAAATACAGGGCAACAAAAAAGTTGATTATATTGAAATAAAGTCATCAAATTGTTTTAAAAAAGTTCACAAACCCCAGGCTAAGAATCATTATTTTTCTTGAGGTGGCAAAAACCTGCCTCCCTGTAATATCCAACCATCAATTCTATTTTTGTCCTTTAGAATGCAAAAGAATGCATGCCATTAATTTAACCCATAACTTTTTATCACTACTGAATTTTAACAATAAGGTAAAGTGAGGCAGATATCTGAGCAAGAGAACATTTATTAGCAGGGGCATATTAACTGTCAGTAAATGGGTCAACGGCTTCACACTTCAGATATTAGAAAGACATGCCCATACCCTGCTTAATATTATCTTTTCCCACTAAGACATCCCTTTTACTTTATAGAAATATAGTCAGTCTCCTCATAGTCTTTAGAATCTGAGTCTCAGGACTGAGCTCATTATTTCAAATATAATCTAACCATAGCAAAGTACCATGGGGATCATGTACTCTAGGTGTCCTATCCTGCTACCAATATAATTAAGGTTGTTTTTTTTACTAGTCACATTGTGTGGCTGTTTTACATTGAGCATGTGATCAACTAAATCCCTCAGGTCTTTTTCACATGAGCTGGTAATTAGTTAGGCAAGTTTCTTGATGCTGAACATATGGAGATGATGGTTTTTGAACCTTGACAATAAAACTTAATCTTATTGGTTTCAGCCCATTCATCACATTAGCCATCCCTCCCTCAAAAAAAAAATGGCCATTCTATGAAGGTACAATCTAATTCATTCATTTATTTGTTCTGTTTATTAATTGAAAATTGTGGCCAATGGAAAGGATGAAAGTGGAACCATGGAACATAGAGAGTAATATATCTCCTGACTGAATTATATGGATTAAGTTACATATGGCCAAGTCAAGTGAGCTGATGGAATTCTATTTTGAGAAAATCTTCTTATATTGGTTTCATGAACCCTGCCTTCCAATCCTAGATACTTCCAATCACAAGATTTTAAAAGCTGTATCATAGAAGAGGAACTCATTCTTGTTCCATGGTTAAAAGTCTACAGCTTGTGTGGCTGCTTAGGAATCTCCAGTTGACATTACATAATTCGACACAAGGGCCCGTGCAGATGTTGTTTTAAAATTGGGGAGTTTTGAAAGCAAGAAGTTAATCTCAGATGTCTAGACGTTCCTTCCCACATGACTCCAGCATGGAAGGCTGAGACCAAGGCCTTCCCAACCTGAATAATTTATATATCTGTAGTGTATTTTCACTGTCACAAAGCCAAGTTCCCCAAGAAATTTTGCCAGAGAGCTGCTCTGCTCATTTTCCTTTGATCTCCAACCTCTTGGTTCTAACACTGGCTTCCTTTCTTGCCCCAAAGCAGGAAACAAGTTCCTATTTGTTAGATAATGTCTTTTCCACTAAGAGAATGTAAGCCTTTGGATTAAAAAGTCCTGTTTTCAGGTCATTTGCTTTCCCAGGAAGTGGCCTCTAGTCCTTGGAGTAAAAAGTCCTGATTCAGGTCATTTGCTTTGCCAGGAAATGGCCTCTTTTAGCAACTGAGGCTTGCTCCCAATACAGAGGGTGTGCCTGCTGCCTTTGAATGAATTATTCCAGACAAGGCAACAAAATAGATAGTATCCTTGGCAGAATGATACCATCTACCTAATTCAAATCTTTTTGTATGGCACTGATACAAATAAGGAAAGAAAACCTCTCTATTAGATTATAATCGCTATTGAATAAAAAGTTGGCCTTATGTATAGACAATGAGTCACATCATGACTTAAAATTTGAGGGATCCAAGAAAGGAAGCCTTTATTCTCAGAGTTCCCTCATTGGCTTACCCCAGAACCTGAAATTCTGCCATTAATTATTCATGTCTTTGAGTCAAGACATATGTCTTCTTGAGTGCCTAATTTAAATGAAATGAGCAACGCATTCAATCACTCACTACATACCATTAGCACCAATTAGTATAAATGATTATTGCTTAATAGCATGGCTTAGCAGATGGAGAAGAGGCTTTGGAGTCAGGAAAACTTAGGTTTGAATTTCACCTTTGATACAGATTGGCTGTGTGACATGGGGCAAGTCTTTCAGGCCCTCAGACAAGGCTCGAAGACCAGAAATTGCCAAATGGTTACCTAATTGCATTAGTAAAGAGTTTTCTCATACATACATGAATATTTGTATGTGCAGATGCATGTTTGCAGGCATATCTAAATGTATGCAGTTATATATGCACATGTCTACACATGCTTAAGCAGTAGACATGCATGTGTATATATACATATATGTATTTGTATATGAATATGACTAGCTGTATATATATGTACATATATATGCATATATATATATATATGCATATACAATTATCCTTCCCACATGGAAGGGGATAGGCGTGTGGTGCATCTATGACCTGGAAAATCCATGTAAAATTTTTTGGCCCTCCCTTCATACCAGAGAAGAAGTCTGAATTATTATGTTATTAAAAGATAAAATATGTTGATATTATGCAATATTATATATGTATTTTATGCATTTCTGAGTTTCTAAACTTTTTCTGTGTTATCTGCTGGCCTTCTTGTATCATCTGTAGCTTTGGCAACTCTCCCCGCAAATTACCATTTAGTTTTTTTATGCTAATCCATGATATACCGAAACTGTGATGGGGAAAGTTGCTATGTGGAAGGAATAACTGTAATCTCTACATTGATATATATGTTTATGTATACTGTAAACAGATATACCTATATATATGTGTACATATACATACATATGTGTATAGGCATATATGTATATAGTACATATATGTATGTATATGCATAAATTATATACACATTTGTATATCTAATTGGTAGTGATTGTAATAACTCACATTTTTATTCTATGTGGTTTATAAAGTTCCTTCAAAAAACTCTGTTGAGGTAGGTACAGTAATTTGTTACAGTTTTAAAGATGAAAAGCTTTGAAGGGTAGGAGGTATTTGGCAAAGTCACATGACTAATAAATGTCAAAGGTGGGAGTAGAAGAAAGGTTTTCAAACTCTAAAGCCGATGTCCTTTCCAATGCATTAATATGCCAAATGACTATTTAGTGCAAGACCCTGACAAAATGGGACCTAGGAAGGTGGATTTTGACAGTCATATGATGAAGAGATAATTTGGGGTTCTAGAGTCCTTCCAGGGGTCCTGAAGAGTGGTGGTCTGCTCTATTGGGTCATCGTGAGGTCCTGTGGGTATATAGAAGGGGAGCAAGAAGAAAGAGGGCATGGCAGAGACAACAGGTAGTGCCGAAAGCAAATGTTCCCTAAATAAATGTTGAACAAGTATTCTCTGATAAAAGGAACCATTGATCATAATAATAAACTAGCATCTATGTAGAGTTTGAAGGGTACAAAGCACTTTATATACACGTATATGATTTCATTTGATTTCACAGTAGCCCTGGGAGGTAGTGGTTATTATCTCTATTGAATAGATGAGGAAATTGGCAGATAGAGGCAGATAGAGACTAAATGACCTACCAACGATTATACAGTTAGTAAGTACCTGAAGGCAGATTTGAACTCAGATCTTCTTGACTCCAGGCTGACCACTCCATGTGCTGCACCATAGCTGCCGTAACCACTAGTCATCATAAGCTTTCTGAACGATCAGTGTAACATTGGAATGAGTAAAATGCCTCATAGGCTTTTTTCAGAGGGCAATCCTTGTGATGAAGTAGCTGGATGAGGTCAGGATCTTCATGAGTTCAGAACTGGCCTCAAACATTTACTTGCTATATGACCATGGACAAATCACATAATCTCTTAGTTTCCTCATCTGTAAAATGAGCTGGAGAAAGAAATGGCAAACCACTCCAGTATCTTTGCCAAGACAACCCCAAATGGGGTCACAGAGTTGGAAACACTTGAAATGACTGAACAGCTCCTTGATTCTCTGTTACATTTCCCAGAGCAAATAAACTAGGCTTCTTTTTTCTCTAAGCCCTCCACACCTTCTTCTTCTCCTTCTCAGTCCTCTTCCCCTTTACTGAAAAAACTGCAGTAAGTTCTCTCTTCCACATCTCATATTGCTTCAACATCATCTCCCATTATTTCCCCCTTTACTCCCATTCTCCTGCTATTTCCCTCAAAATTATCTTCTAATTGCCCCATCTACTTCGTTCTCATTTTGTTTCCTCCTTATTAATTACCTGTTTCCTATAAACAAAACAAGGCTCCCTCATCCTTTAAAAAATAACCAAAAGACAAAAATAACTCACTTGATTAGCCTCTTCTTTCCAACTGTTGTCTCTCTCTCTCCACTCTTTAACAATCAGATTCCTTGGAAGAAGCCATCTGACCTGCTTGCTTTCATTTCTCTCTTGTTAATGTCTTCGAAACTCTGGAATCAGGCTGCCAATGTTATCACTCAACTGAAACAGTTCTGTCCAAAATTACTAATGATCTCTTAATCTCCATATTTTATAATTGATTCTCAGCTGTCATTTTTCTTGACCGTTCTGCAGTATTTGATAATGTTGACCCCCTTCTCTCTTTGGATGTTACTTTATCTGGCTCTCTTCTCACCTGTTAGAATACTTTTCAGTCTCCTTTCTTGGATCATCATCCATGTCCTGCCCCTTAACTGTGGGCATATCCCAAGTGTTCTGTTTTGGGACCTCTTCCCTTTCTTTATTCTCTCTGTGTGGCCACACTATTGCCCTAGATTTAGTGGTCATCCTTAGGTAAGTACTCCTGTGATTTATATGCCTGCCTCTAGCTTTTCTCTCTTTTTTATCACCAATTGGATATTTCAGGTTGGCTGTCTCTTAGGCATTGCAGCATCAACAAGTCCAAATGCAGCTCACCCTGTCTTTTTTATTTCCCTATTTCCATTACAGGTATTGCCATTTTTCTAGTCACCTGGGTTCTCAGCAATTCTCCCTTGTTCCACAAAGCTAAGCAGTTACCAAGTCTTTTTGATTTTACTTCCACAGTGTTTCTCCTATCCATCCCCATTTTTCCCCACAGATAACCATCTCCCTTGCTCAGAGCTTAATTACTTCTTGCTTAGACTGTTGCAATAGCCTATTAATTGGACTCCTCCCCATCTAATCCTTCTTTCACTCAGCTGTCAGTCATTTTCCAAGTCTAATCAGATCAATCTTCTATCCAGCAAATTACAGTGACTTCCCTATTGCCTCTGGGATTGAATATACCACCATCTGTTTAGCTGTTAAAGCCCTTTACAACCTAGATCCAGGCCCATCTTTCAGGATTTATTATACATCACTGCCATATATGCATATTACATTACTTATTCATGTTCTTTCATATAGCTGAGTCAAATTGAACTCTTTGCTATTTCTCATATAATACATTTGATCTCCTTCTGTTTACTGGTTCACCAAAGGTGAAATATCTTTCTTCTCAGAACAACACCTCCACCTTATTGCCTAAGACAGTGGAAATAGCAACAAGGCCTTTGTGATCTTGGACAAATCACTTAATGTCTACATACCTCAGTTTCATCATTTCTAAAATACGGGTCTTGGGTGAGATGATCTCTAAGGTCTTTTCCAGTTTTAAATTTATAGGGTTAATAAATTATTTAATTATTTAAAAATAACTTATAGGATACTGTAATAGCACTTCAGTCCTTCCATTCACCATAGATTTGGCCTTCATTCATCTAAGTGGTCTGAACAAAATTCATTCATGCATTGTCCAATTTCACACTCACTGTTAGGCAGCTGGAAAGTGAACTGGTCAGTGCCATGGTTCTAGTGCTCCTACCATCTCTTCCCACTCCATTTCCTCTGTGTCAGTCCTCCATGTTATGGTATATGGTCTTCAAGAGTTACTGTGGCTACCAAAATCCTTTACTTTCTGTTCAACGGGCTGATGAGCCTCTTCAAACCTATCTTGTCCTTGGACAATGAACACACAATTTTCCATTGAGCCCACAGAAGAAACATTTTCAACTGTCTGTGATCTGCTGTAATTTGTGATCAAATGACTTAAACTTTCAGAACCCAGGATTAGTTTCACTCTATGAAAAGGAATCCTAGTAAAAGTTTCTCTCTTCTTTAAATAATATTCCTCACTGAGAGAGAAAGTGAATATTTCTTAAAATCATAGGATCCTAGATAACAGAGCTAGAAGGGATCCCACACACCATCTAGCTCAACTCTCTTATTTTACAAATAAGGACATTGAGGCAGAAGGACGTTAAATAATTTGTTCAAAGCCACAGAAGTAATATTGGAGGTGGGATTTGAATCTAAATTCCTCTCTTTAGAGTCATTACTCTTTCCATTAATGGAACATAATTTTGAAAATTTGAACTTAGGTTTTCTGTTGCATAGGGGAAAAATGTAATTCAAACTAGTTAACCATCCAAGTTCACCAAACATAAATATTACTTCCCAGGATCTGAGGGGGACTGTGAATTTGCAATGTGGAACTCTCATTTCCTCATTATAGCAGTTGGTGACTGCATCTATAGAAGGACATGCAGCCAAAGCTGGGGCAAAGGCTCGTAAATGCAATTGGAACCTCCCAGCAGCATGCCTTATCCTTGCTAGCACTAAATCGTTTGGCAGAGGCTAAGACTGACTGTTCCAGTGGCCTGGGAGGGCCATGAAGAGTCAGAAGTGCAGGAAGTCAAAGGGAACATGATCTCAGCTCTGATTACTTATGAAAACCTGTTAATGAAAGCCTTGCTTTGAGTGCTGAGGTTGGATACAACTCATTAAGAAGGATGAAGGCCCTCTGAGCAGAATTGCTCTGTTTCCCAGCACTCTGTTCATTTTCAGAGAATCCTTCCAGACCTTACGAATCTTATCCTTCTCATGGGATGTGGGGCATCCTTGTTATAAAAATATGTGGGAAGTATCTCTTTTCTCCTTTTTGTAGTTCTTCCTCCAACAGTCTAGTTCATGGCTTCATTATGACTTAGTAGATAAGTCCTAGGGAGTAGCTTGAGTCAAATAGAGGTTATGCAGTGTGACCAGGGTCACAGTGCTATAAATGTCAGAGTCAGGATTTGAACCCTGATCTTCACAGCTTCAAGTCCAAAACTGTATCTACTGTACTTCATTGACATTAAAATGTCCCCAGATTGTACCAAATTACAGCCACATTGTGTGATGCCTGAGTTAGATAGACTTGGCTCTTCTCAGCAATGCAAGGTTCTAAGACAACTCCAAAAGGTTCTTGATGGAAAATGCTATCTGCATCTAGAGAAAGAATTATTGAATCTGAATGAAGAACGAAGCATACTATTTGCTGTCTCTCTTTCTTCCTTTGTTTCGTCTTTCTTGTGGTTTATTCTATTGGTTATAATTCTTCTTTACAACATGACTAATGTGAAAACATGTTTATTATGAATGTATATGTAGAACCTGTATCAGATTGCATACCGTCTTGGGGAGAGGGGAAATGAGAGAGGGAAGAAAATTTAACACTCGAAAGTTTGTGGAACTGAATGCTGTAAACCAAAAATAAATTAATTAATTTAAAAAATATCACCAGATTATTGTAACATTTCTACCATTCCTGGTCTCCACATGGTTGCTGAGTGTTATCTTGCTCATGTGCAATGGTAGCTAGAGGACAAGTTGGATTGGAGAGGCGAATGAAGGCAGATTTAGGGAAAAACTGGGACCAAAGTGTAGAGAACTGCAGGAGGCAGATTTTGACTCACTATAAATAGCACCTTCTTAACAATTCATGGAAAGGGCAGCTTTGGGTGGCAGTTGGTACCCTATCATGAGTGGCATTCAAGCAGGGCCTGGAATTGGGTAAAGGAGATTCACAGTTCGTGGTTGGACCATGGAATCTCTGATACTTGTTTAAACTCTAATTCTCTGATGGATTCTCTGAAACCAAATTGTAAAATGATTCAAGATTTCAGATAGAATAGACCACAATTCTAAGATGATCAACCAGTGGTTTCAGTCAGTTGCTTTACAAAATATAGCACAAAACGCAGTCACATGAGTTTGGTGTCATGTAGATCCATCAACCAGCAGATTGCCTGAACTTTGTTTTACAGAGAACTGTTAACATATTGTGTGCCTATTCAAGGTATAGGATATCTCCATATGATGAATATCATGTTGAAGGCAATTTTCCTGATAATTCAGATAGTTAACCTTGGCTCTTGAAAGTAGAACTAGAAGAAATGGGTACAAATGGCAGAGGGCAAGACCAAGGATTGACATAAAGAAAAACTCCTTAATTGTTAGAGCTACTCCAGATGGAATGTGCTGCTGGGGAGGCAAAAAGCTCCCCTTATTTGGAGGCCCTCAAGCATAGAGGCTGTATGACCACTTGTTGGACATATTGTGACAAGAATTCTTGGTCAGGTTGCTCTAGTTGATCCCTGAGATCCTAGGTATTCCAGTAGTTGTCTTAAAGCCTAGGACATCCACGTGAGTTCCTGAGTCTTCCACTTAGTTCCCATAAACAAAAAGCATAATTAGTGCAGGAATTCTTCCTTTCTAGACTGACATCACAGAAATAGTAGTAGCATCCTTAAATAGAATACAGTCAGATAACAATATGCTTTGTGTTATTTTTATGGAGTCATTTCAGTTGTGTTTGACTATTCATGATCCCATTTTGGGTTTTCTTTGAAAACATACTGGGACGGTTTGCCATTTCCTTCTCCAGCTCAATTTACAGAGGAGGAAACTGAGAAGTGACTTGTTTAGGGTCACACATATAGTGTGTGAGGCCAGATTTGAACTTAGGAAGAAAGAGTCTCATTCCAAGCCTGGCACTCTATCTACTGTGTCATAGAAGTCAAAGACTTTTCTCTCTGCCCTTTTGCTCTCTTTTGGAGACTAGTACTGAAATATATTAAGGCAGGAAATGATTCCTTATTTCTGATCTTGGAGGGGTCTTAACAGCCAGCTGTCTGATTGAGATAACAGCTATACTTCCTTCATTCTCATTCAATTCTAAAAGAGTTGATTAGCATATATTTTAAAAACTTAAGTTCAATAAATCTCCATTAAACATCTACTCTGAGCAAGGCTTAGTCTAGGTGCTGGGGATCCAAACCTAAGAATGACATCTACCCTCAAGTGATTTATGTTCTAATTGAGGATTATAGTGGTCCGAACAGTTGAGTACCGGCCTTAGAGTCAGGAAAATCTGAATTCATATCCTGTTTCAGACATTTACTCGCTCTGTGACCCTGAAGAAATCACATCACCATTCTGGGCCTTACTTTCCTCATCTGCAAAATAAAAGGACTAGACTCAACCCTTTAAGTCTCTTTTAGCTTTAAATTGATGTCTGACCCTATGCACACAGGTAAATAAAATGCATGAGAACTTGAGGGAAGGACCTTAGCAATAGGTGGTGGATGTAGATCAGGGAATGCTTTATGGAGGAGGTGAAGTTTTGAGGGAGCCTGAAATGATGCAGATGAAGTCAGAGAACATTCCAGTCATTGGTGGAAGGCAGGAGGGGGAGTGGCTTTTGGGAATGACCAGAGGTGGAATGTCAATTTCAGAGGAGTAGCTAGTTTGACTAGATGCTAAAATACTTGAAGGGAACTTGGTGAAAGATAAGGCTGGAAAGGTATTTGTTTTTCTTTAAAGTGAGTCAAAATTAATTTTGTTTCATGGCCCCCTTTTGAGATGCCCTTTGATGCCTCAAGATCTCATAAGAGCAGGATTGGGGCTTTTGCTGGATGGGAGCTTAGCAGTTTTTAGTAGCAAAGTGATTCTGCAGACATAGCTGGAAGTATTTGTTTTGGAATCATAAAAATTCTAAGAAATCAATCATTGGGTGGAAAATAGTTTCATAAAAAAATGTTCGAGGTTAGGAGCCTGTGTCCTTTCTTTCAGCACAATAACTTTTCTTTTTCAAGCTTGTTGGAAACAATGTTTTTTGTTAATATTTCTTTCTTTTAAAAATATAAAGTTTTTTCTTTTTCTTTTGTTTTTGAGCTTAATGATGAAACATATGAGCATAATGGCTGGACAAGCCTTCTCTAAAACAATGAGAATGTGGCTAGGATTTCCAATCCTCAGTTTCCTTCTCTGGAAAACAAGGAAGCAGACTGGAAAATCTGAAGTTCTTGCTAGCATTAATAGTCTATGATTGATGAGCAGATATGGAAATAGCACCAAATTTGGGGTTAGAGCATCTGGGTTTGAATATTGGCTCTTTCCTTACATCCTGGGTGACTCCAGCGTTAATTCTTGGGCTTCAATTTCCTTATTTTTAAAATGAGGGTTGTGATGAGCTGCTATAGATGACCTCTACAGAAGATAGAATAACTGATATAGATTTCTAAAGTTTCCACATATATTATTCACTAAAACACTATGATTTGGTGTTATTATTATCCCTATTTTACAGTTGAAGAAATTGTGTCAGTGACTTGCCCACAGTCACATGGGAAGCGTCTGAGGCTGGATTTGAACTTGGATCTTCCTGACCTCAGACCCAGTGCACTATGGTATCCCCTAGCTACTTTTTCTGTTCCTTCTGGTTGTAAATCTGTGGTTTGGTGAGTCACTTTTAGTAGTACAGTCAAGGAATGACCAACTAAAGCAATATTTTATGGTCATTCTTTCAAAAACATTTACTAAGGATCTACTTTGCTTAAGACTGGGTTCTGAGGATCCCAAGGTTAAAAATAGTCTTTGCCTCTGCAAATGGGAGATGACACATGTGGATATTTAGTCATAAAAAGATATATTTAAAGTGAAGTCTCAGCTGATTCTCCAGATGCAAGTGCTTCTTTGCCCTCCCCCATTCCCTATAAGTTTTTTTGTTTTTGCTTGTTTGTTTTGCAAATATGTTGTTCGTACTTATAGATGTATGTGATTTCTCCTTGTTAGCTCCTTAAGGTAGGGACTGCTTCACTTTTTAGCTCCTCATACAGTGCCTAACACTTAATAAATGCTTTTATATTTATATATAAAATATATTGATATTGAAATATAAATACATTTAAAATATAATGAAGAATTTAAAGGTTAAGAGACTGTCCACTCTTGCCACAGAATTACTCTTTTCAAATTGCAAGGTAGTTGAAAGCATAAAGCTTTTTGTTGCTGTTTCCTTCTTTTTCTTTTTTAAAAATTTAAAAAAAATTAATTTATTTGTTTTCAGTTTTCTACAATCACTTCCATATATCTTAGATTTTCCCCTCCCCCCATCTCCAAGATAGTGTGCAATCTTACATAGGTTCTACACATACATTCTTATTAAATACATTTTCAACTTAGTCATGTTGCACAGAAGAATTAAAATGAATGGGAGAAACCATGAAAACAAATCATAACACAACACAAGAGAAAATGGTCTGTTTCATTCTGTGATCCAATTCAATAGTTCTTTCTCTGGATGTGGAAGTCATTTTGCCTCAAGAGTCTATTGGGAATTTTTTAGTTCCTTGCATTGCTGTGAAGGGCTAAGTCTACCAGAAAAATTCCTTGCACACTCTGGTTGTTGCTGCGCTCCAAGTTCTCTTGGCTCTGCTCCTTTCACTCAGCATCAGTTCATATCGGTCCTTCCAGGCTTCTCTGAAGTCATCCTTTTCATCGTTTCTCATAATACGATAGTATTCCATTACATTCATATACCATAAATTGTTCAGCCATTCACCAATTGGTGGGCATCCCCTTGATTTCCAGTTCTTGGCCATCACAAAGGAGCTGTTATAAATATTTTTGTACATGTGGGACCCTTTCCCATTTTTGGGATCTCTTTGGGATACAGTCCTAGAAGCAATATTACTAGGTCAAAGGGCATGCACATTTTTGTAGCCCTTTGGGCATAGCTCCAAATTGCTCTCCAGAATGGTTGAATCAGCTGACAGCTCCATCAACAATGAATTAGTGTTCCGACTCTTCCACGTCTTCTCCAACATTTTTCATCTTCCTGTTTTGTTATGTTAGCCAATCCAATAGGTGTGTTGCGGTACCTCAGAGTTATTTTGATTTGCATCTCTCTAATCAATAGGCGATTTAGAGCATTTTTTCATGTGACTATAGATAGCTTTAATTTCTTCCTCTGAAAACTGCCTGTTGATATCTTTTAACCATTTATCAATTGATGAATGACTTGTATTCTTATACATTTGACTAAGTTCTCTCTATATATTTAGAAAATGAAGCCTTTATCACAGATATTAGTTGCAAAAATTCTTTCCCAGTTTTCTGCATCCCTCCTAATCGTGGTTGCATTGGGTTTGTTTGTGCAAAAACTTTTCAGCTTAATGTAATCAAAATTATCCATTTTGCACTTTTAGTGTTCTCTATCTCTTATTTAGTCAAAAATTTCTCTATTCTCCATAAGCCTGACAAATACACTATTTCTTGTTCCCCTAATTTGTTTATAGTATCAGTCTGGACTTTATTCCTGTGTATGTGTCAGGCATCAGTTTGTGCCCAGTTTCTGCCACACTGTTATTTGGTTTTCCCAGCAATTTTGTCAAACAGTGAGCTCTTATCCCAGAAGTTGGAGTCGTTGGGTTTATCAAACAATAGATTGCTGTATTCATTGACTAGTGTGTCTTGAGTACCTAACCTATTGGCCAGCTAGGTGGTGCAATGGATAGAGCACCAGCACAAGAGTCAGGAGGACCTGAGTTCAAAATCTCACCTTAGACATTTGACACTCACTAGCTGTGTGACTTTGGGCAAGTCACTTAACCACAATTGCCTCATCCTGGGTCATCTCTAGTCATCCTGATGAATGTCTGGTCACTGGACTCATATGGCTCTGGAGGAGAAGTGAGGCTGGTGACCTGCACAGCCCTCCCTTACTCAAAACAAAGTCAAGTACAAGTCATGTCATCATTTCTCTGATGTCATGGTCTTCTTCAGCAACAAAGGATGAACACACACACCTAACCTATTCCACTGGTCAACCCCTCTATTTCTTAGCCAGTACCAAGTGGCTTTGGTGATTGCTGCTTTATAATACAATTTGAGATCTGGTAGGGCTAGGTGTTTCCATCTTTTTCAAAAAATACAACGGATTTCATTATTATCTACTTGTCCATTAGCATCTACTCTTCTACTAAAGTCTTCTTCTGATGGCCCTGTATAGCAAAGGGACCTCTGGGTGCTCAGAGGCTATGCCAAAAGAACTAAAGTTCTGGTGGGTCCTACCAAGCCAGAAAGGCTTTGGGCAATGAGCCATTGTCAGACAACCAGCCTAGCTAGGCAGAAAGACATGTCACCAGGAAGTTGGCCATGACTTTGTGGATTTTCTTAGCCACAGCAGTGCTTGAAACACACTTTTAAGTTTTTAAGAGGTTTTAAGAGGTGCTCTCTGTGATAATTGTAGTTTCCCACTTTATCAAAATCATGAATCTTTTGAAATATGAAATATCAAAAGATGGGGGGAAACGTGGCATAGGAGAATCAAAAAAATCCAACTCACAGTCAGGATGATGTGGTTTTAAATTCTGGTTAAAGACTGCTCAACCCTGGGCAAGTGACTTAACCTCTCAGCATCCCAGAAAAATCTCAGAGAGGATAAAATGTATTTCATTTGCTAGTCTGCATTGGCAGAAGGAGTTTCCTCTCTGGGCATTCCCTACCCAAATGAAATCACACATCCAATCCAAAAACTCAAAACAAATCAAAACAAAAAAAAACCCGAAAAAGGAATAAAGATATATTGGCTTTCAGTTATCCTGATTTTTTTCCCTTTTCCTATAACCAGTCCCCCTCCCCAGATTGCTTGTTTGTTGGCACAACATTTCTAATGAAGGAAAGTGACATATGAAATTAAACTCCAACCCCAAATTTAGAACAAGATGAATTGTTTTGGGTTTCTAACAAGAAACAGCCAACTCTTCGTAATTGTCATAACCACAGTTTGGAGAAAAAGCATTCAGCATACACTGAGTATTTTTTCTGTGGGAGCAAAAAAGAAATATCTATATGGACTGGGCCGTTAGTGTGAATTGTGTTGCTTTATTTGGCCTCACAGGTTCTGGTTAAAGTAAATACCTGAGTTTGCCATATCTAGAAAATTGGTACTCAAGAAATGTATGATCACAAGCTTTACTGTTATGTGATGTATCAAGCAGGCAAACAAAAGCATATACACACTCCATAGAAAAATAAACTGGTGGAGGTTTGTCCTCATCCTCAGCTGAGGGGGAGAGAGATATGTTGGAAAGGGAACATGCTCAACTTTGGGGTTCAGGTGGCAAGATTATACCCCCTAAGAATGGGCTTGATTGAGACTAGGTAATTGGCACCAGATGTAGGAGGGGACATTCCTAAACAAATCCAGATGTGGTAGAAAAGTTTTTAGAATTCCTTATTGACACCAGGCTGGACAAAGTTTAGGTAGAAAGAGTTTCTTTATCCATAACTCAAACTGATGGGAGGATCTAATGTTAACTAAAGTAGCAGGAGTATGGCTCTATGTCCTTACATTAAGTTGAGTTCATTCCATCAAAAAAGAAAAAAAAAACAACCTATAAGTCTTATTTGCCTTACAGAATTAGCAGTGGATAAGTAAAAGTCTCTGTTTACCTATATGTTTCTATGGGCGTTGAGGTCACAGCCTAAATGACTCTATATTGGAGTCTGATCATTTCCATATTGCATAATATAAAGACTATAATTATTACATACATCCTATCCAGAAGTTGACACTGATGTCCATCCATCTCTGGCAACTACTTTAAGGGATGTCTTGCTTGTCATATTAGCAAATGGGAGAGTTTAATTTAAGACAATATTTTTGAGATTGTAGTTTTGACAGTGGGTTAGATAACACATAATAAAGTGATAACTGCACTGAGCAGACAATTGATTTTTAATACATTCTTAACTTTTTAGCCTTTTTTATAAAATTAATCTTCATAAGGCCCTTCTTATTCCTTCCAGATGTTAATTTTCATGTTGATTCACACCTGAAAATCATCAGGGAACTTTGCTTAAAATGACATAGATATTCTGCAGCATCCCGGGGAAAGGGATTGGAGTGGGAAAGGATGGGAATGTGTAGAAATTGGATGTGGATAGGCATAAGCTGAATTGGTATGAAATTTGGGATGAAGGCAGCCAAAGTTTGACCCTAAACTGGTGATTGTGGAGAGCAGGAATGATACATTACGGTGAAGAGTGAATTGATGAAAGCCATGATTCCTCAGAAAAGGAGAAGTAAGTTGGTAATGTTCCATATTTAATTGTCAGGGTCCCTGGACCTCTGACTGTCTGACTGTCTTTGCCATCAATAACCTCTAGGGCTAAAGTTATTGTGATGTACCAGTCTTAGCTGACCTTATGACATAGAGTCACCATAGATAAATCCCACCATTTGGTGTTCTCTGTGCCTCAGACCATGGGCATTTCAGCAACATAGACGAATGCATAAAGTTCTCTTCTAGGGAAACACTAATAAAAAAATGGAAACTACATCCTCAGATACAAAAGAAAGATACCAAAAAAATCTTAACTCTCCGAGCTATTCTGCTACGTTGCAATAAGGGTCCTGCCTAACTCTTGATCTCTTCTTCCAAGTATTGACAGATAATGCAGAAATGTTCATGTGATTAGGACCAGTCTCACAGACTCTAGGGCAGTTAGGTGTTTCAATGGATAGAACACTGGACTTGGAACCAGGAAGACTCATCTTCATGAGTTCAAATCTGGCTTCAGACACTTATCTGTGTGACCCTTTGCAAGTCACTTAGCCCTTTTTGCTTCAGTTTCCTCACCTGTAAAATGAGTTGGAGAAGGAAATGGCAAATCACTCCAGTATCTTTGTCAAGAAAACCTCGAATAGGGTTATGGAGAGTAAGACATTATTGAAATGCCTCAACAACAAAAACCAATACCAAATTTAGTAGTGAAAATCCTACTTTCTCCTTTACACATACACACCACACACATAAATCTATAGATGTGTATAGACATACACATATAACATATACATATGCACACATATACATTCATACGTTTAGACAGCTCTAGAAAGGAGAGTGAGCAAACCTTGAGTGGTTAATTGTTTTTCAAGAATTTCTGCTGGCTCTTCAGCTCTACTATTGGTAACCCTGGCTGTTTACTTTGACTACTGTTTAGTATCATCAAATCACAGACTTTCTGAGATCTGGGGGTTGTCTAACCTAGCTTTCTCACTTTACAAATAAGGAAACTGAGGCCCCCAAAATGTTAAGTTCCTGGCCCAAGATCACATCTGGAGTAGTAATCCAGAGACAGGATTTAGCCCTTTCATTTCTAAGACCTGTTTCTGTAGCCATGGATCTCTGCTTGAACATATTACAATCATCCCTTTCTTCGTTCTCATTTCTAGTCAAATGCTCCTGTCTCAGTCCTCTAAATGAAAACTCCTTCCCCTCCATTGGAAGGCATTGATTGTCATTGTGAAACTAAAGCCACTTCCAAATTTTCATAGTTTACATTTGGGTTCCACTTCTCAGTAAGATTGGTAAGGGGTGAGGGTGGGAGGAGGGTCCAGACATTGCAGGCTTTAAATGAGATGGACCAGTAATCCTAAGGAGAAAGCAGAGATATGCGGCTTTATAAATATAGGAACATCCAGGCAAATAGGATTCACACAGATAACACTATTAATAAAAATAATAACTTGCTTTTGTGTATTGCATCTACATTTTAGAAATATTTCCATAGAAAATGTTGGAATACCAAGCATTTCCTATTTAACTAAATTAGCTTTGAGAGCAGTGTTTTCATGGATAGAGCAAGTGCGAACATAGGAATCAATATCTCAGCTTTCATCCTCTGATCTACTTGGGAAAAGACTATCTTAACGCTGTTGGACCTTTCGTTGCTATTTAGCATCTGGCTATACTGAACTCATGAAGTGCTAACTAAGAACACACAGAAGGAAACTTGGCTAAATATTTTAAGCTCAGATTTTCAGTTTCATGAAACTAGCAAACTACCTGATTACCAGGAATGTTCAGGGGTAGGATAGCAGTGTTGAATTTCTATTTAACTCTATTTAACTTACTTATTTCATTTTATTTAATTTTGGCCGACTAGACAATTGATGCATATTTTATATTACATATGTGTGTGTATGTGTCTATATACATATGTGTATATATATGTATGCATGCATATATAAACTCACATGAGGCATCCCTGAAACAATTGTCAAAAGTGGCTACATATCATTGTTAACTTCTGGATGTGATATATGTAATTATTATAAACTTTATGTTGTTTGATTATAATTTGAAGTCATATTATAATGATAGAACTCCAATGTGGAGTCACTTATGCTAAGTGGTCCCAATGTCTATAGAAACACACAAGTAAAACACACAGTTGTACCTTACACTGTTAACTCCGTATTAGGGAGATACTAGTAAGTGTCTGAGGGAGGATTTGAATTCAGAAAGATGAATCTTCCTGATGTCAGGTCTGGCACTCTATCCACTGGACCACTTAGCTGCCCTAAACTAAAGAGAGATGTTGAAAAATGAATATTTTTTGAGTACACAATAAACAAGTTAAATAGTTACAAGAACACTCTTTGACCAACATATATCATTCACTGAGCAGTAGTAGAAGCTGGTAATAGGATAAGGCTTGCAGCTTTTGAAAATGGGATGTAGATGCTATATTTTAGTAGTAATGCTACCATCTTCCCATTATACAGTTAATTATAAAGTGCTTTCATATACATTAGCTCATATAACTCCTCACAAAAGCCTTGTAGGGTAGAGGTGAGTCTGGATCCATGTAGGTCATTTCAAAGTGTGATAGATGGTATAAATACCATTATCTGTACAGCATTGATGAGGAATCTGAGGAACAGAGAAGGTCAGGGGCTTACCCAAAGTCACACAACTACTGCGCAGTGGCCCTTGGTGCTACGGCACATTGCTAAGCATTTCATATATGCTTCGATCTGGACTAGAGGCATTATGCCATGTGGATAGCATCATGTATAAACTGTGTGACTACGGGCAAGTATCTCAATATCTCTGAGTCTGTTTCTTCATCTGTAAAATGGGGACAAGAATAGGATCTATATCACAGGGTGCTTGTGAGGATTTAATGAGGTAATATTTGTAAAGTAGTCTGCAAAACTTCAACATTATAGATACATGAGTTATTATAATAATATATCAATTACCTATTATTTCATTGATATGGGTACTCCCTCCAGTGACTCCACTACAGAAAAGACGAGGTTTAGAGGAGGTGTGGATCTGTGGTGAGGAAGTGAAGATTCGGAATTTTAGATGCCTGTGGGTCATCCATTTAAGAATATCCAAGAGGCAGTCGGTGATATGAGCCTAGAGCTCAGGAGAAAGACTGAAACTAAAATATATAGATTTGGGAATTATGTACATAAAGGTGACAATAAACCCAAAGGAACTGAGGAGATCATTGAGAGAGAAGAGATGGAAGAAAAAAAGGCATAGGAAAGCACCTTGTAGGGCATCCATAGATAGAGGGTGAGAGATAGATGTTGATTTAACAAAGGAGACTAAAAAGTTACAAATATTGTATGCTAACTTGATTACAATGTCAGTAGGAGATTTTTGTCTTTTCTAAAAGCCATTTCCCCTCTTTCAGAAATCATCTCTAAAATTGTAATGTAAGTCAATGAAAAAATAATCTGTGGTTTGTCCTCCAGATAAGGTTACCTTCAAGTTCTCAGAAGTGCACCCGTTGCATTAAATGAGAGACCCCAATACTCTAGATAACTTGGGAATTCTTACTAAGTTAGTGAAATCTGGTTGCACAGGACAAAGTTCTACCAGTTTGGGGACATCCTGACTCATAGAGATGCAGCGGTCATGAGATCATGGTAGGATTCTAGCCTTAGTTCACCACAGCTGCGAAATTGGCGTGGGCTTCTTCTGAGAAGAGATAGATGATGGATGGTCAATGGGGACCCAAGACAGTTGGATTTATTGAAAGATATTCTCCTGATGTTGCACACCTGTGAGCAGAGCAGCATCCTTGGTGAATACTAATAACAAATGTTTTTGGTTTTTCCTTCCTAAAACATATTTATTGGCTGATTAAGTGAAACAAGGGAGCTTAAAAACTTGAAAGCATTGTTGAATTGTTAGCATTTTCTTTTCAGGTCTGTTGCCAAAACAATCACTTCATTTTGAGCCTCAAAATTCTGAAGTTGATCTATGAACTAAAAAAGACAAAATCTCAGGTGTCCACATTCCTTCTGCTGTCACGCCAAGCACTGTTCCCTTTCCAGGGTGCTTCAGGCCAAGAGCTGGAGCCCTTTTGGTAACAAAGGAGGAGGTATAGATGTGTGTTTACATTTTGCAAGCAGACGACTAAGTCCCTGATTTAACTAAGGCTTAATGGAAGGAATTAACTTATTCTGTTTTCCCCAGAAGGCAGAGATAGAAACGAACTGGTAGATTTTGAAGAGACAGGTTTAGGGGGGATATAAAGAAAAAATTGTTCCTACCTCAAAGACATCTGAAAGTGAAATGGACTATACGATGCAGGGGCCGATGGTTACCCATGACTAGAGGTCCCCAAGATTGAATGGTCATTTGTCAGGGATGTCAGGGGAAAGAAAAAATAACAGCAATAATAAAAAATTCTGATCTGGGTACAAGTTAGGCAACAGCATTGTGAATAGTCTTGGACTTGTTCTCCATAGCTAGATCTAGATTGCACTCTCGACCAAGAAAATGCAGATTTTAGCCTTTAGCCAAGATTCTCTCTAAGTCTCAATTTTTCATCTGTTATGTGCTGTATTAACACATGTTTTGACGATCAATCACCAGAAGGCACTTACAGCGTTTTGGAACGATAAGACATGGTATCAACACTCACGATGACTATTGTTCAATTCTTGCTATAATAAACAGGAGAATTCTGAAAGAAATTAGGATTTTTTTTTTTTTTTTAGTGAGTGGAAAAAACACACCAAACTCCCCCAAGGAATTTCAATAAATAATTAAGCAGTTACTGGGAAGGCCATACATTTATCAAAGTCTGCAAAACCACTTCATAAGGGCTTTTGCTCCATTACTCCAGACTCTTGGTAGGAATGCTTCAGGAGATGGACCAGTGAGTCCAAATCCTGTCAAATCAGATTGAACTCACATGCATGAACAAGCAAGATGATGTCATTTCTGGATTCGCTTCATAAAAGAATTGCTAATGTGTCTCGTTTAAACCCCATTGCATATTTAATTATGATGATTTTCTTTTTTCCATAAAAAGACCATATGCTATTGTTGCAAAGCACTCTACAAAGTCACGAAGTCAGATAATAGTCATTAGACATTGCTGTCCCACATAATACGCTTGAATCATTCAAGTAATTTCAGAGGGATGGAATTTTTCTTTCCACATGTCCCAGAGGTGGTCTTTATCCTCATTTTTAATTTGGCATTGAAACACATTCCCAATGGGTCATTTAATATGGCATCTTTAGTTTTAGGACCATCAGAATTAGAGTTGGAAGGAACTTCAAGGGTCATCAATTCTACCATCATTTTACAGAGGAGGAAACTGAGGCCCAGGAAAGTTACATACCTTGCCCAAGGCCATTTGACTGGGCTCAGATACATGCTAGCTGTGTGACCATGGGTAAATCACTTCACTCTATTTGCCTCAGTTTCCTCATCTGTAAAATGGGCTGGAGAAGGAAATGGTAAACCACTCCAGTATTTTTGACAGGGGAATACCTAATGGAGTCATGAAGAGTCAGATATCATTGAAATGACAATAACAAAAGAACCTCTGACTAAAAAATCAGGGCTTTTTTCTGGTGTAGAATACCTAGCATTCATCAGAACAAAAAAAAACCTCTTCAATAAAACAGGAAGAGAAGAGGGAAGAGAAAATGATATCTGCTGAGAATCAGGAATACTTGGTAAAGGGAAACATGTGGAGAAAAGACTATGTTAGGAGACAAGGACCTGAAAGGGGACATAGTTCATTCCCTTTATTTTATATAATTATGTAATAATTTATATTATCACATTAATAGATATAATACATATTGCATAAATATTATAATTGGTTTATTTATTGTTTATTATGTATTACATAAATGCATATTTACAATATATATTACATAAATATTATTATATTATATCAATCAATTATACTATAATATGTTAATATAACATAATATTTTATACAACAAGGGAACTGAGGCCCAAAGAATGGAAGTTGCTTAGGTCTTGTAGTTTTGTCACAAGGTACTAGGGCTAGACTCCTTACCTCCTGACTCCCAGTCTAGTGTTCTAGTCCTTTGAATGCTTTAGAAAGTCAGAGCTAGGTCTGCTGGGAAGTAATAATAGCCGATTTTTATGTTGTACTTTATGCATATCATCTCACTTGAACCTCTCAGGGACCCTGTGAAGGAAGGTTCTACATCTCCATTTAAAGAGGAAGAAGCTAAAACTCAGGGAGGTTAAGGGACTTGCCCATGGTCCCACAACTAATAAGTCCTTTTGTATCTTCACAATGCCAAATCTTGTCCTTTATCCTTTATTCCCCACTGCTCCTTAGAAAGCAGTGATGGATAGCCAGAGCACAAGCATGCTGGTTGGAGAAAAGGCTTGCTACATGACATTGCCTGGACACTGATTTATTATCTAATATTTTCCATTGCTTATTTGCTATTACAATTAGAAGCTAAGCCTCTGGCCATATGTTGGGGCAG
The DNA here is from genome assembly GCA_023548195.1 of Bettongia penicillata ogilbyi. NCBI lineage: Eukaryota > Metazoa > Chordata > Mammalia > Diprotodontia > Potoroidae > Bettongia > Bettongia penicillata. Next base: position 476,542 of record JAJHZJ010000194.1, on the reverse strand, counting down.
TGAGGAAAGAACTCAAGAGTGCAGTGTTTACTATAGATACTACAAATATCAACTCCCTTGCACATTTGTAGCTTCCAACTTGGACTGGTGAAGCAGGCTGTATTTGGTCCTACCTTTATGGACCACCCAGGAGCCTCATCTGGAACAGTACTCGGTGGCTTATTTACTTGAGAATCTGGGCCAAATGGAACATATTACACATCTGTTCCTCCATCTTCATTGGCTACCTATTTTCCTTTGAATGTTACTCCAAAACATGAACGTGATCTCTGAATCCCTACGTTGTTGGAGTCTGCCACCTTGGAGGCTCTCTTTCTCCGTGACCAAGTATATTACCAATTCTTTTTTTTGGCTCTGAGTTTCAAAGCCCCACTTTGAGGGTGTTCCCTGAGGCAAAACTTGCTTGACCATTTAGGACTGAATGGCAGATGATTATGACTATGTGTCCACGATGTTAAAAGAGGCACAGGAAAATAATTGTAAGCCATTAGATAAAATATTAAAAGTTGGAAGAGACTATAGAATTCATCAGATCCTCTTGTTAATGGACTTAACAAATGCAATTCAAATGTAAGAGGTTAACTGGAGGAATTTTCTGATCAATTTGAGATTATTTGTTGGTGTATCTCTCTATGAATTGCATCACACTGAGAGATTGAGAGCATCTCCTTCAGCAATGGGGTCAAACTCAGAGCCTTCTAAGTCATACATAAGGATCGACTTAGAAAATTGCATATTAACATTATCGATGTTCTATTATATTTTGTTTATTTTGTTAAATATTTCCCAATTACATTTTAATTTGGTTCGGTTCACACTTAGGATTGTTGTGGCCATAATGCCCCAGAAGGTCAATGTTTGACCTCTGTCCTTGAGGATGAGCAGTTGATTCTCAGAGTTTGGGAATGTTTTGATTTATTTAGGCTGTTATGAGTTACAGTCACCTCTTTGTCTATCAAACGTGTGACAGAACTATCTCTGGGAGTTTGAGAAAACTGAGTTAAAAATCAGATAGCTAAAGAGCTTTCCCGAGAAAAGGGTGGAGCCCACCTCTTTGCGTAGACTACCCTGCTCTTGAGAACTTCTAATGGTAGATTTGGCCAGAAGCAGATTACTTTTGCATGAAGTCTCATCTGTGTGACTGAACAGGTGAAGGGGAGGTCCTGTACCCTAAATTCCTGGACAATTGTAGCCTTTTGGAGAGAAGAGAATTACATATGTGGCCCTGAAGCTGGAGGAGCAGTAAAGGGACTTAACCACAATATGGAGGAATGTAATCCTTGACTTTTCATTCTATTGTTACCGTGAGTTATTTGGAGAATGCAAAGCTGGGGGTGAAATGGGGGGAAAGGGAAGCCCTAAACATGTCTGCCATCTGAGAGAGGTCCCAACCACAGCATGATAGGGTAAGTACAAATTATTGTGTAGATCTCTGATTGGAGGAGAGGGGGAGATGGAACTCACCAAAGAGGGAAGACAATTATATTGATCGAACCCTTTGAATTTTCTGCCTTATTACTGGGGAACAAAATAGAAGTAAGTCCTACCCCCAGTATGTTTGCATGTAGACATATGTGCATGTTTACATATATATATATATATATAATATATACATAATATATTTATATATCTGTAGGTGCTTGCTTGGGAACAGGGGACCCTTTCTCAATATCTGTGGAGATGAAATGAATTATATTCTGATGTTCCCAGAGGAAATTCTGGCAGGAGACAAATATTCAAAAATATTATTAATCAAACATATTATTTTGAAGCATTTTGTATATAGGTACAGAGTATGAGTGTTCAGGTGATGGGTAACACAGGATTTATTAAGGACATACTGGGAACAAGACAATAAAACAATACTCTGTAGCTACAAAGGTAAAATGAAAAGAAGTTTCTTTTCTCCAGGAACTTACATTCTACTGTGGGAGATAAGTGTACATATAAGGAAGGTAATCTCAGGAGGAAAAGAATGGTAAGGAAGGCAGTTGGATAGGAGATTTGAAAAGACTTCATGTAGGAAATGGTATCTAAGTTATGCTTTGAAGGAAGCACCTAATTCTGAAAGGTAAAGATGGAGAGCACTTGGCAGATATGGAGGAACCCTCTGAGAAAAGAGAAGAAGGTGGGAGATGGCATGTTAAGTGTGGGGAGATAAGCTACCAGGATCATCTGGTATTGTCCCCAACAGGGATTGACTCACAGGTACTTCAATATTTAGTGAATTGTTCATTGGAAGTAGTGATGGATTTTGGACACAGTAAATCTCATAGCTGTATCCATTCCTATCCAAATGCCAAAGTCAAAAAGAAAACATTAATTAAGTCAATTACTCAACTTGAAAAGCCTAGTCCCTTCTTTTCCAAAAGCTTTCCTCCCCTTGTGCTGTCCCTGGCCAAGGAAATTTTCCTTGGTTTCACTGGCCCAGGCAGAGATATTTCTTTTGCCCTTGGAATTCTCTTGAACACATTTCATTTGAGAAGTCCATGAAATTGGGTTGTAGAAACATTTCCACAACTTGCTTATTTTTTTTTTCCAAGCTGGCTCCCTGGTGAAGCAAACAGCCTATCTTACCTTAAATGACTGTAATAGAAAATGCCTCATTGGCTTTGAAGGATGTTTGGGCAGAACAAAAGTAGTCATCATTAACCCAATAAAAACAAAAACATGGGGACTTCAGGATTAATGTTGCTTCCCCCCATTCCCTCAAAGCCCACATACTTAAACACCATGATGGGTAGAACAGATCATTTTGGATCATTTAGATCATTCTTGCTTTGCTCTACACATTCTCATTAAAATTTTGCATACATAGAATTATAGATGTAGAGCTGGAGAAAACAGAGAATATGTAATCAAATGCCCTTCATCCATAGTTGAGAAAACAGACCCAAAGAAGGAAATGACAAGCCTGAGGTCACACAGCTATAGGGCAGAGATGGGGTTTAAATTCAGGTTCACTTCAAATACAGGGAAATTAATAAACTTTCAAGGGAATAAAAAAACACCACATTTTGAACAGAATCATAGATTTGGGACTGAAAGGGGCCTCAGACATTGTATAGTATACAGCCCTCTCATTTTACCAGTGGAGAGGATAAAAACACAATTAGATTGTGAGTTCCCTAAGATCACAAATATTGCATAAAGAGGATTCAAACCCACATCCTCCATCTCCACATTGAGGACTTGCTCTACTTTACCATGCTATTTGTCAACTTCTTTATAGTTTTAAACTAGATTAAAACCCACACTGTAAATGTTTTTGGACAATTGGAGATTCCTGGTATAGTGGAAAGAGACTGAGATTTTGCACCAGGAGGCCTGGGTTCAAATCTTGGCTCTGCATCTTACCTCTGTGGTCTTGAGTGAGTTCATAACTTCTCTGAATCTCCGTTTCTTCATCTGTCAAATGAAGGGGTTAGATTTAATTATGTTAAAGTTTCCTTCAAGTTAAAAAAAACAGCAACAATTATATTTTAAACTACAATTCCTATTCTCTGGAAAATATTTTATAAGAAAATATGAATTATATTTCAAATTTTAACAGTAATGTTTCTTTAATTTTATTGGAGATACCAGTAAGGGTGATATCAGATCTTATCTTGAAATAAAACTGCGTAGCTGATACTGTTGGATTTTATGCACTTGCATTTTACAGATAATTCAGGACATGTACAGATCTAGTCTTGGAAGCTGCTCCACAATGAAGTCAAATCAACACATACTTATTACGAACCTACTGTGTACCACGTACTGTACTAAGCACAGGGGATATAAAGATAGACAAAAAGACAGTACCTGCTCTCAAAAAGCTCATAATCTAAGATGGAGGTGTGGAGGGAGACAGCTTGCAAATACCTATGTACAAACAAGAGATATACAAGATAAAACGGACATAATCTCAGACGGGAAACACCAAGATTGGGAAGACTGGGAAAGGTTTCTTGCAAAAGGCTTTGATTAGGACTTGAAGGAATTCAGGGAAGTCAGGAGATGAGGATGAGGAGGGAGTTCCAGGAATATAACTTTTGTCTTGGTCTCCACACGTAGATGTGGGTAAAATGGCTCATCCCTCCTTCCTGTACAAAGGGTGTAGCTGATATAACCTTACAGAATCTTCGAGGTAGGAGGGACCTCAGAAACTGTCTAGCGCAATGTGTGCCCGAACAACGATTTTCTCTATGACATCCTGATAAATGATTATCTTGCCTGGAAACTCTCTACTGATGGTATTTCTAGCACCTCCCAAGGTAATCGTCTTTACTCTTGAAGACAGCTGAAGCAAAGGAAGAAGAAATAGGGAAAGAATAGGGGAAAGAGAGTAGAGAAGGCATGAATGGAAAGAGGTTCTTTTATCAGAAGAGAAAAATAATGAAGCCCTAGTAGAATAAGATTCAAGACTTGAAAACATGGAGACGATGGTGCTGATTGGGAAATGTTCATGGCATGGATAGAGTTCACATGATGCCTTTAGAGGAAGAGCTTTCTGATGCTCCCCTTTTAGAAGGCGTATCTCTCCTCTTTAAATCTTCTTAGCTTTTGCCTGTACCTCTTTTTTTTACTTAACAATCAATTTTTTTATGATAGCCATTTCCATATTCTACCTATTCATAGAGGCCCTATTTCTCTTACTAGACCAGGCTCCTTGAGGCCAAGGACCTTTTATTATTTACCTTTTGAAGATAATTTTATTGATATCTTTTGTTCTGACATCACTAAATTTTCCCTTATATTTTTACCTTTCCTACTACCCTCCCCAGAACCATTCTATAAAACTTTTTTTTAAAAGAAAAAGAGGAAGTATTTTTTCAATCCACAAGAAAAATCAACACATTAAAAAAACCCTAATGATATATAGGCAACGTCCCACATCTGCGTATCATCTCCCTTCCTCTCCTCTGCAAAGTAGTAAGGTGATATGTCTTCTCATGTCTCCTCATTAGGATCAAACTTGTTCATTGTGATTTTGCAACATTTATTTTCTATAGTTTTGGCATTAATCTTTCCAATCATATTGTGGTAGTTAACTTTATATACTGTTTTCTTGACTCTACTTCACTTTGCAACAATTCACTCAAGTCTTCCCAGATTCTCTGTATTCAGCAGATTTGTCACTTCTTATAGCACGGTAATTTTCCATTATATTCTTGCACCACAATTTGTTGAGACATTCCCCGATTGATGGACATCTACTTTGTTTCTAGTTCTTTACTACCATAAAAGCTACTGCTACAAATATTTTGGTGACCATGGGGACTTTTTTTTTTAATCAATGATCTCCTTGTTATTTATGTTCAGCAGTGGAAATCTGGGTCAAAAGGTGGGGGCATATTAACCACTTTATTTGCATAATTCTATATTGCTTTCCAAAATGGTTGTAGCAATTCATGGTTCTACAAATAATGTTATCTTCTCAGGATCCCTACAGCAATGACTACTCCCATCTTTTATCACCTCTGCCAATCAACTGATCATTAAGTAAAACCTTAGGGATTTTTTGATGTGCATTTCTTTTATAAAGAATGCTTTACATATATTGTCTAATGTACATATATCATCACAGCAACCCTTTAAGGTAGGCAATGCAGATGTCGTTATCCCCATCTTACAGATGAAAAGGTTGAAGCTCAGAGGCCTGAAGTGATTTCCCTGTGATCAGTTACTAAGTGCCAGGACTTAGGGATTCCAATGATCTCTCACGTGTGCTCTTTCTAATGTGTCATGTTGCTATGCGCAGGAATTGCTGAAAGGTAAAGTTAGATTCAACCACATGATTGTTTTCAGAGCTGGCCCTATGTTAACGTGAACTTTTACACAAAACTTTTACTCCAGAACAAAGAAGAAAAATGCATCGTAAGAGTGATGATAAGTCTACAATGGACTCAGAAAGCCAAATGACTTTTTGCCATCCTGTCCCCTCCCTTTGTCCTTGGGAAGGCTTATTGTCTCCAATCATCTGTATAAAGGGTTGATTAGCCCTCCACATCTGAATATGGAAAACTCTCAGAGGAATTGACAAGGAAGATGGAAGAAAAGGCTTTTGATTCATTTGCTTTCACTTATGGAAAGATTTTTAATGATCTGTAATTTCAACACTATTACCTCTCCTGCCTCAGCTTGCAACTTCTCCATGTCTGAGCAGACAGTTTCATGAACTGCAATGGGCAAAGACTCATCCACTGGTAGCCAGATTTCTCTTGAGGGGCCTCTCTCAGCCAAGCCAGTGAAGCTGATCCTGGACTAGAGAAACACTCCCAATCCAGCTCCAGACCTGTAGTCACAGTTTTTCCTGCTTGGTATACAGAACTTGTCAGAGGTTAGGTTCTGCTGGCAAAGCCACTGAGAACTCAGAGTCACCTGGACACCATGATGAAGCATCAGAGCAGGACTTTTGTGGAGGAGGATGGAAATTAGCCATGGTTGGAAAATTATCCTTGCTTTATCCAGGCAGTAAATCTAAGCAGGGCATGTGTCTTGGCAGATTACAGTAGCGATGTGCTAAGTGTTTACTGCCAAAAGGAATAGTGAAAAGACAGTGGATAATTATAAACACTGCTGTTGAGCATTAGTGAGAGGAGACAACTGAAGAAGAATTGTCCAGACCTAAAATGAGCCTAACTCCAGACATTGATCAAGGAGTTACTTTATTCAAAGCCCCAGGGTTTTTATCTAGAATAATGATAGTAACAGCTCCACTTTACATAGCACTTTAAGGTATGCTAGGCATTTTACATATATCACAACATTTGGTCTTTCATGACCCTATGTAATTATTATTCTTTGCATTTTCCACATGAGGAAACAGAGCTTCAGAGGAGTTGCACAGCTAATAACTGACTGAAGGAGGATTCAGATCAATTCTTTTGACATCTGAGTCCAACATTCTCATGATTCTCCCACGTGTCTAGGGTATGCTGTAGACATGCCCTTCTATCAATAGATGCACTGATCACCATAGGTCAGGTGGGCATGCTAGTGACTGGTAATAGCGTCCTTACACCCCAGCCTCAGTAGAATGCATTGGCGGTCAGACAGTGGCTACTGAGGGCTCTAATCATTAAGATGTTCCTTCCAATTTTCTCTCTGGATACTCAATACACATATTTTATTAGGTATGAGAATTGGATCCTGCCCTCACTACCCTGGATGAGTTTTGCTATTTCTGCTGGTTTAAAGCATCCTAGTGAATAAAGGTGATTTGTCTTCTACTGTGTGGTGGGGAGAGAAATTTAACAAATTCAGGTTGAGAGGAAAAAATGTGCTCTAAGATTTCTTCCCTCCCCCCTCCCCAAATAAAGAAGGTAGTCACATACCAGGAGTCTGGAAACAAGACTTCCTGTTGGGGTTACAAAAGCACTGTGTTACATAAGGCCTGACCTCTGTCTGTGGGCACTGGTCCATCATCACACCGGGTCAAAAGCACAACATCAAGGGGTCATCCTACTTCTCTGGAAGGCCTTCACTTATGAATGTTGCATTCTTTATACCAGCTGACTAATATTGCATGCAGTCCTTGACTTTTAATCCCCTTTTCAGCTTTCTGTATGTCTTTTTATAACACTGGATTTAGAGGATAAGATCCTCCTGGCTGAGATGAGATAATCTACAACTAAATTCATGAGTAGGTTTTAGCTCCGTTAAGAACACCAGCCACCTGGTGAACTAGATTGGACACTGGGCTTGGAGACAGGAAGAATGGGGTTTGAATCCTATCTCAGTCACTTAATAATTGTGGGACACAGTAAATCCCTTACCCTCTCTCTGCCTCAGTTTCTTCAACTGTAAAATAAGGATGCTGGAATTGATGGTCTGTAAGGTCTCTTCCAGTTCTGAATTAATCCTATGATCCTTCTTCTTCCTGGTCAGAGGGTGTCTGGTGTATTATATGTGGGTTTGGACACCACCTTTTGGGAAGGACATTGGGAAAGTGGGAAGCATTCTGAGCAGGACAGGTACTATGGCTACGGGTCCCAAGATTGTGACTTGGAGGATTGTTTTAAAGACCTGGGGATTTTTTAGTGAGAAGTGAAAACTTGGGGGAAGATATGATTCTCTGCAGGGTTTTCACTTGGCAGATGGAACAGCTTTATTCTGCTTGGTCTTAGAGGGCAGAGGAGAAGCAAAGGATGGACGTCAGAAAGAAACTCATGGAAGCTTAATGCAGAAACAGGCATTCTGAACAAGGATGACAGTTTCAGGGGGACAGGCTGTGCTTGGGCTGGGGCTGCTGGATGTGCTTTCTAAGGACAAGACATCTGCTTCTCCTAGTCCTTACACTGCCTCCCTATACCAGGCCAGACTACTACTGTAGGCCTGATCTCTGTTGTGCTTACCACTGATGGAGTCTGGTGACTCCACTTCTGTATGCATGCTGGACTCTGCTCCCTGAATAGGGGACATTGTATTGCAGCAAACCTGTTGCTTCCTCCCTTAAAGGGAGACAAAGAAGGCGAGACAGGAATGGGGGAGACAAAGAGATAAATACAGAGAGAGACATATAGAGATGGAGAGGGAGAGACAGAGAGATAGATAAATAGATAGACAGATAGAAACAAAGACAGAGACAGAAGAGGAGGGAGAAGGACCAGAGAGATGGAAACACACATAGAGAATTTTCCCACTGGTTTCTCCTTGCTGAATGAGCACAGATATTCTGCCCTCTAGTCTCCCAGGGCTGAGGGACACCTCACAGTAAACAAGCGCCAGCTCTCCAGGCATGGCCAGAAGCAGTGAGCCTAATTCAGCTTCACCTTCCTTTGCCCTACGCACCTCACCCTTCAGTCAAATCCTTCCATTCCAGTTTTCCATGACTATGACAAATGTTCTGGTCTATTAATTAACTGATGCCAGTCTCCAGGCACTTTAGGTCCATTTTTGGAGCAAAATGTCTTAATTCATGGTCTTTCTACAGTTAAGAGAAGATTTATTTAGCCATGGCCAGGGAAAGTTATTTAAGCAGAATATGTGGTAAGGGCTCTGCTCATTCATTCATATAAGGGTGATGCTCTTGTTTCGATGTTGCCCACCATGGTCCATCAGCCAAGAATCGGCCAGAAGCCAGAGCTCCCCATGTCTGTTTATTTGCTTTTGATCAAGCAGCAATATCAGTGACGAGGGCCTTTGGTCCTGAGTCAATTTAAGTCTCCAGGATAGTTTTGACGCCACGTAAAGAAAAACTTGCATAGGGTTAAGGAGGTTACTGTATTTTCCCCTTCACAGGAAATGGATTGTGATGTGAGAGGAAGGGTAAACAGGCCAGTGTCTCTGGGTGATGGAGTATTTGGAGAGGGATAAAATAGATGAAGACTGGGAAGGATGGAAGGGGCATGAAAAGCTTTAGATGCTTATTTTGTTGAGATTTTGCTTATTTTTGATCCTGGAGTTAATAGAAGGTCACTGAGTTTATTGAATAACTGAGGGTGGTTTTGTGATCTCCACCAGAATACAGGGGAGATAGACTTTCAGTCCTCAGAGACCCTTGTCACTCGTTTTGAGACCTGAGCTAGGTTTTCTAGGACTTTTGTCTGACTATTAGATAATAGCTCAAGTTCAGGCTAATTAATATAGTTATATAATATAGAATTAATATGGAAATATAGTTTAATATTAATATGTATAATTAATATAGTAATAATACAATTTCTACAGCTAACGACAGCTTACAGGGCACTTTCCTCACAGCAACAATATCGGGGAAGCATTATCATTAGAATTATACCTATTTTATAGATATTATGAAAGCAATGACAAGGAAGGTAAAGGGATTTGGCCACATTCGCATGACTGCTAAGTGTTGGAATCCAAGCCTTGGGTCTTTTTTTCATTATCCTATTCCTTTTCCCTGTTTATCCTGCAAGAGCATGACCCTTTAAATAAAGTGAATTGTAGCAAGTAGGAGAAGTGGCCGTCACTTTTGAAAGCCTTGGAACTTCATCTGGATGTTTATTTGACCGTTATCCGGGCTTCCAAAAGAGCCACCAATTTATTGTTTGGGCCTTCAGCATCTCATCTGTTGAGCACCATGAATTAAATTTGTTCTGCAGCTATTTACATGTAAATAAATGAAGTCCAACCCATTCCAAGTCAAAACAACTTTTGAGTTACTCCTGTCTCTTCCAGTCTTCTTTGTTTGGGCATTCATTCTCATTTCCTTTTGTTCCCCGTAGCATCATATTTAGCTCCTCATCTCTTGATCTGCTTTGTTTTTAAAAAAATTTGCCCCCACTTTGCATTAAATTAAATGTCTCATGGCAAGTAATTTAATTTCTGTGTTAAATCTCAGGCTATTTCCTATGATTTATTTACTAATTAAATTCAATAAGCATTTATTAGATGGTAAATATGTGCCCAGCTAAGAGGATATAAATACAAATGAAATATTCATTTCTGCCTTCAAGAAGGTTACATTCTCCTGGGGGAAACAACATGTCAGCAGATAAACATGATCATGCCTTAGATGTGGGTCCCCCGGCTTTGAGTCTGAGATTCAATTTTGGGACTACTCCAGATTCTTTCTTTGGTACCCCCAAAAATCCCAAACTCAGGGTGAACTCCCACGCAGAATTCCTGATGAGAAATTTAAAATTAAGCATATATATAACTCTTGTCTAGGTTTCTACAGATGTAGATAACAGGGTCTCCAACGCCTTTATAAGCATTCAGGATGACAAATGATATTAAATACAGGACAAGTCTTTCTTTCACCCCCAGAAAATGCAGGAGATGCAAAGGTTAGTCACCAATGAGTTCATAAAAGAAATTCCCACCCTGGGAGCTGCCCATGCAGACAGAATCAGATTAGGTGCATTTTTTGTATATTATCTCTCAAAAGTCCTCCATTTTCTTACACTCCCTGCATCTTGCCAATGTCAATTGCATTTTACAGTCTCATTAGATGCAGGTGGCTAGGTGGTCCAGTGGATAGAATGCTGGGCTTGGAAGCAGGGAGACCAGAGTTCAAATCCAAGCTCAGATACTTACTAATTGGGCGACCTTGGGCGAGTCACTTAACCTCATTTGCCTCAGTTTCTGGGTTTGTAAAATGAACTAGAGAAGGACACGGCAAACCACTCCAATATCTTGGGCAAGGAAACTCCAAATAGGGTCATGAACAGTCAGACACAGTTGAAATGACTGGACAACAATATTCTCATTAATTGAATGTACCACAGTTTACTCAACCATTCTCCATTGCTGGAAAATTTGCGTTGCTTCCAGTTTGAAGAAATTCCAAACAATGCTGCTGCAAATACCTAGGGACCATACAAATTAGGGGAAAAAACAATAGAAGCACTCAGTAGAATGCTGTCACATGAAATGGTACCCCATGCCTAGGATATACTCCCTCCTCACCTATACCTTGCAGCTGGCTTGCTTTATCACTTAGCGCTGGTAACACCTCTGATGTGAATGAAGCCTTTCCCGATCCCTGATTAGATAGCATGCTCCTCTTCTTGAAATGACTTTATATTAACTTGTTGATCATTTGTGTTTCCTTATCCGTCTCCGTGTTGCCTTCCCCCGGGAGAATATAAACCTCTAGAGGACAGGCATTACTTATCATTTGTTTTGTCATTGTCTCCCCGGTGTCTTGCTCATCATCAATGCTTAATAAACTTTTGCTGACTTAATCAATAAATATTTTGACAGATTTTAATTATAATTGATTTTAATACATTTTCAGGATACGTATTTCCTCAATCTGACTTCAATCACAGTTACAATTTAAAAAGACATCTTAGATATAGAGATTGCCAGCTAGTTTTTATGGTAGTAATATATCAAGTTGTTTTCATCACTAGTACAAAAGATGATTTGGCTACTGGCATGTTGGAGTGTTTTGAAGTCATCCCACATCAGGAAGAACAAATAGTACAGAACATTAGTACCTTCAAGCCAAGTCGACATGAAGTGATTCACTTTGTGGCCTTTTGTTTGGCTCTCCTGTGAATGAACATACATGAGCTTCAGAGTATTTTCTTGGGAAATATGTTTACAGGTCCCCTGTTGTAGAAGTGATGTTGGATACAGGCAGATCCATGCCTTGTCCCACCTGACCCTCCCCCCATACCAACATCTATATCTGGACATTGAGAAATGTAGAAGGAAAGCCATTCTGCTTGTTCAGGGTGATATACTTTCAGAACTCCTCTCTGTGTGTCCTCAGTGCTAATGGGAAATAAGAGCCTGATCACCTTTAGGAATTTTTTTTTGGTGCTCAGACACCAGGCATGTCAACTAAGTCAATTGATGCAAGAAATTTTTTTTTTTGGTTTTTTGTTTTGTTTCTGTTTTTTTAAATTAATTTATTTGTTTTCAGTTTTCTGCAATCACTTCCATTTAAGTCTTAGATTTTCTCTCCCTCCTTGCCGCTCCTTGAGATGGCAATCTTATATAGGTTCTACACGTACATTCTTATTAACCACATTTTCACATTAGTCATGTTGCATACAACAATTAAAATAAATGGGAGAAACCATGAAAAAAAGCAAACCGAAACAAAGCATAACACAAGAGAAAATATTCTGCGTCATTCTGGGTTCCAATTCCATAGTTCGTTCTCTGGATGTGGATGGCATTTTGCCTCGAGTCCTTTGGGAATGTTTGAGGTCCTTGATGATGCAAGAAATTCTACATAATTTTACTATAACAAAATATTTTCTGCCACATGTGCAAATGAACTTTAAATATAAATAATGGTAAGCCTATATTTTACTTTGAAATAAAATTTTTCATCCTAGTATCTCTATGTTCTTTGCCTAAAGGATAAAAATAGTTTTTCAGTTGTTTCAGTCCTGTCCAATTCTTTGTGACCCTATTTGGGATTTTCTTAGTAATGCAACTGGAATGTTTGCCATTTCCTTCTCCAGCTCCTTTTATGGATGGGGAACCGAAGGAAACAAGGTGAGGTGACTTGCCCAGGATCACACAGCTAGTCGGTATATGAGGCCAGCCTTGGACTCAGGAGATGACTCTTCTCGACTTCATGCCCAGTGTTCTATCCACTAAACCACCCAGCTTTTCAATAAAAGCTATGAACTGTCTCAATTGACACAAATTGATCTTTCAAGATATTCTTAATTTCTGGTTTGGGGAAGCTAGGTGGTGCAGTGGATAAAGCACCAGTGCAGGGGTCAGGAGGACCTGAGTTCAAATCTCACATCAGACACTGGACACTCACTAGTTGTGTGACCTTCTTCAAATCACTTAACCCCAACTGCCTCATCCTGGGTCATCTCCAGTCATCCCGATGAATATCTGGTCACTGGATTCAGATGGTTCTGGAGGAAAAGTGAGGCGGGTGACCTGCACAGCCCTCCCTCACTCAAAAAAACAAAGTCAAGTGCAAGTCATGTCATTATCCCTCCAATGACATGGTCTTCTTCGGCAATGAAGGATGAACACACACAAATTCTGGTTTATCTTAATATTTCCATGCTGATTTATGACTGTAAAGCCCATGGACTTATAAACATCTGCTCTCTGGCTGCAAGTTTCAAATCACTACTGAGATCTTAAAATAAATAAACAGCCTAGCACATGACTCAAAGGGCAGTGGAAGTGGAGAATTTAAGTAATATGTGACCTGTGACAGTGATGGCACATCATCCAAGGCATGCAAGAACCAGAAAGAGGAGGGTGATGATAGAGATCTCCATGGGTGACGAAAGATGGACAGTCCCAGTGTGGCCCTGATGTCTGTGAAATATTCAAAGTACAAGAAGAAAGCTATCAAAACACTGTGTGGAACCTCTTCAGAGGATTTGGAGAAAGATGTGGATGAGAAGGAAGGTCCAGAGGGGACCCTACACTGATAAGAGCATGATTGTAATGAAGTTAAAAAATGTCTCTGTAGGACGGAGTCCCATCAAATAAATTTTAACTGTTTTAAAGGGTATGGGGAGATTTTAACTCAGTCTTCTGAAGTCTAATTTTAATTCTCTGTGTAGAAAACACATAGTAAGGGGAAAAGAACATGTGATTTGGACTCTCAAGTTCTGAGTTTGAATTCTGACTACCATTTCCTCTCTGTGTAACTTTGGGGAAATCAGCCTCTCCGGGCGTCAGTTTCCTCATTTGTAGGGTGAGAAGTCCCTTCCCACTCCAAATCAATGACCCTAAATAACAATGACAACCACAACAAGCAGTTGTATGGTACAGCCTTGGAAAGTAGTGCTATTATCAGCCCCATTTTACAAGTGAGGCATACAGAGATTATGTGACTTGCCTAGGGTTACACAGCTTATAGTGTCTTACACAGAATTTAACCTCAGGTATCAGTGTCTCCATATCCAGGGTTCTACCCATTGGAGCACATGTGTGGGACCTTTCCCATTCACATTTTCCCTTTTCTCCTTCCTATCTTGTACCTTCAGATATCAGCTGTCACCAATCACTTTCCTTCCAAACAGACAGTTTTATGAACAAAACAGATCCAAAGGCAATCCTAGCTTGGTTTTCTTAGTTGAGGACAGGGTTTGAATGAGTTTTTTTTACTTTTGGCCAAGTCCCAATACATTCCACTTTTACAGTATGACAAAGAGACCATTCCCAATTCACTTGGATGGAATTTCTCCTTCATGGGGAGCCACACCAGGAGGCCAATGTTGAGAGTTCAGGTTCTTCTTTGGTGGCTTCAGATAGACTATGGTACTGGTGAAATCAAGAGTTCTGTCCTTCAGTGGCTTAACTGATGTTTGCTAAGGACTAGGGCGGAAGCTCCCCTCACAGAGAATGTTCCCTGGAATCTGGAACATAAATTAGATAGAGACGATCCTAGGAATATTCATGAAAAACATTGTGCTCAATCAGTGCCTGGAAGAATATGTTGTCTTCTTTAAAGCTTTTAACTCTCTTATATCACTGCCATGGAATGTCAGCACTGAAAGAAAATCAGAGTTGATCCAATCTAACCCATAATGTTATTGCTGGTTCTTTATTTCTGAAGAAAACCAGTGACATCACTGGGTGCTGTCTTGACTTGCCTGTGAATTGGATTTAAGTGAGGCAGAGTTGCCCAAAGTCATCCGTCTTATTCTCTATGCTAGAGTCATTGAAGTCCAGTGGGGGACAAGAGATGGGATGAGTGATAATGGCTCAGGATGCAGTGGATGACCTCAGCATCTTCCAGCTCTAAGGGCATGCTTCAGCCACTGAGGGAAGTCTTCACATACTTGGAGCAGATATCCCCCTCAGTCACCAATGAGTTTGACGCCTGTTGGTAGTCCTTAACCTGGTTTGGCCTGTCTGCTGAGACAGTTTTACCAGAGTTAGCCACTACATATGCTCCATCTTCTTGAAGTCACAGGTAAGAGTAGGCTAACTGGTAGGCTAAGGGTAAATGAGAAGCCCTAAAAAGGGCTCAGCAAACCCTCATACCAGAAGTGCTAGTCTTAATTTCAAACCAGTTGGTATCCAGATTTCATCTACTTGGACACCTTCAAGTCTGGGGAACTCACTACCTATCAGTGTAACCTATTTTAGACTATCAGCTCTAATTTTTGAAAAGATTTTCTTGTTAGCAGAATCTTCCTCTCTTAAAATTTGACTCATTGCTCCTAGTTTTTCCATCCAGGGATATAAGAGAACCTCATCCTTCTTATGGGGTTCCTAGGTGGCACAGTGGATAGAGTGTCAGACCCAGAGTCAGAAGACCTTGATATGAATGTAGCCTCAGACCCTTACTAGCTGTATGAACCTTAGCAAGTCACCTTACATTATTTACCTCAGCTTCCTCTGCTGTAAAAATGAGCTGGAGAAGGGAATGGCAAACCACTCCAGTATTTTTGGCAAGAAAACTCCAAATGGGGTCACAAAGAGCCAGAAATAACTGAACAATTCCTCATATTCCTTTATTTCTTCGAATAATACACAAGGATCATTGATTTAGAAATAGAAGGGCACTTAGAGGTCATCTCTCTTATCCAGGTTCATCATTTTTCCTGGTATCAAGCCTAAATTTGCCTTTTCTGTAAATTCTAGTCCTTTACCTCTGGTTCCACACTCTGGGCTCATCAGAACAGATCAAACCTTTCCCCCACAGGAAAGCCTCTCAAAAACTTGAAGATGACTGTCATGCCCCAGCCAACTCACTCTTCTGTAGGCTAAACATACCTAGTTTCTTCAAATGATCCTTATGTGTCATGGGATTCAAGGTTTTTCACCATTTTGATTAGACTTCAGGGGATGCTGTCCAGATTCTAAACTCTGGTGCCTGCAACTTTATATAGTACTCCAGTTATCATCTGACAGAGAGACAATCTCCTTACTCTGAAATTACGCTTCCCTTAATGCAACCCCAAATGCAGCTAATTAATTCATCTGGACCAGGAGACTTGAATTCACTGAGGACTCTTACACTTATCTTGGGCATCAACTTCCTGCTGTCCATCTTTTGTGGTCATTTCCAGGGCAAGGGGCATTCTCCTTGGCAGAAAAAATAAAGAAGTCAAAAGAAGGGGGACAACCCTTCATATTGTGCTCTGCTCGCTTCATCCCCTTCGGTTCATTGTGTTCATTCAGTTGATATGGTTAATACTCCTAACGAGTTTTTATGGGACTATACCTCACTTGTAAGCTCATAGAATTAGAACTGGAAGACCTCAAAGGTTTTCTGATTTAACCTCCTTTTTTTTACAAGTAAAGAAACTGAGTCCTAGATGGTTGAAATGTCTAAAGACAGAGGTAATAAGTGGAAGAGCCAGGGTTTGACCAAAATTCTACTGACTCTAAATCCAGTGTTTATCCATCCTCTGTTCCTATGCTTTGTATCTGTCTTTTATGCATATCTTTAAACATCTCTGTTGATTGTGTTTCCTTGAATGCCTCCGTTCATCTCCCCACATACCTTCTTTTTTCCTTCCCATTGGAATGTTTGGCACTCTTTCTTCCCCTCCCCTGGCCCCCATTCAGAGTTGCAGCAGACTAGACAATGGAGAAGAAGTTCTAGAAAGTGGGGCAAGATAGAGGATGCTGGCATCAACCAATCTATGTCTTACATGCTCTACCACTTGAGCAAACCCTACCATACAGAGTCAGTGTATCATAGTGGATCAAAACCAGCAAGATCTAGATTCAATTCTGGCTTCTACACTTTCTGGCATTTCAATCCAGGCTTAATCTCTTGGTCACCCAGGCAACTTTCTAAGGCTAAATGGTACCGAAAAGATACTCATTGACCTTGCTAGAGGGAGTTTGTACATCACAGAGTCCCCATGCCAATGAAATCACAGGTCAGAATGTTGTACCTTGAGTCTTGAGAATTTAACTAAGAGCTCCCCATCCTTCCTGAGCTGACTTTCCTGTTAGATTCCTGTCCATGGAATCCTATCTACTTTTCCCTCTGAACCCTTTGAAATCTCTCCCTAGACCAGACTATAGTCAACTATGTCCAATTTTCTACTCCTTTCTTACAAACCCAAGGAAGAAATGGTCATTTTGACCCAAGCTCCTCCCCTCCCCATGTCTTGAATATTCTTCCTCTTATATTTTCCTCTTAATATTTCTTGTTTCCTTCAAAACTTTGCTCAAGTACTTTCTACACAGTCTTTACTCATCTTCAGCTGCTAGTACCCTTAGCCCCCCAAAAGCAATCACTCAGAATTTATTTCATGTATACTTAATACACATTGTCTCCCCCAATAGAATGCAAGCTCTTAAGGGCAGGGATGAGTTTTACTCTTATCTCCATATCCCCAGTGCCTAGCACAGTGCCTGGGGCTTAGTAAATGCTAGGCTTGTTGATTGTGGGGAGGGATAGCAACTCACTTTAATAGTGAGTGAGCAATGTACACAGATCATGTTTTAGAATGTTCCATCTCTAGATCTCAATTTTCACCTTGATGAACAAGTAGAGACTTTGCCTAGCATTATCAAGTTGCCCTTGAATTGCTGAGGCCAGGGTAACTACAGAGTTCAAAGTCACATCTGTCCAGAATAAAACCCAGCTGTGGAAGACTCAAATATATTTTCTTCAGGATGGCTTTCCCATTCACTGAATTTCTACTGCATTCTTTTTGGTCAGTGGTAATATATTTTCCAGGTTCTTCTTTCCCTAAAAAGAGGCAGGGAGGGAGCAAAGTACATCTCATGTGCCTAGAAATAAATGTAATTATCTCCCCCGTGAGAGTTCCAGTCACACATTTATTCTACAGAGGGCACAATACAGGGGTAGAGAATTTTGACATCTGGATCACATCAGATCATACGAATTGCTGGGACCTTCCTGCCAACTTCTTGTTACTAATCCCTCAGTAAAATAAAAAGAAAAAATATGGTTCTAAACTCTTCATAAACTAGAGTTGGGCAATAGTATGTTGAGTAAGGCATTTATTGGGCTTGGTAGAAAGTTGAAGAATTTTCCTCTGTCTCTCTCCCTCTCTGGACCCATCTTTCTCTTTCTGTCTGTCTGTCTCTGTCTCTCTCCCAAAGGCACATAAATACATCTTCTCTCCCCATCCTGCCACCAATTTACCCACAAGCACACCTCTAGCCCTCCCCCAAAAGAGAATAAAATGGGGGTCTGAACAGCTGGAAGCAGTTGAACTGCCCTTGCTGGCAGTGAACACAATGTATGAAAGCAAAATGTGTAAGTTCTTTAGGTCATTAGGAAGTGACTAATCATAGCAATAGCCCATTCAGGAAAGACATTACAGTTTCTAAAGGGTTTTATGTACAACAATATTATAAGATACGTCATGCCAATAGCATCCTCATTTTACAGATGAAGTGATATATAGATAGTCACATGGTTAGTAGGAGGCAGAACTGGATCTTGAGCCCAGGCCATTTTGGTTCTAATTCCAATGCTTTTGGAAGGAAGGCTTTTCCTGTGATGTTAGTACAGGAAGGGTCCATTAAGATGAATCAATCTAATCTGCCCATTTTATAGATGAGGCATCTGAGTCTCAGGGAAGGGGAGGTGATTTGTCCTAGGTCCTGTGCTTAGCAATAGTAGAGTCAGTACTTGGACCCAGCTTTTCTGACACCCAGTCAAGGGCATTTCTTGATGTCTCATACTGGCTTCTGCAAAAAGGTAGGAGAGAATTTGGGGGACAAGGGTATTTGGGGGTACATCCACAGTGTGTGACTGTATGTGTGTGTGTAATGGTCTGTACAGTACATACTCTGGTGACTTGTATTCTAATTCCCAAAGCTCTTTAATATTCTCATTTACATTTTGTCATTCCACATCATAAGATCAGTTGAAGCCTCAATTCTGCTTATTATCTCCTAAAACTAGACCTTAAATAATCATTTTTCTCAGTAGCTTCATTGTAAAATATACCATGCCGGACATTTTTACACCAAAGACAACAAATATCAATACATAAAGTTTAGGCTTTGAAAGTTTCAATGACTCTTATTTGTCATTCCCTAGGGAAAGCAGACGTAACCATCCTGGCTCATATGCAGTTTACCTGTGAGGGAGGGGGCACAAATAGTATTCCATTTTTACAAGGATGTAATTGAAGTTCAGAGTGGCCAAGAGATTTGGTCATTACTGGATCATCTAATAAATACATACGGCGAGGATAGGAATCCAGGCAGAGAACCACACAGAAGAGAGGACTAGCCTAAGGCTGGTGTCTCAGTCCCCCCCACTACTGTGAGAGTTCTTACTCTTTAACTGGAGGCATAATGGGAAGCCATTCAGATGTTTCATGAGTAGAGTTCTAAGGTCAGAATAGTTTTGACTGTGGTCTTTTAGTTAATCACTAAGGCATGGGCCTAATCTGCTGTGATTCCTGGGGGCATGGGTGAGGGAAAGCTCACACCAAGATGTGAAGGTGGAAGACGGAATGTCCTGTGGGAGGAACAACCAGTGAGTCAACTAGCATTTAGTAAACACCTACTATGTGTTAGCCTCTGAAGGAAATTCTCATAAGCACCTACTATGTGCTAAGCACTGGATCAGCTAGTAGTTCAGTGTACTTGGATCACAGAGTGTGTAGAAGCAGAGAAAGTGTAAGAAAACTGGAAAGATTGGAAAGGGCTAGGCTGTGGAAGGGGTTAAATGCCAGACTTAAGCGTTTTCTATTTGATCCTAGAGACAGAATTTATTTAGTAAGGAGGTGACATGCTGTGCTGTATGAAGTGAGTTTATCAAAGGCGATCTAAGAATGACAATGGAGAATTTTTAAGTTAGAAACATGCTTCGGGCATCTCTCCTGCATGGCTATTATTTAGTTTTTTCAGTCTTGTCTGACTTTTCATGACCCTATTTGGGATTTTCTTGGCAAAGATACTGGAGTGATTTGCCATGTCCTTCTCCAGATCAATTGACAAATGAGGAAACTGAGACAAACAGTGTGAAGTGACTTGCCCAGGGTCATCCAGCTGGTAAGTGTCTGTAGTCAAATTTGAACTCAAGTCTTCCTGACTCCAGGCCTTGCACTCTATTTTACCACCTAATGGCCCTTGTTTGGTTGTTTGCCCAGGATGGACTTCCTGAGAAAGGATCTGCTGAAAGCTAAGAAGGGCTATAAGATGGGCCGCAATGGTGGACAGCAATGGAGAACAAAGAGGAGATGTAGTGACCAGGGACAATTGCCAAAAATGATGGAGATGAGAGCTTTTGCAGAAACAGAGAGCTTGTAGAGGGAAGCAATTGTCTGTCAGTGCTGGAGCCCTTTCCAGGACAGTACTGTAAGTCATGAGGTTCATATGGTTCTCTGGAGGAAAAACCTAATCATGCGGAAATAGCACATCTTTCTATTGATTTGGGTCTGGGTGTTTTTGTTTTCATTGGCTTGTAAATGCAATTATCCCCCCTTTGGAGACACAAGTTCGTGTGGTACTGAGGCAAGGTAATGACTGTTCTTTGGAGGAGGGGATGTCAGATTCTGAAGTTCTAAGATCATCTGGGAAGGAACAGTGAGTAAGAAGTAAAAAGTCTTGCTAGGATAATAAATAAAAACATATATTAATATTTCAGAGAAAAACTGTGACTTGCATGGAACCCTTCTCATGATTCCCCAGTCCCATCAGTTAGGGTACTAGGATTCCATGGAAGGCAAACATAGATTCCCAGCTCCCTGGGTCCTGCATGGCAAACTGCAGAACTTGATAATTTCTGAAGTCTTGGTACTCCCCTCCTCTTCTCTGACCTCAACACCCGTCAACTTACAATCAATCTTCCCAGACCAGAGTTTGCTTTATTACCCTACAATACCATGCAGGCCTAATGTTCTAATTGTTCACTGTTGGGTAGAGATTGGAAACAGACTTGGCTTTCATTAATTACCTCCTCTCCTCTCCTTTGCCTCTCTGCATCCCCACCATTGTTTAACTTGGCCTAGAAAGAAAATGCAAGCCAGGATGGATATATGCTCAGTGTGGCCACAGTCCAGAAACAAACCTGGTGTACTGAGTAATCATTTAACTTGAACTGAACTTGCTAAGTTAAAATGCAGACTGGAATTCAGCTTAGGCACCAATACATTTACATTTTTGTAGGAGAAACTGGGTTTTCCCTACCTCTCACTTTTCAACATTATCCCATGAAAACACTCTTATTCATGTAAAAATGAAATATCTACAAGTGTGGCCATCATGGAGTAGATTCACAAAAGCTTCCATCTAAAGAAACTGGGTCTGCCTGTCTCTGCAGTTCCATTGGCTTTTCTTTCTTTCTTTCTTTCTTTCTTTCTTTCTTTCTTTCTTTCTTTCTTTCTTTCTTTCTTTCTTTCTTTCTTTTCTTTCTTTCTTTCTTTCTTTTCTTTCTTTCTTTTCTTTCTTTCTTTCTTTCTTTCTTTCTTTCTTTCTCTTTCTTTCTTTCTTTCTTCTCTCTCTCTCTCTTCCTTCCTTCCTTCCTTCCTTCCTTCCTTCCTTCCTTCCTTCCTTCCTTCCTTCCTTCCTTCCTTCCTTCCTTCCTTTCTCCATCCCACCTTCCTTCTCTCCCTCCCTCTGTCTGCCTCTTTCTTTTTGTCAAGAAAATAAACTCAGATAGATATAGAAACACACATGCACACTTTTTCCTCCTCTTCTTTCTCCACCCTCATAGTTTGGAGACAGTGCAACCCAGCAGAAAGAACACTGGTTCTAAATTGGGAGGACCTGAGTTCAAATCCCTTCTTGGAAACATATTATCTGTTTGATCTGGGCTTCCTCATATGCTAAGAGGAGGGGAATGGATCAGATGACCTTGGAGGTGCCTTCTAGACTGAGATATGTGATCTTATGATATTGAGTCAGTGATGAACTTAAATATATTCATGTGTCTTCCACAGATGAGCTCTTCTGCTCTGGCCTCCTCCCCTCAACATATTGAATGACTTTCTGTGGAATTAACTAAACATGCACTGACTTGCTTTTGCTCCATGCCAGGTCTATAAGCTTTTAAACAGACCATATGCAAATGATAGCAGTTCTGCATGAATAACTCTATAATTGAGTTTCCACTTAGGTTCAAAAGTCAGTGAAAAAGAGAAAAGTGTTTGTCCAAGTTTTAAAACCTAATTTCAAATCCTCATGTTACACTGAGCCTATCTTTGGTTTCCTGAAATCTCTACTGGGATTATTACAGCTCAAGGTGGACACTGAATTCAGATTTTTTTCCCACTAAATGTTGACTTTTCCCCCAGGATGAATTTCTTTGGTATGAGAAGAGAAATTGAATTTGCTTTCTGCTATAAATTATCATGGAATCATGGAGTATTATATATGGAGTGAACCTTAGAGATCCTCTCCTCCAACCATCTGATTTGGAAGAGGAGGAAGTTGAGACCCAGGGAGAAAAAGTAAAGCCTCAGCTGTTTATCCAGTCAATGAGAGCAGAAGGCAGGCTAGAGCTCACACCGACTCTTAAGACAAGGTTTATGTCTTATTCAACGTAGTATCTTCTAAGCACATGATCTGGTGTTCTCCATGCAGGGGGCACCATCACTTTGTCCTTCATCTCACAACTAGTGAGACTAGGGATTCATCTTTTCATCACATTGAAGGTTTAGTTTTGGGCTCTTTGTAATCAGCCTACAATTTGAAGGTCAGGGGATTCATTAGTTCTCCAAAATGGACTGTCCTCTTTTCAACTTAAAACAATAGCCTTAACAACAAAAATAATTTGGGGGTCAGAGGCTTCCTTAATCCTCTCAAAGTGACTTTTCAGTTTCAAACAAGGGGAACAAGAAAATCTCTCTTCTGCCTTTCTGTCTTAAGCCATAGTTATATAATTGCTTTTGGCCCCAAACACCTCATGCTGAACCTAAGGAACAAAGGGTCAGGCATCCAACTGATTTTTCAAAAACTCTTGAGAGCAGCTCAGTCTTCACATATGGTAGTCCTTTAGGTACTCTAGCATGTAGTTCATGGGCTTCTGGTGACCTGAATTCAGGTAACTAGGTTCCCTAGCCATTTTCTTATTTCAGTGCTGATTCTTTTGCTTTGTCTTTCTTGAGCCAAAGATCCTTCCCCTTGGAAGGGTGAGCACCCAACACAAAAGCTGAGGCTTTCACTTTCTCACCATCATTGTTATCATCCCATCAACTCTGAGGAATGGTCTAGTCTGTTCTTTGCTCATGATCTTGCCTCCAACAAACTTCAGCTGCTTCTCCATTTTCTCCTCTTTAGAATCATTTTGTCTCTTCATTTTGGATCTTAGAGATTCTGCTTATCCATGTAACTCTGTTGTATATATTCTTGGTGCCTTCCCCTTGCTTCATGTATATGTATGTGTAGATTATATTATAATTATATTATATAATTATATATTATCATGTAATTATATAATTATAATATGCATGCACAATATATATATAAAATATCCATATATACTGATGTATATGACTATATTAATATACATTCACATATGAATATAGTCATATATGTAGCTATACTCATATGTTCATAACCATGCATGAATGTATTTTGATCTTTTGAAAAATGTGGATTTCTCAATTGATTTTCCACATCTGTCTCCTTAGGCATCTTTCCTTCAGTGAAATGGATGTTCGTCTTAAGCAATCTCCCTCAAGGATTTCTTACTTTGCGGTGGTGATGTGTATTTCCTGCTTTTCCTTGCTATGACTTACCCACATGGTCACACACTGGAAGGCCAGCCTTGCTCCATTCTGGCTCAAGCATGATGATAATGACGTTAGAGCATCCCTCCTCCAAAAATGAGTCCCAGATTCTGGTGATCTCCATTTGGTACACTGTGTACTAGAACCACATGCTCTCCACAAGGTTCTGGGGTAGCACCTCTTGGGATCCCAGAATCTCCACAAGAATGTGTTCCTGTCCATCTCTCTTTAGTAATGGTGGGCAAGAATTCGTCAGGCATCGTTCAAGACTGAGGTCAGCTCATTATAACAAAGATGGATGGAATTCATCGTGGCTTTGGATCAAGGAGGTTAAAGTAAACTGTGGCAATTAAAATAATCAAAAGACAAAGGTTTGGAGTATATTGTAATCAGTTTTATGGCCAGCAGATGATTGACAAAAAAAGTCTTCTTATTCTTCCATTCCATCAAAAGAACAAATGGCTATCTTTTTATGTTTATATGCCTTTTGTACAGGAGGTATTCCATGAAACAGCAATGGACTCCCAATGATTAGCAGTTTAATTAGAGGTGGACTTTACAAAGAGAAATAGGTTTGCTCCAATGATGGGCTGAGAGTGATATCACATCATTTTTGGACTGAAAGACTTATACCCAGACCACCCCCAGCCTTGGGCAATCTAGACAAAAGAAAAAATCCAAACAAAAAAAATCTCTCTCTACCCAAGCTTCATTGAATAGAATTTCCCTAAGACCTAGAGATTCCTTGTAAGGTTGGGTTTGGTCAGATAGAGAAATTTAGCTCAACCTTTAGAGATTGAAGTCTTGAAAATGGAATAAAAGGGAACTCTGAATCTTCCCCAATCATTAGCTGTTAATGATTATTTCCCTCTCCTATTCAAGAGACTGCAGCATTCACCACCTGAATGATGACGAAGGGGCCTATGGTCCAATCTGTATAGCAACTTCTAGGGAGATTTGGCAGAGCAGCAGTTACAGGAAGCTAGATTGACCTGGTCGTCTATGGCCAATGCTTTCTCTTGGGCATAGTACTCTAGCTCCTTCTGGTGCTGGTTACAAGTCAGATTGTATAGCCAATGACTCCCCTAGATGATCACTGACTATGCAAGCTATAAAACATGGGATAACGACAAGGATAGCTTGAGGGTAGAATGCAAATGATGTGTGCTGGGTGAACATGAGGACCGTATTATTTTGATAAATTCCTCAGTCTGCAGTCTAGAAGCAAATGGTTAAGCTCATGACCATGTAATTGGGTCAGAGTGCTGGTAATACTCCAGGCAGGAAGGAAGGTAATAATACTCTAGGCTTGGATCGGAGTCAGTCAGCTCCAAGTTACAGCTGAGACCAGTAGAGAATGAGAAGAGGTAGAGATAGATTTTAAGGGTGATAGAGGTGGGTGATTAGGAGAATAACAAGGGGCTTTCCTTTTTTGGGAAGTTTTCTGGTACTGCCCACACTCCTTAATATTAATAGCTAACATTTATATTGTGCCTACCTTGTGCCAGGCACTATTCTAAGCACTTTATAAATATTATCTTTTTTGGTCTTCATAATAAACCTGGGAGGAAGGTGTTAGCATCCTCATTTTACAGTTGAGGAAACTGAGGCAAACAGAAGTTAAAGTGACTTGCCTAAGGTCACACAGCTAGAAAACATCTAAGGTCAAATGTGAGCTCAGGTCTTTCTGATTCTAGATCCAGCACTTTATCCATTGGTGCTTTAAGGGTGACAAATTGTTAGAGGTTGGGATCAGAAGCACCCCTTTATCCAGAATTTTAGGGGTATCCCTACTTGGATCAGATGCAAGCAATGTTAACATAAATAAGACCAGTACAAAATGGAGTCGAGCTGATATGGGAACTGAAACAGTAAGATTCTATCTCGTAAATAACGGCTTTATCCTGTGCTGCCACATGTATTATCCTCCATCTTGTTTTTCTGCAAATCTTCCATGGGAATCTAGGTGGTATCTAGGCCTTTTATTGTTTCATAATTGCAGATGCATGTGGTTAATCAATATCTCTCAGTTCTGGGAAAAGAAAGACCCCCGAAACCGATTCAGCCCCCTTTTAACTCAACTGAAATTCATTCTTCCCCTTCCCAACTTGGAAAACCCTTAATATTTCCTCGAATCAGAAATCAAATTACCTAATTTTGCATCCTAGCTTGTACCCTGTTAATTGTTTTCTTTTAGCTAATTGGTCCTATTTGATTAATTGTTTTTAATATGTAAAAATCTGTTTCACTCAATATTCAGAGTCTTTGGACTGACTGGGGAGTTCATTGACCTGTTTATTATGCCTGTTTTGCTAATAAATGCTATAGCTTGGATGTTTCCTCAGTCATTATTAATCCTCCACTACACTGTGCTGTTGCTGAGTTGTTTCAGTCGTGTCCAGCTCTTCATGACCCCATATGGGGTTTTCTTGGCAAAAACTCTGTAGTGGTTTGCCATTTTCTTCTCTAGCTCACTGTGTAACCTTGAGCAAATTACTTAACTTCCTTGGGGCCTCATCTATAAATCAAGGAAGTTAGATTATATGGTCGGTAAACTCTCTCTCAGCTTTCTATCTATAATCTGATGATCCTATCAGCACTTCTGGAATACATTTCAATGGCCTGGTTTGCAACTAGGACACAGGGAATAGACTTTAGTTGAGAGGGATATAGGAGAACTTTTGAAAGTTAATGTAGGAGAGAGGAGCATGATGGTTTGGACAAAACCAACTTAACTGTTATCTTCATTTGCTTCCCTCACCCTGAACTCTACTAACCGATTGATATATTTTTTGGTTTGGTCAGAATTCTGAACTTAAGAAATTAAAGAAACCTTTCCATAACATAGGATACAAAAAAAGATGATTGTACATAAAGCCACAAATCTATTATGTTCAACTTGCTTTTTCTTTTAAATAGATAATTTAAGGGCCTCTCAGTTCCATGTCAAATGCTCCATCTGCTATGTCAGGCTGTATCTGGGAGGATAGAACAGGAAGCTGGGTTAGGCTGGCAGTCTCAAGGGAGTAATTCCTTAATTCCCTGAGTGGTAGACCAATTCCGAATGAAGACTGGCATTCTATCGGGTTATGAAATTAGAGTTGAAAGAGACCTTAGAGGTCATCAACTCTCTTACTGAAACATGTACCTTGGTGCAGTTAATTGCTGGTAAGAGACAGAGAGATGAACCTAGGTCCTCTTGAGTCCAAGTCATGACCAGCTTATCCCATAGAGAGTCCTAGAAAATCAGGGGGCTTTCTTGGGGAACTGGTCATCTAAAGTGAAAGAGAGGAAGAAGACTCCAAGAGCAAAGAAAGACATATTGAAAGATAATTAGAGAAATCCCCTCTTCATGATTCCGCCCAGGGTCAGCTGTGGAGAAGGAATGAGATCTCTTTGTCTGAAGTCTCCTCCAGGAAATGACATAGATTCTCTGTGAGCTATTCCAAGCTGTCATGTTATTTTAAAACACCAACTCATGTCAAACATCTTGAGCCTCATGAAAAGTGGCACACTTCAGAGAGGTGCCCACTGTTTCCAAAGAGAAAATTGGCATGTTGGGATAGACATAAACAATGATGTTTCATAATTTATCTAGTGGAATTCTTCTCAAGCCTCACCCAGCACAGGGAGGGATATCACCCTGGCTCCCAGAATAACATTGTTTATGGATGGAAGTCAGAGAATGTATCAAGTATGTGCTAGTTAAAAAAACAAATAAATAGAAAATAGCCAAGATCATTCCACGTAGCACCATGTGAAAAGCATTGTGAAATGGAGGAAGACTTGGAGCTAATTTCATAATCCAGTCTAAAGACTGACATGAACAATAAACCTACCCCTCTGACGCGTTCTTCTCTTTTCCAGCTCTTTGCAGTAATCGAAGGGTGACCCATAAAGTCCCATGACTCACAGGCTGTGGGGCAGCCAGGGGAAGCCTCATGGAGATTATGAAATAACTTTCTCTTGGGAGTTAGCAGAACTGTCCCTCAATTTGGTTAAGTGAACTCTAAAAGTATTTATTCTCAGATGTTTCAACTCCCAACACCTGCAGCAACCTATGAGATTGGGACCTGCCCATGCAAACAATTTAGATTCCTACCCCACTGCCTGTCCCTTTTCTCAGTCTCTCCAATAGAACCTGGTTGGACAGACTCCTTTTGAAGACTGAGTTGTTTTTTTCCCCAGACAACTGCCTGCCAGTTTAAGAAAGCTTCAAACTTAACTCACTGGCTAAGGTTGATCGTGTATATCCCATGTCTGTAGCTTCCAACCTCTTCTACCGCCACTCCCTACTCCTGTTTTTCTTTCCTTTCCCTTGAAAAGCAGCTGGCATAGTGGAAGGAACGCCAACCCTGAAGCCAGGATGACCTGAGCCCAAGGTTCACCTCTGATGCATCCTAGTTTGTTTGACCCTGGCATCTAGGGCAGGGGAAACCCTCAGAAATGGTCTGGGCTTCATCTTGCCTTAGAAAACTACAAATGAACAGAAACTGTGTCGCGTTGTATTTTTATTTATCTTGTTAAGTGTTTTCCAATGATGCTTTTAATCTGATTCTGCTGAACTCAGGAATGTTGGGATTCATGCAGCTTTCTCTGAGTGTGATACCTCTGTTTTAGGAAATGTTTTAAGACTCCAGGTTTCTGTACACTTTGCATCAGTGTTTGCAATCTCTTAATCTTCCAAGTTTGGGTTTCATAGTCTTTCTATTAATTCCTATGGATGCCTTCTCAGAAGAACGTTTTTAAATGTATAAAATAAAATACACAGGATTACAAAGGAAGCCAATTATATTGAAATAGTTTCAATATATTTAAAATATTTTTAAAGAATCAAATTCATCTCTTCTAAGGGAAATCCCTTGGGAACTTCAGAAAATAAACCCTTTGGTGAAATTAATCTTTGTTCATACTTTTCATACAAGGGAGGTAGATGGAGCATAGGGGTGCTTAGGAAACAGCAGAGTTTTCCTTTAACTCTGATTTATGCAGGGGCCAGTGCTGAGGGATTTGGGGAACTCAGTAGTATTTCAAAGACAATTTCTAGCACAAAAGCCTTATTACTATTGTTACTTATTAGACCCACAGATTATGGGGTAGAAAAAAGTGTACTGGATTTGAAATCTGGAGGCCCAGATTCATGGCCTCAACTCTGATATTTTGTTAGCTGTGTGACCCTAGATATGACACTCAATATTCCTGAACCAGAGTTTGCTCATCTGTAAAATGGGGACATCTGTATTACCTACTTCATTGGTATAGCAGGGTAAGGTACCACACACTGAGGTGCTTTTTGAAACTAAACATGCCAAGCATTCAAACTCTACTGCAGAGAGTGCAGCTCTAATGGGTTGGCCTCTTTGTTTAAATGCCAAACATAAAGTTGTCTAAAAAACTCATTTATGGAGAACTAATGCAAGGAAGTCACTCATATGGTGTTCAAAAGAATCAATTCAAGGACACTCTCAAGGTCTCTGAAGAATATTGGAACTGATTGCATGACATAGGAGATCCTGGCAAAGGATTGCCCAGCATGGTACCTGAGTCAAAGACGGTGTTATGCTCTATGAGCAAAGCAGAATTGCAGTAGCTCAAAATAAATTTGAGATGTGCAAATTTAGAGACATCTCCCCCACAATTGTTCAAAGAGACCATTGTGTCCAACCTGTAGTACAGCGTACTGAACTTGTGTTGGTCTGGTCAGCCATATTTGAACACACCGTTACTTAACTCCAACATGGTGGTGTCAGTTTAGTCCTCTGAGAATGAAGGACAAGAACCAACCAACCAACCAAGAAGAAGAGAAAGGAACAGGCCTTTATTATGTTGTCATTATGTGTAAGGCACTATATTATAATATTTACAAATATTATCTCACTTGATGCTCACAACAATTCTATAAAGTAGGTGCCTTTTTTGCAGCTGAAGAAACTGAAACAAAGAGACTTCTCCAATATTCCATAGCTAGTAAGTGGTTTAAGAGATTTAAAGAAGTAGATATCAATCAATGTGAATGATGGATCCCTGTTAATTGGTCACAGATATTTGAATTTGTCTTATATAGTTATAATTATGTAAAATATGGTCATTGGTGCCATTCTAGTAGAACTATGTGGTTTGAATTCGGAGAATCGGGATTCATTATTTACACTAATCAAGACCTAGATTTAATAAATTTATAAAGGCCATTTGCCAATAAAATTCTCTGTAAATGTCAATGATTCTTCTTTCTATGAAGTCATTAGAAAAGGAGTCAGGCAATGCCCGGTCTTTTCCATGGTACAGCAATAATATGGGCATCAAGTGACATCAAGTCCTTGCATCTAGACTGACTGGGAAGGGGTTGTATGTAGTGCTGTGTACTTTCATGTTGGTTTTTCTCTCATTGCAAATATCTCTGAAGAGCAGAAGATGGACTGTTTTAACACAAAGTGTACTGGAAATGGGGTTCACTATTTGTGCCACATGGTCTTTGAGGTCTCTTCTAGCTCAGGAATGATGACCTTTGATAAACCCTGACTCCACTATGTACTTCTTGGGTCATTTAAACTCTGACCTTTAGTAGACTCATGTGAATCAGGGATTTGAACTGGACCTATGATTTGTGTTGGCACGGAGAATGAATAGCAATGCAAAACTGGCATAAGAAAAGTTGTGTGTGTGTGTGTGTGAGAGAGAGAGAGAGACAGAGAGACAGAGAGAGAGAGAGGGAGGGAAGGAGGGAGGGAGGGAGGGAGGGAGAGAGAGAGAGAGAGAGAGAGAGAGAGAGAGAGAGAGAGAGAGAGAGGGAAGGAGGGAGGGAGGGAGGGAGTGAGAAAGAAAAGAGAGGAGAAAGGAGGGGGCTCCATGACACAGGTGGCAAAAATCAGTCTTGCCAAGGCAGAAGGCCACCTCATCTTCTGAACCAGCAAAGAAAGAGAGGGTAGGCTGAAACAGAAATGAAACCTCACAGTTGATTCAACTCATTCCAGACCTTTCCAACCTGCTGAGTGTTTACAATACTGTGCCCAGCAAATTAAAGCATTTTCTGGACTATGTCAGTGTTTCCATTACTGTTTGGTTTGAGTTTGCCCTGAAGTGGCATAAGTTTATTAGAGTGTCCATAAAAATTTATATTCTGCTGAAACTTGGCCCCTAGCCAGAAAGTAAATGTTTATATATGCTTTCAGATATTAACTTTCTTACATTATTTATACTTTATAGGCCTGCAACAAAAATCCCCAAGCACACACAGCTCCCTGTGTTGGTGAACTCACTAAGGCTTTTCTTTAAATGATTAAGTTGGAAAAGATCTGTCTATCAATGGTCTGTATTTTTTAAATTACAAAGTGGTACCTGAAGTAGACAAGGAAAGCAACAGAAGTGACACAGGCATATTTTTTTGGGCCTGAGACCTCAATGACGTGGATATTCCCTCCAAAGGCATACACCACAATTCCTCCAGCCTACATGCAGGATTCTTCTCCACATCTCTTGCCAAAGCTCCATTGGTTCAGAGGGGATTCAAGATGCTAGGAACCATTCCAAATTTTTCTTGGTATCATTTATAGACCAATATAGTACACAGTCTATCTTTTGGTTATCCTTCAACTACAGGTCACTGTATTGTGTTATTGATTTATTTTTTTATTCAATAGATGAGACTCTTCATATAGATGATGATAACAATTGGAAGTTTTCAAGCAAAGTGAGTGTAGGGTAAGTAGACTGAATTAATAGCACCCTGCCACATCCCTCCTGACCAGGACATATTTATTACCAACAAAGACTGCTGGAAAAGAGTGAGGCAACCAATGCACAATCTCCCACCCCCTCTTTCAATCTAGTCAGGGTTCCTCCTTATTAAAATCTTCAAACAGAGACTGGATGACCTACTACTGGGGATAGAATAGACAGAATTCTTGATCAGGTGCCAAGTTGTTTGGATGAGATGTCTGTTCTAGCCTGTCCTACCTCTGAGACTGTAGGATTCTGCAGCGATCATGGTATTGTTATTCAAAAGCCTTCTGTAGCTGCCACTGTCTATGAGCTCAAGACTGAAGACTTCGGTATTTCGGGAGGCAGTCTGCTCTAGTCTTTGGCCAGTTTGCAGTTTTGGAGTATTTCTTTCCATTTGTAGTGCACAGGCTCACCCACCCACACCTGAATGAGCAGCTTGAGTCCCCAGACTTCAGCTTCAGCTTCTCCCCTCACTCGGTATTTTAGGAGTAACTAGGAGGTGTGGTTCTAGCTGTTCATGCTTCTCTGGCCAGTGTGTTTCCCCAGTAATAATAACCAATTAGCATCCCCCCAATATTTGATTAATTAACATAAATTATTTTTTTACAAAGGGATATTTACTGAGAAAATAGGTATAACAGCTACACATACCTCCATACACATACACATATATAATACACACACACACGCACACTAGCCCAACCTGAGAAGACATTCTCCTCTATCCCTTGGTAGCTGAGAAAAATGTATTCTCTCTTAAATGTTTCCCCACCAAGTTCATTCCCAGATTTGCTTTAGTCAATTGAAATATTTCCTTACTTGCAGGATACAGTGTCTTGACTGCCAGGTCAATTCATGGCTGGGATGAGTCAAGTAGGTTGCTCTAGAGGAGGGAAGAAAGGGAAAAAGAAACTGAATACTATCTTATTATAAATGACCCAAGCTGGCTCCAAAGATAAGGTGAGAAAATAGAGGTGTGGAGCATTGCATATACTTTCATATTTAGTTGATGTACTGGCTAGTTTTGTAGAACTTTTTAAAAAAAACTTTTTCCTCCTTTTTCTGTTCTCTGATACAAAGGATAGGTCTCCTCAGAGAGGAGAAGAAAGGGAAGGATATATTTGGAAATGAAGATAATTTTCAAATGAAATAATACACACATGTATGCAAATGTACACACACGCACACACACCTAGTTGTTCAGTTGTATTTGACTCTTTATGACCCAACAATTTTGGGATTTTCTTGGCAAAGATACTGGAATGTTTTGCTGTTTCCTTCTGTAGCTCATTTTACAGATAAGGATACTGAGGTAAATATGGTTAAGTGACTTTGATTTGAACCAGGGAAAGTGAGTCTTCCTGACTTCAGTCCCAGGACTCTATCCACTGTACCATATAGCTGCTGTGTGTGTGCATGTGTGTGTGCGTGTGTGTGCGCGCGCGTGCGCATATATGCATAACTTCTTTAGGGTTCTTAAACTTCCCCCTTCTAACCCTCTCAGATAACAATCACACTTTAATGAAAACAACTGAGGCCTTTCTACATAAGCTCCCTTGTTTCCTCATCTCTAAACCCTTGGGGTTCCACCTTTCCTCTTTCCCCCAGTCTCTGAAAATGAGAAGACCCTTCTCCTTTGACAAGGCCAATCCCTTCTACTTGTGCCCTAATTCTATCTTTTTCTGTCTTCCCAAAGAGATTATAACCTCCATCATCCACACTTGCTCATTGGACCATGAACCCCCCATTTGACTCTGAGCTTTTTGTGAGCACACATGGTCCTTTGCCTTTTTTTCTATCTCCAAAATTTAGAACAGTGCCTGACAGATTTTAGTTGCTTAATAAATGTTTATCAGCTGACTAAAATATTCAGTCTCTCCCTATCTACTAATTCTTTCCCTACTGTCTTTAAATATGTTCAATCTTCTCCATTCTTAAAAACAAACAGCAAAAGAGCTTTCACTAAATCCTGTCATCCTCAAATGCTGCCATCTTATATCTCTGCTTCCTTGCTCAGTCCACCTCCTGATATGATACATTCACATCTTTCTCCATTACTTAATCTTTAGTCCTCTGCAATCTGGGTTCCTACCTCATCACTCAATTAAAAGTTCTGTCTCAAAAGCCCTTGATAATTTCATAATTGCCTGACTTGATAATACTTCCTTCACCCTAAGCCTTCTTAGGGTATCACAGATCATCCTTCTTTCCCCTGAGATTCCCTTGTCTGGATTTTATGACACAACTCTCTTCAGGTTCTCCTTCTCCCACTCTCTTATCACTTCTCATCATCCATTGAAGGTCCATCATCTCTATAATGTCCCCTAACTGTGGATTCCCCCAATATCAGCTCCAACCTTAGTCTTCTTTCTCTACATTTTCTCTCTTGGTGACTTCAGCTCCCATGGGCTTAATGATCAACTTTATGTTAATAATTCCCAGATGTGTGAGTGTCTCTGTGTGTGTGTGTGTATCCAGCTGCAGCCTCCACTGAGCTATTTTTGCAAGATGTAACTCAAGCATCCTCTTCTATATGAAGTCTTTTTCTTATTCTTGCAAATGTTATTGCCTTTCCTCTGAAACTACCTTTGTAGCAGAGTATCTTTTTAGTAGATTCAGAGGGAGGGAATTATCAATTGCAAAGATCAGAAACTAGGAAACTATTTTATATTTATTCTACTTACATTTATTCTGCATATCCTTTATAAACTTATTTTCTCTCTCGTTAGGATGTAAACTCCTTGAGAGCAGGTATTTTTCATTCATTTAATATAATATAGCAACTGGCAAATGAGATACTTAATGCTGATTCGTCAATATCAAGGTCACCTACTGATAGTCTGAGGACTCTACCTTCTTCCTTTTTTTTTTAAAAAAAAAATTATATACTTTCCTTCTAATCCCATGGGCCCTCTCTGATTTTTCTCAATTTTTCAAAGAGCGCAAATGGCAGGTCACAGAAACCAGTTTTTTAGTACTTTCAATATGTTATAATGTAGTGTCAGGACAGTCCTACCTTACCAACCTCTTACTTACATTGAGTTTCACCTGTTATTTTGATCTATTCTTCCGTTTAAAAATTACTGATGTGTTTTGATATTAAATGAAAAACATTTACAGAATACTTCTTGTTTATGAGAGATCTCTTTTAAGTAAGCAAAAATGTTAAGTAAAACTGTGACCTCTTCAGAAAGTGCATTTATGGCCTCATCACCACTATATCCATTTGAAAAAAGAAAAGAAAAAAATAATTTCTTGTAAGAAATATGCAGAGTCAAGGGAAAAAAATCCCCTCAATGACTGTATATATATAGCTCATTACACACCCTAAATAAGTCATGTTTCTGTAATGCATAGCATGTTTCATCATTGGTCTTCTGGAACCGAGTGGCTATTGTGTTGATCATAGTTCTTAGCTCCCAAAGTTGTTTGTTTTTATGGTGTTGTTATTGTGTACATGGTTTTTATGATCCTGCTCATTTCATTCCTGTGAGTTTATAAAAGTCCTCATTATCGTTCATTTAAAAATATTGATGTCATGGTATAAATTGCTCTTCTAGTTCTGTTTACTTCATTCTGCATCAGTTCATATTACACATTCTCTGTCTTTTTGAACTCCTCTATTTCCTCGTTTCTTTCAGTACAACAGTACTCTAATACAATCATGTAACACAATTTATTTATCCATTCTTCAATTGTTGGATATCCTTTTAGTTACCAAGATTTTACTGCCTCTCTCCAGAAAAGAGCTGTTACAAACATTTTTTTTTTGTCCATAAAGGATCTTTTCTTTTTTCTAAGATTTCTTTTAAAGTATTGTCTTAGATGGGGTATAGCTAGATCAAAGGACACACAATATTTAGTAATTTTTAGAGTGTAAATTCTGAATTGCTCTCTAGAATGGTTGTACTCATAGCCAAGTCCACTAGTAGTGCACCAAAGTGGTTGTTTTTTCACAACCCCACCAACATTTTTCACTTTCTTTTTTTCTCATTTTTGCCAGTCTGATGGGTATAAAGGAAGAATCTTGGTTACTTTTACTTCTATTTTTCTAAATAGTAGTGGTTTGGAGCATTTTTTTGCAAGTGGCTCTTGATCGCCATGGATTTATTTTCTTGAGCATCATCTGCTTATATCCATAGACCATGTCAGTTGGTATACATCATCTGATAATATTCAGAGATGGAGAAAAACCTTTTGAAGAAATATAAAACTTATTTCTACTAAAACATTAGAAAATAGGAGTAAGATTATAACCAGTATATAAAACTAAAACCAAGAACTACCAGTATTTTTAATGAAGATAAACTAGAATCCTTTCCAATAAATTCAAGGGTGAAACAAGGATATTCATAAATATTTGACATAGTATGAGAAATGCTTGCTGTAGCAATGAAACAAGAAAAAGAAATTAAGGGAATAACCATAGATGAAGAAAAATCAAAATTATCACCTTTTGCCAATGATACGATGGTATACTTAAAATAGTCAATGAAAAGTTAACTGAAACAGCTTCAACAAACTTCCTTGCAAGATATAAAATAAATCTATACCAATCATCAGCACTTCTATATAATACCTTTCAAACCCAACAGGAAGAGATATAAAGAGAAATTCCATATAAAATTACTACAGAATTGATCTCTCTTCCCAAAGATTTTCTCCATAACAGAAGCCAGAAAAGCAAATCTGTTCAATTATATGATCTCTGAGGTTCATTCCAGCTCTAAATCTGTAAGTTTAGTCCTGCCTTCCCTTATTCATTATTATCATTTCTTCCATACCCAACGAAACCTAAATGCGCTCTTTCAAGTTGGTGCTTCTCTTTTTGATATTCTTAGCATTCCTTTACACTTCAGCTAATCTCTTCTATAACCCTTCAAAGAACCAATGTCCTCCCCCAAAGTTGGTCATAGGAGTAGATTATAAGCACTCTAGGGAAGGTATTTTGTTCTATGCCTTTTGCTATGCTCCTGGTGCTAAGCACAAAATATACATCACTGAAAAAAAATTGTCGGGTTTATATATGGAGATTTATGGATAGCTACTTGGTAGGATTTGAAATATATTATTTTTCTCAATATTTTTTTTATACAGTCCTACCTCAGAATGATTGCTGGAAGTCACAGTGGGCTGCATAAAAAGGCATAGGGTGCTCAGTTGAGAAGGACATTTTTTTTTTGTGTATTGCTTGGATGCTTATGACACTTATAACATAGATTAGTTTATTAGGTAGTTCATACCTTGAGCCTTGCCAGTAGAGGCAGAGAATAGGGAAGTTTCCATGTCTTTTTCTTTGTATTCCCCCATCCCTTCTTTTATTTAAACTCATCCAGAGCCTAGAATAGCATGAATGCCACAGTATAATATCTAAAAAAATAAGCGAGTCTTTATTCCCAAGAAATAGGAGCTTGCACACACACACACACACACACACACACACACACACACACACACAACACAGTGGTTAGAGCTTGGAGTTAGGAAGGCTTGAATTCAAATTCTGCCACAGATACTTGTTAGCTATGGGGTCCTGGGTAAGTTTCTTAATTTTGCTCAGTCTCAGTTTTCTTCATCTGTAAAATCAGGGTAGCCTCTAAGGTCCCTTCCAACTCTCAATCTGTCTATGATGCTATGAATTCTTCATTCACCCACTCAGTTTCATGGTAGATCATTCCATCTGGTCCTTTTCCAAATTTAGACAAGTCTTTCTGGTTTCTTTACTTCAAGGGAAAATATGGTCTTTCAATGAAACAGAGGACTTTCAATCATTCTTGATGAAAAGACCAGAGCTGAAAAGAAAATTTGACTTTCAAATACAAGAATGAGAAGAAGCATGAAAAAGGAAACAGCAAAGAGAAGTATTAAGTCTTTCTGGTTTGTTAACCAAGTCCACTGAGAGAAATCGTGGTAAATCAGAGGCAAAAACCACTGATTCTTGAAAAGGTAAAAGAAAGGTTTACTAAGACTCAAAACGCAAGGTAGCAGCAACAAGGTCCAAAAGGAGACCTTGTGTATGGAATCTTGAGCTAGAAGATCTTCATGTTATCTTTTTTTCCCCTCTCATAGTTGCCTCTCTCTCCTCTGTCCTCCCCTCTTCTCCCCTGTCCTCCTATCATCTCCCTTTCCTCTCCTTCTCTCTTCTTCTCCCATCACCTCCCCTCTCCTTCCTTCCTCTCTCTTCCTCTCCTCTCCTCTCCTTTCTCCTCCTCCCTTCCCCTCCCTTCCTCTCTCTTCTCCTCTCCCAGAGACTCCTTAGAGGCAGTTCTAACTAGAAGACTCATAACTAGACATCTTGGCAGCTGGGGCGGCACTTGAGACATACAATATTAATTATGCCCTAAAACTGAGTGTGGTAGAGAGATGATCTTTGCATACCAGACATTCATAAGAAGAGAGACACCCATGATGGGAAAGACCTGGGGATTGAAAGACTGCACTTTTAAAATCATCATTTTATTTTATTTTTTCATTGTCTAAATTCCCATGCCCACAGGATGAACCTCAGTCACCAAGGTCAACCAAGGCAAGCCCAAGTAGAGATTCTCTTAATTAGCCTTTAAAAACAATTCTGGAAGAGAGAAGTTCCTTGCTGTCTGCCATGGGCATACCCATTACTTTTCATAGTGTCTCTTCGGCCCTGGCTGCATTGACAACGAGAGGCAAAGCTATTTTAGACACCATAGTTAAAATCAACATGGTGTTGCACATTGATTAAATGAGTTCTCTTATGCGGCCTTCACTCTGAAATGGTACCTTCTTGTTGTCAGATACTCCTTATTCTGAATACAATGGCCTTCAGTCCAGACTAATAAAATCTACTTTGACACAAATTGATAATTCCCAGAAACATTCTTTCAAGTGCATAAAGACCTGAAGGAGGGCAGGGGCCAGCCTGTCCTGTCTGTGATAGTAAGCTGTTCCTCTGGGAGCCTCACAAAATGCATCTGAATCTGAGATTTACAGCCCTTCTATCTCCTTCACAAACACATGCAATATTTTCTAGCCAAGTTCTTAGGATTGTTTTTACATCTTTTTTTCTAGCAGAAAAAATGGGGTGTCTGAATGGGGAGCTAAGATATTTATAGTAGAATAACTTAGTTCTTCATTAATTCTTCATTTTGCATGACCTATTTCCTTAATTCTAGTATTAATGAATTGATGAGGTTTGGAAAACCTTAGAATAGTCTAACTGTGCCAATACTAACAGCCTGAAAATAAATCCCTCACCTCCCTGCATCTCTAACAATGACTTAACAGTTTGAAAACAGTATATAAATCATGGTTCGATTGAGAGGTTGTGTATACCTTAGCAAGGACAGAGAGATGGCTGCATCTCAGGTTCTCAGGTAAGTATTTCATTTCTAAAGATGGAGCCCAACTGTGACAGCTGGGGTCGTATTTAAAAAGTGGGAAGGAATCTAGGTACCACCACATGCCATGAAGTGTTTCCCTGACTAATATAAGGATCTCAAGGGAACAGGGTTCTGCTCACTAGGGAAATTTTAAAAAGTATTAGGGGAAAATGGAGCAGGTAGATTTAATCAGATTCTACCCAATAGCAGGAAAGCAAAAAATAAAACAAAACAAAAAGATTTGAAATGAAAGGCTCATAAAAAATGTTGGTGATATACTAGACCAGTTCAAAAACGTGTGTTTTCCATCTGTATAGAATCACGGACTGCCAGTAGTAACATTTCCACATATTAAAGGAAAGAGAAGTGCAAGGCAAAATGTAGTAGGAGAATTGCTGTAATCAGAGTTAGAGAAGAAAACTGAAAGGATTTCCCAAATGATACTCTATAGTAGTAGGCAGGTAGGTGGTTCAATGGATAGTTTTGTGCCTTCAGATAGGAAGATTCATCTCGAGTACAAATCCAACCTCAGACATTTCCTACCTTTGTGACTGGGCAAGTCACTTAACCTTTTTGCCTCAGGAAGATACTTGAAGGATAACCAGTGTTTAGTTAATATAGAAAAAGGATCCCCTATAGATAGTGAAGTATATTATAACCAATGATGACTTCCCCACAAAGAATTATAGGAATATTATCAGGGACATGTTTGACTTAAAAGGAAGTCAGATGGCCATACAGCCGGAGTGGAGGAAAACCAATAGACAACCCAGAGTTTCCACTGGTACCTACACAATGGCAAAATATGTTGGGAAAATCTCCAGCTATTTCAGGAAATTCTGTTATACAGGATTTATGGGAGGACGTGTATAAGAAGTGTGTGAAATAGACAAGCATCTGTGAGTCGTGAACTGCTTGAATGGAGGAATGACCACCATTGTTGGTAAGGAGAATAAATGATTGAATGAATGAAAAACTATGAAGGCCTTCCTATGTGCCTAACTCTGTGAAAACTAACTCTGTGGAAACTGATTAGAGCTTCCCAGGATCATAGATTCAGAGTTTGGAGGAGTCCTAGTAAATCATTGTATATTTGAGGAAACTAAGGCCCATGCAGAATAAATGACTTCTCTAAATTCACCCACCTAGGTAATATCAATGGCAGGATTAGAACCCAGATCCTTTGATTTCATGAGCAGCAGCCTTTCAATACCATTGTTGTCCAACTGACTGTGTATTATACTAGCCTGTGCTTAAGTTCTATGGCCTTTTCTCCAGAGAATTCCTAAAAGGTAATTTGGGTCAGCTTTTCTGAATACACCATCTTTGAGCTATACAAGGCTTTATGGGGTCTCAGAAACAGGAAACCTGAGGATTTGAAATCTGGCTCTGACACTGACTGCTCACATGACCTCGGAAAGTCTCTAAGTCACAATTTCCTCATCTCAAAAATGGGGCTATTAATGCTAGTATTACTACTATGACAGAGAACACTTATAAGGGAATTCCTTAGTCCTAATGCACTCTTTAGGGCACCCCAAAAATCTGAGGATGGTTTTATTTTTTAATAGCTTAAAAGCCTTCCTAATTTTTATGCTTTAATAGCTTAGAACTGCACTCATCTTTTTGGGACAAGATGTAAGTTATTATTGCTGCTTAGGTTCTGCTGAATACAACTACGATATCATTGTAAATTGTACAAACACTCTGATCTCACAACTCCCTGGTGACTTTGCCTGTCACAAGGCACATTCCATACCAGGATTCTGAGTGGTTATAACAAGGTGGCCTGGAAGCCTTGATGTCAAAAGTGATTAGTAAAAGAATTCTAGTGTTTGGAAGGGATCAAGCCTGAGAAATGAATCCCCTCTTCTCCAGTTTGATGCCTGGCCAAGATGTCAAATAGTCAACCCAAGGGCAGTGTGTGGAACACAGCACTCTTAGTGCTCCCAAACCAGATTGAAATGTAATTGGGAAATATTTAACAAAATAAATGAAAATACAATAAAATAGAGGTAACATTACATGTTAAAACTAATTAATATGTAGCCTATGCTCCTATTTTAATTTCACACAAATTGGGGAAAAGAGTACTGAATTTTTTTTATTAGAAAGATCTGAGGACAAGGGTTCATATCCTGGCATATTAGCCATATGACTGAAAGTCCCATATCTTTTCAGGGATTTGATTTTTATCTGGAAAATGAAGTTAGACTTGACTAGGGGACTTGACACTATCTACAGTTTCTTCTTACCTATGTTCCTGAGATATAGTATGACTAGAGTAGAAGATTATGGAACCAGAATGAGGCAGCCTATGTCAAATTAACTTTTGCCTTCTGTTTACATAACTGATTCATGCTGAACTTGCAGTCCACTAAGATTCCAGGTGTTTTTTTTTTGTTTGTTTTTTCCCATGAGCAGCCATCTAACCATGTTTTCTTCTTATCCAATTGGGCAGTTGATTTTTTGAAACAAAATTTAAAACTTTACATTTATGCCTATGAAACCTAATCTTATTGTCTGGAACCTTTTTCAAGCCTGTCAAGATTCCAACAGCAACAATAATAGCCTGCATTTTAATGTTTTCAAAGCACTTTCCAAATATAACTCTGAGAGGTAGATTCTATTATTATCATCCTAATGTTGCCAATGAAGAAGCTGATGCAGACAGACTACAGCTGGTAAATATCTGAGGCTGGACTTAGATCTTCCTGACTGTGGGTCCAGCACTTTATCTGCTATACCACCTAAGTACTAAATATTTCTAGATTCTCCAGGACATGGTTCAATTGCCTGGCCTTTAGAGACATGGATTAATTTTTTATTGTGTTCATTGTGAAACTGGCATTTGGTGGTGGGGGAGTTGTCTTGGATAGAGCTTGGAATACTCTTTCCCCATTCAAAAATAATGATCAATAGCCTTGCTTGAACTAAAACTTGCTTCCCATAGAATAACAATATTTAAAGAAACAAATAAATATAATTCTAGTGCAGCATCTCTTGTCTTTGAGGAGAAGACCATAGCTGGTTAAACAGAACAGTAGCCTGACTTTACAATAGTTTATTTTTTTGTTATCATTATTTTAGCTTTAGGTTTTTCAACTGTCCAATGGGGGTATGGTGTTGAATAAATTCCTTTCAACTCTAAAGCTTCACCTGTATGACAGTTTCTAAATTTCAGGATGACCACAGGAAATTGGGTGTTTTATAGAGAGAATGGGAAAAGGAAATCTCCCTTTCTTTTTTCTTTTTTTGTTATTTGTTTGTCTGTTTTAGGAATTTCACTTTCAGTTAATTACTTTTTCTATGAAGAATGCAAGGATAGAATTTAGGATGATACCTTTTATAATGAAAGGACAAAATATGAAGAACTTTAAATGGTGATGTCAGAAACATTCATTCTAATGTTTCTAAATTTATAATCATGGCAACATTTAGTCATTTCTACTATATATGTCAGTCTAGCAGAGATAGCACAATGTAGTGGGTAGAGAGATGGCCTTAGAATCGGGAAAAACTGGAGTAATACCCTGCCTCTGGCAGGAACTGGTTGTGTGACTGTGGGTAAGTCACTTGACCTGTCATTTCTCTGGATTATTTTCTAAGACTGTAAGTAGCAGAGGATATGATGATCTCCAAAAGTATAAGGGAGTTCTTCATTTTGGAGGATTTTTACAAATAAAATCATAGGTTCTTTTCCTGTTCTTCTCCCTGTGTCAGCCTACTGGATCGGATCTGTGAAACTTTCAATATATTGGATGTCATATTTCATATTTGGTCTTTGCCCAAGAGTTTTACTAAATGTTGTTCACTGTCAACATTAACACTTTCCGTTTCTAAATGGGAGTGCCACCTGTGTTCTTTCTCCCATCCTCACAATCATTGCCCCAAGTCTGGTCACCTTTGCCTGAAATACCTAGATCATTTCATCATTAACCTTGCCTCTAATCTCTCCTCACTGTCAATATAT
Organism: Bettongia penicillata ogilbyi; assembly: GCA_023548195.1. NCBI lineage: Eukaryota > Metazoa > Chordata > Mammalia > Diprotodontia > Potoroidae > Bettongia > Bettongia penicillata. The sequence goes on along the minus strand of JAJHZJ010000194.1, from coordinate 433,469 downwards.
TTCACACACTGATTCTAAGTGAATCCCTTTTAAGTATAGTTTTTACCATCACATGGCTATACCATAACCCAATGGGGCATCCTTCCATTTGGGAAACTTAGGGTCTCAACAATTTTAAGGATCTTGTCAATACAAAATTCCTGAATACAACTATCCTGCATGTCATCACTCTTTGCTCAAGAGACTCCAGGCCTTTCTGGAGACTCCCAAACTGCTCATTGTCTGTTTCTTCAACTCTAAACTTTTCAGTCCAGTGTTTGGAACCTCAGATCTGTCAAGTGGTAAGCTTCAGCCAGCTATTAGTGTGAAAGCTCCTTTTGGGAAGCTACAATTTTTGTGGTTCTGCCTTTCTTTGAGTCTCCAGCACTTAGCACAGTGCCTAACACGTGGTAAGTTCTTGTTGATTTGTTGACTCGATGTCTACTAATCCAAACCACACTTGACAAGGAACTTCACTAAAATATGTCCAACAAGAAAATGAGGAAAAATCCGTATCTAGATACTTTTCAAAGGTAGGTGGGTCTTTTTGGACCCCAGAAGACAGAACTAAGAACAAGGAGTAGAAGAGACCGATGTATGCTGCATCCAAGGGAAACCAGACATGTCCATGGAACAGATTAGGGAATAGGTTCTCCTTTACTCTGGAAATCTTCAAGCAGATGATGGAGACTACTTATTGGAAATGTAGAAGGGATTTTTGTTCTAGTACAAGAAGACCTTTAAGGTGCCTTCCAACTCTTAAATTCCTTGCTTCCATAAAATGAGATAATGTATCTAAAGTGCTATTTGCTTCTATCTAAGACCTATTTGTTTACTTTCCCTTTGGAGGCCTCATGGAGGGAATCTGACTTGAGCTGGCCCATGAATTTTGTTAAAAGCCTATAGAGTATATGCATTAATACACATAAACATAGAGTAAACCATTGTGTGGTAAAAGTCACATCCAAGGAGCAGACTAACAAAGTAAAGAGAGAAATAATCTTAGTTCCTCAGAAAGTGAAGTCATGAAAAGTGCTCCAAATGGCTCAGCAGCAGAAGGTTCTGAGAACACAAGGAAAGAACGAAGGTTCTGGGTGGTGCTTGGAATGGGTGGCAGTGTGAATGGAGGATGGAGGCAGCAGCAGGTCCAAATGCTGAAAAATAGAAAGGGAGAAGGCCAAGCCCAAGTTGGCTTCACTACCTTCCCATAACTGACATTTCTGTGAAACTCATTTTTTAATGCATTCCAAATTAGAGAGAAATGACTATGTTCTGTGGGTCAGCCAGGTAGTGGTAGAACTCACCATATAGAAGGTCCTTGGGGGATCTTGCTTTTGTATTTGTACAAAATTTTCTGTTTGTACTAGTGCATGGTACCCCCAAGCAGAGTTCTGAGTACATGGTAAGTTTTTTCATTCATTCATATTCACCCATCTATAATGCTCCAAGGGTTGGGGAACCTGTGGCCTTGAGGCCAAACATGACCCTCTAGGTCCTCAAGTGCAGCCCTTTGACTGAATGCAAACTTCACAGAATAAGTCCCCTTAATTTAAAAGTCCTGGTGATTAAACCTCACTTCAAAAACAAACAAACAAACTCATTTTGTGACCTTCCATAGCTCAAGCCCTCATTACTTCTTGCTTAACTTATGGGGATGGAGAAAAATGTGTCTAAATAGAACTCTTTACCTTGGGTCCTTCCTTAAAAGTAAGTTCAGAGCCAAACGCAGGAACTTGTATGCTGGAAGACAGTGATATAATTGAGTGAAGTGAGAAAACAGAACTACTGGGAAAGTTGCATTTAGGTGGTTGAAGGAGGCAAGGCAGAGAAGGGCTTATCCCATCCTAGTATATGGTAGTTTTCAATTTGAACCAATTGTTTTTGCTAACTAGGTGCTGAACAATGTTTTTCTGTGCTACTGAAGGAATGCAAATTCTGCCAGCACTCTACATTTGGCACCCTGGGACAAAGCCCTGATCACCTCATCTTTGTTATGGCTCTGATTCACATTACATATACTTGTAATTTTTTTTCCTTTTAGCATTTATGGGTATGACTACCTCACTCCTGTGAAAAGAATGACCATAGATTCAGGTCTGAAAGAGATTTTAAAGGCCATCAAGTCTACTGAATATTTCCTGGGCACTAACATGAGGAACTTCATTCCTACTTTATGGGAGAAAAAAGTTCTCTTGGCATCTGCTACCTTCTAACCAATTTTCAGTCTATTGCATTTCTAAGCAACAGATGAAACTATTTTCCGAGTATCCCATGACTCCTCCTCTCAGATAATAACTAATATCTCTGCCAAAAGAAAACGCTTCTATGTGAAGAGGTTGTGAATAAACAGATTTTTAACTCTCTTAGAATTTCAAACCCTTCCTTGGAGACGGTTTCTTTACTATGTGGATCAATTTGTTGTTTTCATGTAAATGAGGTAATTGATTAAGTCAGACATTCACAACCACAAAGTGGAATTTCTAAGACAGAAAGGGAAAAGGGCAAATGAGTTATGATCATCACTGTGTGTTAGAAAAGATGCCAGCGTGCGCAGATGGCAATTCCATCCCTACTGACTATATTTTTCGAGCATCTGAGAATTCTCACCTTTCTCCGGAAGGTGAAATTCAGAATGACCTTTTAGTGCCAACAGTAAGTCATGCTTCCTTTTTGAAGGGCTGCCCATTTTTGCAGGCTACTTTGTTTTTAAAAGCAGCCTCATGGAAAAAAAAAGGCCACCTCATTCAGGGAATGGTGTTCAAGGCCAAGGCCTTCAAAAACAACCAGTGACCTGTTCTATCAGTTCATGACTACACCTGTTGGCTGTGTGTTTATCCAGCCTGATAGGAACAATCAACTTGTAGTTAGTTAAAACTTATTGGAGTTGGGACAGTGCCAGGATGGGCTTTTCCCTCTACTGGCTATAAGTTTCTCTCTTATCCCCTCACTCCCCGCAAACATTGCTATATCTGAAGGTGGATTATGCTAAGGAACTTAATCAAATGGGTAACATATAGTTCGCAATCCAACTCTGTTGGTGCTCTTGTTTCAGCCCTCTGGTTGTTAACCCCGTGTTTTGCCATGGTGCCAGCTCTCTGAAAGGCCAGCATCCATAGATTCTTGCTCAGGAATACTATTATGGTGGAGAAATATTCTAAAGGAATATTTTTAGAATGGTACAGTCATTGTTCTTTGTTGAGTACTTGAAGACAGTTCAAAAGAATAAAGGAAAAGGGATGATTCCACTAGAGAAAAGGATTAGGACAAAAGAACTGGGAAGGCTTTTCAGAGAAATGAGAGCGAACAGCTGGTCTCCATTATTACCGATAGTGAAAACCATGGAAAATTACCTTTCTTAAATCATAGACTGGAGGTGAAGATGAAATGGATAAAGACAATTTCACCCTGAAACTGACTATCCTTTCCCCTTGGTTGAACTAAATACCCTCTAGGATCTCTTTCAACTTTGAGATTTTCTGATTCTCTGAAGGTATTATTCAATTTAATTCAACTCAATAAACATTTATTAAGTGCTTATTTTGTGCAAAGAACAGTGCAAGGTAATGTGATCTGATAATGACTGATGCAGCTTAAGGCAGTTTCCAAAACTCTCTACCAAATAAATCTTATCTAAATAAAGGTACACTTTCTTTCTTTGTCTATATTTTACAGGTATCTTTTGTTTTTATACCACTTACATTTTACAATATAACTTTTTTTTCTCCTTCCCTTCCAGAAGGTCATGCCTTAAAACAAAGGATAAAAAAGAGAAGACATTTCTTCAAAACTAACTAACCACACGTCCACCAAGTCTGATGTTACTTGCAATGGTTTTCACTCAAGACTTCCACCTCTGCAGAGTAAGGTAGGTGATACATTCTAAAATCTCTTCTTTGGAACCAAGCTTAGGCATTATAATTTCACAGCATATAGTTCTGAACATTTTAGTGTTGTCCTTTCCATTTACATTGCTATCATCATCATGTATATTGCTTTATGGGTTCAACTTATTTTACTTTGCAACAATTCATATAAACCTTCCCATGCTTCTCATAGCATATTCATCATTTATTATGGTATAGTGTGGTGCCTTTCCATGGACCACACCTCACTGAGCCATTCCCCAAGGGATGAGCATTTATTTTGTTTCTAGTTTATTACTGCTACAACAATACTGCTACATACCTTCTTGAGGTATATGCCTAACAGTCATATCTCTGGGACCCAGCTATTGCTACAAACTGTTTAAGTTTCATGTTATATCAGGGAACATGGATAAATTCATTATAATTGAAAACATTATGCCATAGCTCACATTCTCATAGAACCTTGAGGTTTTCAAAGTAGTTACACACATTATCTCATTTGATCCTTATAATGATCCTGTAATGTAATTATTAGTCTCATTTTAAAATAGAAGAAACTGACAGTCAAAGAAGTTGCAATCCAGGGTTACTCAGCTATTAAGTGTCTGTGGCAGAATTTGAACGAGGTCTTCCTCAGCCCAAATCCAGCTCTTCTTTTACTCTGTGATATTGCAAAGAGTTCTATCTTCAGCAAACAAGTCATTTCATCATCTCCTAACCTTTCAAGGATGGAAAGTTGTGTTCTTGCCCACATACTGGCCTGATCTTAAAGTGGAGATGATGGAAATATGAGGATAGCAATTTGTCCTTCACCCAAGGAACACCAAGTATTTGAGATTGGGAAACTGATGTTGCTTTACGCAGGAATTTGGCCCCTCATAGGAAGCCTGCTTTTGCCTGAGGCACAGAAGAACACAGCCTGCAGGAAATTCTTAACCAGAAATGGAGATCAGTCTTAGGGGTGGCCATCAGAATTGGAGACCAATCTCAGACCTGGTCAAGGCTGTCACAGTCATATGCTTTGCCAGGGAAACATAAAGCTCCCCCTCAATGTTGGTTGTCAGTATAAGGATGTTCCTTTCCAATGGATTTTATCTGCCTTTCCCTTCCTGGTCCTTGGTCCTTGCCCTCTCCATCACTCACGGCCAATTCTCAGCCGAAATCTTCTGATACATAGAGTTGAAGGTCTCTGATAGGGCCACAAAGTAGGATCATGCAAATCATAGAAAGGGAGAAGAATATCAAAAAATGACCATACATTAGTAGGGAAGACACAGTGGAAAAAAGTTTTAGATTTGGAGTCAGAGGATTCAAATGCTGGGTCTGCTACTTAATGGATGTATGACTTAAATGACTTAACTTCTATGGACTTCGCTATCCTTATCTGTTTTTTTATTCATTTTTAAGTTGTGTCCAACTCTTTGTGATTTCTTTTGGGGTTTTCTTGGCAAAAATACTAGACAGGTTTGCCATTTTCTTCTCCAGAACATTTATAGATGATGAACTGAAGCAAAATGAAATGACTTGCCCAGGGTCACACAGCTAGTAAGTGTCTGAAGCTGGATCTGAACTCAGACCTTCCTAACCCCAGGTCAGAAATTCTATCCACTGTACCTAGATGCCCTAAATCTATAAAATGAAGGAATTGGGATAGATGGTATCTGAGGTTCCTTCCAACTCTAAATCATGTTCCTTTGGTCCTAGCATAGGGGGTGGAGTGTAGAGTGGCTTCACCATAAGTGTTCTTGTCTATTTGCTCCCCTATGCTTTTTGAAACTAACATTTTGGAACTACATATACTTCTAACAGAGCCCTTGGTGGTAGTAATATCATCAGTTGTCATGTCCCTTTCACTTGTTGGATAACATCATTCTAACTTGTCCAGTAATCTGGGGTAAAAAATCATAAACCCATGCTTAAATAGCATTTAATTAAAATAATATCTTGCATTTATATAGGGATTTCAAGTTGGCATGGGGCTTCAACATGTTATCTCATTTTATTTACACAATAGCTCTATGATTTAGATTCCATTTTGCAGATGATGAACCTGAGGGATAGAGAGGTTGTGACTTGTCTAGAGTAACACAGCTAGCAGGTGTCTGAGATAGGATTCAAACTTGGGTCTTCCTGACTCCAAGCCCAACCCATTTTTCATTGCATCACCTAGTTGTCTACTTTTACCAAGATAGAATCAGTCATTTTAGTGGAGAACAGAACTTTGGATTTCTCCTATCTAAAGGAAAACAAAAAGAGTAAGAATGAGTAAAAATGACATTTTCTATGAAAATATCAAAATTACTATTACCTCTAATTTCTTTTGTATTGATTTCTATTGTATTGATTCTACAATGTAAATGATTTTTATGCTCTATTAATTTTATGTTTGAGTCTACATCTACCTTAAAGCCACTTTGCTATGTCCTTGAGTTGAGCTCAGGAAATAAGCTTTCTCTCTGAGCCAGTTTAAAGGTATCATTAAAGGAAAAGCTGTTGTTTCTCATACTCTTTGCCCCTGGCGTATCTGGTTATTGTCTTTAAGTGCCAACAAGCTAATCTGGTGCCATCTCCAAAAGAAAAGTCTGCCCTTACCTGTCCTTGTACAATTAGGGGAGGTAGTATCTCCTCCAAGGGAACAGCAAGTCTAGTAGTGCTGATACCCTAGCAAAGAGGCAGATGTCTTCCATAAAACAATGAACATGCCTTAATTGCCAGAGAGGGGCATGATTAGCTTCACCTCAGTAGAATCATTTTTAGTGTTCCTGAGTACCTAGACCCTCTTCTTTCCTTTATATCAATAAGGGGGGTCCCCCCCTTCTCACTGGTTTTACTGAGGTGCTCAGTCTAATCTCCTTTCTTAACAGTTATACCAACAATTACACCAATTAATAGTTGTATCAGTGTTAATAAACTGATCTTGCTCAGAGTATGCACTTCAGTCTACCTTTATTATTTTTATTTTCTATTATTACAGTATTATTTTATCTGTTATTATTATTTTTACTATTAGTATTAGCCACAACAGTGCTAGAACATATTGGACCTTGGACTTCCCACTGGTTTGATATATATATACTGAAAAGCCACAAGGTCATAGATATAGAACTGGAAAAGGAATTAAAAAACCATTCAGTTTAAGATCCTAATTTTACAGATAAGGAAACTAAGACTCAAGAAGTGGCATGTCTAAGACTAGACAGGTACTAAGCTTTAGCAGTGGGATTTGAACCCATGATCTCTGACTCTAAAACTGATATACTTGATGTTTTTTTCCAGTTCTAACATTCTATTAGCTTATTCTTCTTCCCCCACCCCCTATCTTTTTCTGAGGGCTCAGAACCCATACTCCCAAGCTGGTTTTTGCATGCCAAGGGGTATAAATGTTCACATAGAATCATTTTCCATTGGCTGTGATTTTAACAGTAAATATTTCTTCATTTATTTCTTCTCCTCTGCAGGATTAAGTATGAGATGAAATGCCCTCATTTGTAGTCTATGAATAAAGAATTTTAGAACTTATATAACTCAGATCCTAAGTGGTACCATGACCCTTGAGAGTGTTAATTTCAATTAGGAGGCCCAAGTAGATTATAAGATTTGAGTCACAGAATTGCAGTTAGATGGAGCTTACTCAGCCTGTGTCTAAATAAGGACAATCTTCACACTTGTGACCAACAAACTGAAACCCAGCCTTTTTCTTATGGACTCTGTTGGAGAGGGGAGGTGTCAGACAGACAGCTATCAGTCAGTACGCATTTTTCAACTGCTTACTGTATGGCATCTGCTGTTCCAAGAGCTGGTAATACAAACACAAGCAAAACGAAAGGTAGTTCCAACCCTTAAGAAGTTTCTAATGGGGAAGACATTACATAAAAAAGAACCTGAAAGGGGAGGGCAAGAGGGTAAGAAGGTACCTGGCACAAGGATATGTTGGAGAAGGCCCAATGTATGCAGCCTGATGGGAGATGAAGGACTGTCTGGCCTGGGAGGCCTCCTTAAGGGAGGTTCTGGGAGAAACCCATGGTCGTCCGATTAGAAGAAGGAGTCCAAAATCGGCCTCAGATCTCCACAGGCAGTACATTTCATGAAGCATTTGGAAGTGGTGTTTTTTTATATACTTGGAGTCTAAATTTGTGCCTTTGCAGCGAGGTTTCTTGTTTTATAGGAACGAGTTGAATAAGCCTAATCCCTCTCCTACATAATGCCTTAAGAGTAAACTGAGGCAGTAGCTAAGTGACGCTGCCCTATCCTTCCAAAATCTACTCTTTAAACTAATCCTTTTCTGGCAGGAAGTCAAAGCCTGCGACTGCTTTGATTATCCTCCTCTGGCTGTTCTACAGCTTATCAGAGTCCTTTAGAAAATGTAGCACCCAGAAATCAAGATAGATTCATGATAGATGAATAAATTCAACTTGACCTGGGAAATATACAGAAGAATTAACACTCCACGGTTTTGGACAATATGCCATTTTTTCCCACTGTTTCCTCTTGCAGCCAATGATCAAAATGAATACTACTTTTTTGGTGGGGAGGGATTGGGGACTTTTTTCACACATTTGTTATTATTGTTGCTTAGACAATCAGTCATGTCTGACTCTTCGTGATCCTATTTGGGGTTTTCTTGTAGATAGTGGAGTGGTTTGCCATTTCCTTCTTCAGCTCATTTTACAGATGAGATAACTGAGGCACAAAGGTTTAAGTGACTCATCCAGGGTCACACAACTAGTAATAGTCTTAGGCTAGATTTGAACTCAGGTCTTCCTGACTTCAGGGCTAGCACAGTATTCTATCTTGCTGCCTATTTTATACATATGTATTTACAAATTGAGATAAAGTCATCTTACAGTCGGTTGAGTAGGTGCTATCACCAGATCAACGATGCATAGATAGTTAACCATAGCTTTATCACACTTAGAGTATAGGCTTAATTGATCATGTGTGAGAATCTGCAAACCCAGCCCATTGGTTTAAACAGTCTTATATGTCATGTGACTACATAAGCAGCATAAAAACCAGAATGCGATAGAAAATAGGAAAAGATCACTGCACACAAATGGAAACAAGGAACAGAAAAGGGAAGATAAGGATGCCTGATAGGTGCTCAAAATTGGAGCTCCAGTTTGGTTCCTGGCCTAGATCTTACAGGTGGGATGATCTATCTTCTAGGAGTAATATCCAGAAGGTCAAAGTAGCAACTGGCAAATTGTCCTTTCCTCATCACAGTAACACCATGAAATCTGAGCCAGAAATTCTCTCGCATACTATTTATATCTATACACATGGTATCTGAAAAACTGTAGTGCAATTGAAGTTTTAATAGTTTAAAGCTTTCATAATTTTATTATATATATTATAAAATATAATTGTTATATTATTGATTAATATTACTTTACAACAACCAGTAATATTATTATAGTGCTAAGATTTTTGAGACATCCTGTATGTATGTATGCTGTTTGTGCTTTAGTCTTGAAGAGGACCAATGGCCTCATGAGGGTGATTTCTTGGCTTGTGAGTGAATTGGCTATAAGTGATACAGAGCTACACAAAGTCGCCTACCTCACTCTCTCCTTGAGTCATTGAAGTCCAGTGGCAAAGCAAGGTCAAGATGACTGGGAATGGTTCAGGATGCAGTAGATGACCTTGGCCTTTCTAAATTAAAGTCTCTCTGGGGTCACAGCTTGTATACACAAAAACATATATATATATATACATGCATCATATATATGTATATACGTATATATGTATATATACATATATATATATATATACACACACACATATCCATATATAAGCATCATCCCTGGCTCTGAGGAACTGGCAGTCTGATTGATTACTATGCCTAGTATTTTTAATCTGCTCTGTAATCTGTATGGTCCACTTTGAACTTATTATTTCCTTAGATATATGATTTTCACCCTCATGTTTTTATTTACACACACACACTATATTATACATAATATATGAACACTTTATATCTCAGTGTAGTTTTAGTGTTTCTCACATTGGACGTAGATTCCAATTTCCTTAATAATAGTTGGCATTTATGTAGCACATTTTACAAATATGATATTATTTGATATCCAAAAAAATCCTAGAAGGGAGTTATTTGTATTATCCCAACTTTATAGATAAACTGAGACAAAAGTAAGTGACTTGCCCAGGGTCACACAGTAAGTATCTGAATTGGATTTGAACTCAGGACTTTCTTGACTCCACTGTGCCACCTAGCTGTCTCCTATTCTGAAGAATTAAGAAAAAGTGTCATTTCTCCACGTAGAAAGTAAAACAAAATTGAGTGAGCTGGGATAATGATAAATAGAAAATATTCTATTACCTGAGTAGTCTCAACAGAAATCCATCAGCCTGTCTGGAAGCAATACAGCATTCAAGGCAACATTAGTTTTAAATGAAAAAGAGAAGTCAACATCATTAGGAAGATAAAATGCTCTTTTAAATCAGCAATGTTTATCTTCCCCGTGTTTCCATGTCTACATCTATGCTCTTCAGTCATGCCCTACCGTATCATTTTCTCTCTTTTATAGATCACAGATGTTGGGCTAATGGGTTTGTAGTTTTAGAAAATAGTCCTCATCTCTTGCCTCAATATTGGTTCCACATTTGCAGGACTATTTTTTGGAACCTTGCACAAACTCAAATGTTTATGGTTGTCACTAACCTCAGAACTAAATGTGGTCTTACCCTCCAAAATGTCAGATTTTGTTTTCATTAGCTTCTGGAAACCAAATGGTTTTGAGAAACCCTCTTCCCCCAAGGAACTCAGTATCACTTATCCTGAAATTTTTTGGTAGCTAAATGAATTGCAATAGACAATGTGTAAAAGCAGCATTGCAGCAAGGATGAAGGGAGTGCCCAGCAAGGAGTCCGATGCTCTCTACCTCTTTTTCTTGAGCAATTGGGTTTAAGAGTTAAAGAAAAAATGGCACCAATACATTCTCCATTCTTTTGGGGAAACTAAAAGTAGGGAAGAAGGAAACAGACACATGTAAAGCCCAGAGCAGGGAACTGTGGTCCAGCAGGAGGTGACTAGTTACTGTGGATTGATTCAGCTCCCAAAGGAATCATGTGGAAAAATTTTGTGTAAAGAATTGTGCCTTGGGAGTTAGGAGATTTAAGTTCTAACCCCAGTTCTTCCACCATGGATCACTCTCTCTTATGTGATGTTTCTCATCACTCATTTATGTAACTGCTATCATCTTAGTAATGGTAGTGGTTGATCATTGTCTGCACTGGTCAGCTGCCAAGTGAGGCTTGACCTAAAAGTGGGTAACCAAGTGACCATATACTCATCCATGATCTAGTTACTTATGCATTTCCTTCATGAACAGAACTTTGTTAAAATAAAATACAGATATTCAACAATCAAGCATTATTCCACAGCAGCAGTTCTTAAGCTGGGGTCCATGAACTTTAAATTTATATACTTTGGTATCCTTATTTCAATGTAGTTGGTTTCCTATGTAATTGTATATATTTTATCTTATGTATTTTAAAAACATTTTTTGAGAAGGGGTTCCTATGCTTCACCGGACTGCCCAAGGGCTCCATAACACAAGGGCTTAAAGACCCTGCTCCAAAAGAATGACAACAATTTTCAAGGAAAGACCCTACCTGACCTCAGATAAACACATTTTGTTCCATTAACTTTCAGCTATTATCTATTACTGCTTGATTTCTCTGGTTTTTCTTATTCTACTTTAAGGGTAACTTTTATCTTTTTGAGAAATGGTTGGTGTTTTGGGTATCATAATGCTGGGAGATGTTGCTTCTCTGCCATCTTTCGCCTTTCACCTACTTCTGCCTAGCCCAGAACTTTGCTTCAAAAAGCCGTCACCAGTACTTTCACATAGCTATTGAACTAGTAGGATTAAGCTGTTACCTATCACTTTTATACACATTTTCAAGGAAAGGCTTCATCTATCGTCCTGATCTATAGGCTTAGAGCGCCAGAATCTTCTTTTATGGATTCCTAAGTTCCTAGTATGTGTAGCGTGGGCTTTCAGGCTAGTATCTCAGCTTAGAGGAGACCTTGAAAAGTCGGGTCCCCAGAGCCAGGCTGCCTGTGTCCCTCCTCGGAATCTCGAGGGTTTGGGGAGCTGATTTCCTAGCATTAATATAGCTTACAAGCCCTCAACAATGTTTTTCCCCATTGAATCACTGGCATAAAACATTTCCTAAAGCAGGACCACACTCTGTAGTAAATATATATATTTTTTTATTTTTAGGGAAGGTAACAAGCATGTATTAAATGTCTCTTATGTGTCACTTAACCCCTGTCTCAGTTTCCTCATCTGTAAAATGAGGATAATATTAATATTTACCTCCCATGATTGTTCTGAGGATGAAATGAGATAGTCCTGTGAACACTTAGTTCAACCCCTGGCACATAATAGCAGGGCTGTGCAGTAACTGTGATCTAAATCACTTTCCTTTCTTTCTTTTCTCTATCTGGCCAAGGTGCCCAGATCACACTTCACTTCGCATCTAGCTACTACCATTGTTCTGCCCTGTTGTCTTCCCTCCCTCCACTTGCTCCGGGAATATTAATCAACCTAAGCAGAAAGAGAGTAACGATCAACTTCCCACACTCCATTTAGCATTTCTGTGACTTTTTCTCACCCCAAATCCCTTCCCTGCCTCTGGTTCCTCTTCGTGAATTCTCTCCTGCCAGTAGACTGAAAGTGCCTTGCAGATAGTACTCTCTAAATCTTGCATTCGTATCCCTAGTGCTTATCACAATAGCCAGCACACAATAAGCATCTGTAAGAAAGCCCCCCCTCCTTCCTGTCCACAACGTCCTCAGGCTGACTCTCCCCTTGGGAATATTGGAGCTTCCTGAAATGAGGACTGACTGCTTCCTTGGTCCTTCTCCTCCCCACTGACAGAAGGAGAAGGCAGGGTGCTGTCTCAGATAAAAAAGAGATAACTTCTCATTCTCCTTCCTTTGACCCTTCAGGTGACATTATGTAATGGATAGCAAAGAGGTGGGGTGTTTTTCTCCCACTCCAACCAAATGTCAAAACTCTCCCAAATGGGCGTTAAAGTGAGGACACTCAATTTAGGTTAGTTTACAGAGACCTCTGGCCTCCATATCTGCTTTGTGATTTCCTTCCGAAGAAGTCACCAGACTTTGATTTTGATATGAAAGCTCCTGAATTTGGATGTGACCATATATATAGGGTCCCCTATTAGGAAAAAGCCATAAAATACAGTAATAAGTGAAAAGCCATAAAACCTTAAACTCTGTTAAAGGTTTAGAAGCCTGAACATGGTGATCTCTTAACAGTCACAACTTAGATACTGAATTATGTTGTAGACATTGAGTCATAACTTAAGATACTCTGACCTATGAAAGTCATAACAAGAATATTGTGACCTATATGTGACCAGGGTATGATTGATAACCAAACTTATGTTTGCTTTAACATTGGCCTAACTCCAAACCTCATTACTAAGCAGAAAACCAAAGATATTTATCAATAAACAGTGATGCCTTCTCTAGCTCCTCCTCCCTTTGTCTGTTTTCTAAAATTACCACGGGAATTTTGGGATTCTTAGTGGGGATCCACTGAACTGTCTGGCTGCTTTCCCAGACTCAAAATTGTCCCTGTTTGTAAGTATTTTTAAGAATTGGTTAAACTACTACCTATAATCAATCTGGAGACACTTGGCCTCTTCCTTTTGTATCAAAAGAACACCCCATGGTAATGAGAGAGGTATAGGGTTCCTTAGCCAGGGGAATTCTGGACCTTATACCATATGAGTTTAGTGAATCTGCATTCATGGGTCCATGTGGTGGAGATGACTGCTGCCTCAGGAAATTCCCATATTAGAGAGAATTCCGCCAGCATGAGGATGTCTGGGAATTGTTTGAACAGTACAGAAATGCAATGAAATACATACTATATTTTGTGATCTTGCAAACTGTTTTCTGTTTTAACACGTGATTCAGACGGTGAAAGAGTATTTAAGTAGCTGTGATAGGCTTCCTATGGGTCTTTGTGTCCTTTAACATTTTTTTGTGTGTAAGAAATAAATAACTGCCCCATACTTAATTCATAATAGGAGATAATTCCACATGGGTCATATTCTACCCTTTACATAATTTGTCCCTGAAGTACCAGTGTGGGAGTTTAATGAGCCAAAGGGTATGAGTAAAAGGGGCCTCAGCTCCCTCTCATTTAAGGTCAGATTATATGTATAAGTCTGGAGGGTAATGTTGTATCCTTTAGGGCTAACAGTTATTCTTTAATGTTATATATACATTTAAACAAACAAGCTCGCTTCTGCAGTTCTCATATCTGAAGTGGATAGATTGACAATAGTGACGATACAAACAGTGAATAACTTGAAAAAAAGTCATTTTCAGAGAAAATACAGCATTGCCTTGTTTGTAATTGGTAATACATCTGCTCAGTGTTTTGGATGAATATCTAGGTTCCAGATTGATGTTTATCATTTCTACCTTTACATCTGTCCCCCTCTCTCCATTCACTCAGCTACCACCTCAGTTAAAGCCTTATTCCTTGCTACAGACTCTTAATTGGATTTCCTCATTCAAATCTTCATGTTGGTTGTGAGGTACAGAGCTGTCAAGAGTTTGGTAGAAAAGAAACACTTGCCTTCTCTTCTTAATTTTCCAGTTTCTAAAGGAAAAAGAAACAATCACCCTGTTCATGATTATTCCTTGGAAAATTTACTAGGGCAAGGGTTTGGTGCAAGGAGAAAGCCCATTTCTCTAACCTTATTTATAACATTAATTTGCATTATTCTTAGACCTAAATGTTCAAAACAGTCATGATTTACAGTTTAGAATGACAAATCCCTTTCCCATGGCATGCCAGATTCAGTTTCCAGATGTGCAGCTTGTGAAACTGAATTATTCGTTACAGGTGTCGTGGGTTATTTTTTTCCCCTCCCACTGGCATTCTGTAATTAACTAAAGAAGCAGGAGGAGACCTGCTGAATTCATTTTGGAAACTGGATACAGTTGGAACTTCAACTGCCTATTGCTAAAGTATGTATGATCTAAAATGCTAGTATTTGTAATGTATCCTTGGGTCTGTTCACTCAGACCTGACAGGGTGATGTGGAATTGCATGATAGATGCATGTGTTGCTAATTGGAGAAGGAAATGGTATTCTTTGGAATTCCTTCATGGAATACATCAAGGCAATCAGGCTGTGCTCATTGAATGACCATATAAAGCTGCCCTAGGGATACATTTTTTAAGATACCTTCAATGAAGAACTTGACTTCTTGGCTCTGACACTTACTTATACTGAAATATAGAAAGCACTGATAATATTTGAATTGCCTCAGCAGGTAGAAATCATTGCACATTGAATTTGGTTGTAAAGAATAATGAGCTAAAATAGAAACAACAAAATTATTTCTTCTTACCTCCAGTGGTCACATGATAAAAAAAAAAAACACCCCTGATCTAATCTACCATATTCACTAATTTCTGTGGTGTTTTCCATTCCCCTCCCTCCCATCCCCATAGGGCAGTGTCCCAAGTCAAGTCTTGTTCCAAACCTTCTTATTGCTTTCGAGGGTGCCATTATTCTTCTAGTCACACAGGTTCACATCATTGGCTTTCCCTTTGATTCCTTTCTCCATGTGGCAAATCAAAATCGATTCATTTCTACCTTCACAATATTTCTCATATCTGTTAGCTTCTCTCTATTCATTTTGCTACCACTCTAGTTCAAGCCCTATACATCTCTTGCTGTGGCCTCTGAATTGGACTTCCTAAGGTCTATATGATGATGTGAGGGAGAGTTGTCAACAGTTTGGGAGAGGTTCTACTTGTTTTCTGGCTTCCAGCTTTTAGAGAAGGTGCAAGTCTTCTTCACAGAGAGGTCTCTAGAGGGACAGAAAGACTCTAGGAAGAAGTCAGCATGAAAAGTAGTCAATGCCTTGAGCATATCCCTATTCCCAGCTTGCCTCTAGGGATACTTGAGGAAATTTCCCATTGGGTGAGACACTGGGGGACTCTCTCGAGCAGAGTCTTGTTCCTAATGGAAGAGCCCATTCATTCTATATATTGTCTGGTATATTCTCATCGGTATAACTTTTCTGATTTCCATTTGATATTGGCTTGGATAAATGAATTTGTTTGCTACTTACTATGTGTGATAGCTTGTGTGTAACTGGTACTTGATAGGAATGGATTCAAACATTTGGAATATAGCTTGGTGAACTCCCTTCCCATTAAGGGATGGCAATCAGGAGAGTAGCTTGAACCCAAAATTTATTTCCCCTAGACTAACAATACTTAGAGTGGCAGACAGATATAACTCTAACCTAGTATTACCTCTCTGAGGAAAGCAGAATGGCCTACCTTGTTGCCTCAATCTCCTGCTTCCCAAATGGAAGTAATAAAAGCCTCCCCCAGAGAAAGATGGGAGGAAGACACTCCAGAGATAAGTTTTCCTTTTTCTTTTTAAAAAGGATATTAATAATATTTTATTTTTTTGATTACATGTAAAGATAGTTTTTCCAATATTCATTTTCATAAAATTTTGATTTCCAAAGTTTTCTCCCTCCCTCTCTTCCCTGCCTCCTCCCCAAGACAGCAAGCAGTTTGATAGAGGTGATACATGTAAAATCATGTTAAATATATTTCCATGTTAGTCATGTTGTGAAAGAAGATTCATTACAAAAGGGGAAAACCAGGAGAAAGAAAAAGCAAAAATAAAAAAGTGAAAATAGTATGCTTCAATCTACATTCAGAATCCATGGTAGGTGTGGATAGCATTTTCCATCATGAGTGTTTTGGAATTGTCTTGGACCACATGTTGCTGAGAAGAGCTAAGTTTATCAGGGTTAATCATTATACAATGTTGCTGTTACTGTGTACAATGTTCTCCTGGTTCTGCTGACTTCATTCAGCATCAGTTCATGTAAATTTTTTCAGGTTTTTCTGAAATCCACCTACTCAAAATTTCTTGTAGAATAATAGTATTCCATTACATTCACATGCCACAACTTGTTCAGCCATTCCCCAATTGATGGGCATCCTCTCAGTTTCTAATTCTTTACCACCACAAAAAGAGCTGCTATACATATTTCTGTAGATATAGCTACTTTTCCCTTTTTCATAACAGAGATATATTTTCATGACTCTCTGTGAGTCACAATCTAGATAAACTCATGCAGGATATAATGTACATGGGTAACACACATGTATATATTACACAATATACATATGCTATATATACACATATGTATGTACATATTATATAATATGTATATTATATCATATATGTATATATTATATATAAAATATGTGTCAGATGTTTGAAGAAATCAGTATATAATTGTGATTTCATTGGGAACTCCCAGTGTGGAAATTTCCTCCACTGATTCAGAATGGCATTCATCTATTTGTTAGGATCACATGAGCATAAATTGTAGATCTAGCCCTGGAAGGGACAATCTTGTCCATTCTCTTCATTTTATAAATTAGGAAATTGGGTCCAGGGGAAGGAAAGTGACATAATATTATAGATTTGCTCAAGGCACTGAGAAATTGCATGACTCAAACCCAGGCCTTCCTGACTCCAAGTCTAGCCCTCTATGCATTGCACATTGATATTCTTTCTTTTTTCTCCCCTCAAATATCCTTTTTTCTTTCTGTCTCTATTTCTCTTCCACTCTTTATCTCTTTTGTTCTATCTCTGTTTCTTTTTCACTTTCCTCCTCCTCCTTCCCTGCTTAAAAATATGATATTTTGTGTTAGAAAGATGATCATAACAACTGGTGAATTTTTTTTTCAACTGGCAACTTGAAGGATCAATCTTCAGTTATCTGGAAAATTTCTTTATGTGAAAGAAATAGCTCAATTCTTGACATGCCAGATAATGAGGTATTACTATTACCCATCTGAGACCAAAGCCAAGCCTTTCCCAAAAAAAAAGACTAGAACATAACTCTGGTGCAAGGTTGTGAGTTTCATCTTGAAAAATCATTTTCTTTAGAGAACACACTCAAAATCTATGTTGTTTTTCCCAAGGAATCTGCAGCTCAGAAATCTCTTATTGAATTAGCCAGAAGGTCCATAGGGGATGATTACATCTGTTTGCAGGGTTGGGTAGTTTTTTTTTGGATACGTTTCAGCGTCCCAAGATTTGCCATCTGAGTATTGGCTAAGAAATAGCCATAATGTAGAAACTATTTTTAATTATACATAAGCCTATGTTTTTTATATTTTAGTGACAGTTTTGGGACTTCAAAGGAGGATATTTCCTCATTCTTCCTATCTGACTTATAGGATTGTTTTGTGAGCTTCTCAACCATATCTGTCTGAAGGACCTCCATAGAGAAACCACTCCCCATTCTGGACACTTTTCTCTGGTTTGTTTAATACCTCAGAGGTCCCAAAGCAACATGGGCTGTCCATCTATTAATCCTGACATCCCTTCCAACTCAAATATTCTATGATTCCTTACTCCTGATATGAAGACCGTGCCACTTCATATTCTAGTTGTACATGGAGGAGACAGCATGGTGAAGTGGATAAACCACAGGATTTAGAGAAAAGGACCTGGATTCAAATACTAGTTCTTATTTATTACCTACCTAACATTTGGCAAATCACCTAAACTCTGTGGGCCTTCATTCCCTCATCTGTAACCTAAGAAAATTGGACTAAGGAGTCTTCCGGTTCTCAAGCCATCCCTATACTTCATGTGGTGAGTTATCAGTGGTTCTAGGTTGTGCCTCTATATATTTACCATGCATCTTTCCATTGCCCTATTTTATATATATATATGTATATATAGATAGATAGATAGGTAGATAGATAGATAGATAGTAAGGGTAGTAGTATTTAACTTTCCACATTGCAATGAATAAGTGAAGTTTTTAAATAAATGAAGTTTTTTAAAGTGTTATGTATAATAGAATGTAAGATGCCTAAAAATAGGACAAATTTTTCATTTTGTGTTTGTATTACTGCTGCCTAGAAGAGTGCTTTGCCCATTTTGGTGATGTGGAGGGATGTGTGTGTGTGTGTGTGTGTGTGTATGTGTGGTGTTGTCAAGACTTGTGACTTCACTGTTGTGGGCAATTTCTGGTATATAATCTTTCACTAATGGTATCAACTTGTCAGCTATGTTTGTCAGATTCCTTACCTAAAGTCCATACGCAGATATACACATATATGCACAAACACACATATATACAGATATACATATACACTCTCACACATTTGTATATATGTATACATGTATATAAAATCATATTTAACATAATTCCTTATAATCATTTATATTTTCTTTTATAAATTTTATAATATTATTCTAAGTAAGGGCTACATAGGCTCCACCAGACTGCTCAAGAGATCTGTGACATAAAAAGGGTTAAGAAATTCTGTGTACTTTCCTGGGACCATGAAAGTTTAAGGGACTTGTCTTTGGTTTCACAACTAGGGTGTGGCAGCCTCATGGAATATAACCCACTTGCCAATGGAATTGTTTTATTCTTTGTATTCATATCCTCAGTGCTTTCACAAGGTAGGTGCTTAATAAATGAATAAATTGATTGGCTGATTTGAACCCAGAGTCCAAGACCAGCCCTTTAAGCTCTAGTAGACCATGCTGTCTTCTCCTTGTACACAGTAGGTACTTAATGAATTCTGGATTAGGTTACACTTTTCTCTGGTACTACTTTAACCATGTTTTTCATCGCAATTTAAATTTTATTTGACAAATATTTATCAAGCACCTACTACATGCAAAATCCTATGCTAGGGAATGGGGGAAAAGAGTGATAAATAGGATACTGTCCTAGTGGAAAGGATGTTAGATTTTGAGTGAGAGGATCTGGATTCAACTGCTGCCTCTGGCATAGAGTGACTGTCCCAGGCAATTCTCTAAGACTATACTGAAAGATATGATTATTTCTCTCCTATATTAATATTCAATTATTTTTTGATGAGGCAATCAGGGTTAAGTGACTTACACAGGCTCAAACAGCTACTTATCTGAGGTCAGATCAGGACTCAGGTCCTCCTGACTCTAAGGATGGTGCTCTATCCACTGTGCCACCTAGCTCCCCGCTAATGGTCAATTATTGAATTAGGACTAAGATTTTTAGAAATCAGCTCCTGCAGGTTATTCAGGTAGCCTTCGAAACACAGGGTACATAATGAGATGAAATCTTAGATGAAAGCTCAGATCTGATCAAAATATTTGTAAAGAAATTTTAGTTTAAGTGAATTGATGGACTCCAGTCCATTGTGTTTAGTCAGGTGTGAACGGAAGTAGATTTCCCCTTTTGTCTAGATTATTCCTTACTGGGAACAATCAGATATACACATATCCATATATATATATATATATATATATATATATATATATATATATATATATATATATATATGTGATATCTGCCTAATACTGTGTGATCAGAATCATATCCCCCAGATTCTCATCAGAACAAGCCCACCTCTCATAATATTGATTCTCTCATTATGCATTAACCAATCGGAGTTGGTTGCCACCCTGAGGAATACCCACTCTTCCAAAAGCATATAAGGGTTGAGTGGGTTCCATGTGAGGTCTTTGACATTCAATAGTGTCCCTGACATCTTTTATTAATTATATGCTAGTATGATTAAAAAATGATTCATTACCTGGAAACTATATCATTTGAACACTGTAGAACAATTATTAATTTAGACTGGTAGGAGTTCCTTCATAGGGAGTTCTGGAGTTTCCTAAGTGATGAAATCACAGATCCCAAAATAAATCAAATCAAAGTAAATCAGCCAGCCAACATCAAACAACACCAAACCCTTTCCAACCTTAGTGAGGCCAAGCAGAGCTTTTCCCCAAGATAGAGTCATCCAGGGTACTGTTGGACTTGGAGGGGGGAAGGGAATGGGTGTGTGGGATGGCTGTCACTTAGTGCCCCAGCTAACTCTGTAAGGCTGTAAATATCATCAGTCAATCAATGATCATGTATTTTATCACCCACTTGTGCCAGATACTCTACTAGGTACTAGACATACAAAGACAAAAGAAGAATGAAAGCCAGACCTTGGAAAACTGGCATTTTAAGGAGGAAATTGTAGGTACCGTGTGAGAGTCTTGAGCGTAGTTGACTTCCTGGCAAGGCTTTGGCTGGCTTGCTTATGAGACAGTCTGAGTAAGCAATGGCTGGCACTTTGTGCTTCTTCCTAGCTCAAGAAGAAAGGATAATTATAATAATAAGTAATTATAACAATAATAGAAACAGCAGCAACAATTCCATTATAATATGAGCTCCTTGAGTGAAGGGATCGTCTTTTGCCCTCATTTGTATCTCTAGGGCTTAGCACAGTGCCTGGCACATAGTACACACTTAATATTTATTGACTGACTCCATTGAGGGATTCAAGATGGAAGGGCAGAATTGTCTGGTACAGAAGCAGTTTTAAAAGCCTCTCTGGAAAGGGATCCAGTAGGAGATTGGGAAAGAAGGAGGAGGTAGGGACAGAAGCAACAGATGGCAGACCCTTCTCTGGAGATTTACTCTAAGACTCGTAAAGCCTGGATCCTCATCCTTTCCTAGTCATGAAGCTGCGATTATTAAGAGAAGACAATGACTGGATTCTGGCTTCTTGTAGAAACCAGCTGGAACAATGGGGAATTCACTCAATTCTCTACTTCTTGCCTTTGTTTTGCAGCCAAGTACAACTAATGGCAGGGTTTATTACTAATGGTTTCTTAAGAGTTCTTTACAGTGTTGATGATGTTTTGCTAGATAAACATAAAAAAGGTTTTAATTGCATCTTTAGTTTCTGTTTTTGCTATAGAGTATATGAGAAGGAAAACCTGTGCACAATTCAGCTGGCTCCTAGCGTGACCATCAACAGATTGCCTTGGGCCTCAGAGCATTTTGTGATGCTGATGTCCAATTCGTATTTTTTACACTTTTGGGGGGGATATAAAATTTCTTTATAGAGAAAGAAACCATGAGCCAACGGGAGATTCACCCTAGAATAAAACCCTCATAAGCTAACATCATTGCTTCCCAAAATGTAGGTCTCTTTGAAACAGAAGTCTTAGGTTTTTCCTCTCCTCTCTAAAGAGACAGATGTGGGAAGGGGAGTACAGACCTTGAGAGAAGGATTATGCTTTGAATCAGCCACAATGAGGAGCACAGGTAGAATCGACTTCATTCATTTTTTTGAGTTGAATGAAAAGTGTTCTTCATCTATGTGGTCCGAAATAATTATCTAAGTCATCAAAAAGGTTTTTAGTGTTGATTGGTTGGTTGATTTGGTTTTAGTTTTAGAACCTGTTGTTTCATCACTTAGGAAACTCCAGAAGTCCCTGTGTGGGAAATCCTACCACTGTGTGTGAAATTCTACCACTGTATGTATGCATACACACACACACACACACACACACACAGACCCCAGGTAAAAGGGTGCCACAATGGTAAAGGCACTCTCAGCTAGAAGAATCAAGAAAGGGCTTGTATAGAAAGTGGTCCTTGGACAACATCTTGAAAGAAACCAAGGATTCCAAGATGCAGGGGCAATGGCACATACCTCTAATGGTGTTGCTTTAAGTGGAGGAGACTGAGAAGTCTGGGTCTGGGACAGCCATGGTGGTATGTAATAGAAGTCCCTTGGTGACACTCAGGGGCCCACACAGATGGCTTGTGGACTTGGTGACTGGTGGATTCTTGATTGGCTCTGAATCCAGAACTGGGGATGCCATCACAAAGCCAAGCAATTTTTTTTTTTTTTTTGATTGCTCTGTTGGTGGAGTGCCAGGAGGCTAGGTGGTGTCACAGTGCACAAAGTGCTGAGTCTGGAGTCAGGAAGGCTCATCTTTCTGAGTTCAAATCTGGCTTCAGACACTTATTACCTCTGTAAACCTGGGCAAGTCACTTAACCCTGTTTGCCTCAATTTCCTCATCCTCAAAATGAACTGGAGAAAGAAATGACTCCAGTATCTTTGTCAAGAAAAATCAAATGAGGTCATAAAGAGTTGAACACAACTGAAATGACTGGACAAAAAAAAATGGTGGAACTCTATCATGGTTTGACTTTTTCACTGACAGCATCTGCTAAGAGACTGCTTTAAGAGGAAGGCCTCCTCCCTTTTGGCCTTCCTGTGTCCCCGAGAAGCACAGCTTCTATCCATTGCTCTTTCATTTTTAGTGAAGGAGATTAATTTTTCCTTTGCCATTTACTCTATCATTTTTAATGGAGATTAATCTGGAAACTTGAAATGTCAGGAGAGCATGTCTATAAGCATCTGAGCATTGCAGATTCTGGGAGTCTGAAGTCAAAGTCCATGACAGGTTTTGTAGCCGTATCAATTCCTTGAGGAGTGAAGTTCTCAGGGACCAGTCCAGTGATAGTTGAGATGGGGACTCAGTCAAAGATAAGAGTGATGGATAGGAACTTGATAAGGCTAGGACTATGTAGAGATTGTGCTAAGAGTGGGCAGAATACCCTAGGGCTCATGGTAGTATAGAGGAGAGTGTGTCTCACATTTTTGGTAGGAAATTTTACAGTTCTGTTCTTGTTGTATCTTTGAAGTAAATTTCCTTTTGTAAAAACTCATTGAGGTTCAAAGGTTAGACAGAACTCAGGCTCTACTCACTGGCATCCACCAGTGGGAGACTTCTGAGAGCTTGAGTCAATAGAGCTAGAGAAGAGAAATCCAAACCTCTCAGGATACCACTAGAACTCTGAGGAGGACATAGAACCAGGCTGCTTCTGGCTTAATGCCTCACTTCACAAAGAAAGGGAGACACAGGGGCAAAGCCAGTACAAAAGTCTAGAGAAAGGGCTTGGAGTGTCATGTGTGAAAAACCGCAAGAAAGCTAGCTTTCCAGAACTGCAAATGCATGGTGGGGAGAATTGTGTAATAAGACTGGAAAAGGATAGGGTCCTGTTGTACAGAGCTTTACATGTCAAAGAGAGGAAGGGACATTTAATCCTTTTGTTAGGAGAGAGCCACAGGAACTGTTTGAATGTGAGATGATGTCATCAGACCTGTTAATGTGTACTGGTAGAAGAAATTTCTTCACCAGCAGTTCCCTACATCAATTAAATTCTACATTCAGACACCTCCCCCACTCCATGGAAATTGTAAAGAACTCAATGTAATTTTTCTTACATTCAGAAAGAAACTGGGGATCTTTGAGAATCTTGAGACCATTCATCATTCTAAACACCAGTGTCCATTGTAAAGGTCTGGGGTGGTGATTTAAGCTGTTGGGTTGGGTGAATTCTTGACAAAGAGTGTGTTTATTGTACCTCTCATATCACAAAATAAACCCAATGGCTGACACCCTCCTGAGGCTTATTAAAAATAGTCCTGTGGTTATCTCTCCTGTAAGCTGCAGGGAAGCGGAGCCTGATTTTAGAAAGAAATAAAGAAACCTCTGTTTAACTCTAGCCACATGAGATCTGAAAAAAAAATCATTCTTTCTAAGTTAAGAATAAAGTTCTTTTTGCAGAGGAGAATATAGCACTTTGGGGGAAACTATAGCATTTCTCCTTCATAAGTCTTCTGTTCTGACACATCAGGCAGAGAAGCCTGGAAGGTCCAAGAGGCCTTCTGTGTGTTACATGAATGTGCTAATATGGTGGTTGGTTGGAATGTTCCCTAGCTGTACCCTGTTCTTCTTCATTTTAAGAAAGGAAGGAAGGATTGCTGACTAGCTCAGTTGGGCTTGGTATATATAAGCAAATGAGTGTGAAAAGCTCTTAGAGATTTGTTTGTGGCTAACTCATGTCTCCTCTTTACTGTCTCCTTTCTCCGTTCTCACTTGACAGGAATTTCAAATCAGGTTAGCTGAGCTGTTGCTCTCTTTCTTGATTTCTTCTTGATAACCTTGGCTTTTGAGCTATAAGAATGATTTATGAGGAGCCAAGGCTATAAGTAATTATGTCAGAATTCATCCTTGAGTCCTTTAAAGAAAAATTTCACCTCAGGAGCCTGGAGAACTAGGCTATGTTTGTTATTATTATTTTTTAAATAAGACCATTGTAATCTCTTCACTATTACTCATCTGGCAAATATCTCAAGGCAAACCATTAATCAATCTTACATTTTGTTCTGCTTTTCCTATGACTCAGGACTCAATGGAACTCATCCATTTATTCCTCTCCCACTGGCCATGTTTGAACTCCCTGTCTTGTTGGCTTATGACCACTACAAAGACAATGGTCATTACTATGCTAAGGAATTAATAGATACTCAAATCAAGTTTATAGATGACCAAATGAGCCAAACTCCTTGACTTGGCAGGAGAGCATAGAATGCAAGCTCCTTGATTCCAAGAACTGCTTTATTTTTATATTTGTATCCCCAATCTTGTGTCATACACACAGTAGGCATTTAATTGTGAAGTTTAAAAAGTTTGAGACATAATTTCTGAGTAATTAATAATTTTATTAATAATGCTAGCATATTACTGATAAACTGGGTCAGTGACACTCCCAAATGCCAAAGATGAATCCTGGTAGTGGTCTCACAGCTTATATGCTTTTGGAAGAGTCTGTATTCCTGAAGGTGGAAATCAACTCTAATTGGTTAACAATTAATGAGAGGATCCTGTCCTTCAGAGACTGAGCCTTGAAATGAAGACTTTGGAAAAAAGGGAGGAACTCTGGGTCTCTGCAAACCATTGGTTATTAATAATAATGTTTCACATAATCAATGTTTGTTGAATTGAATTAGTTGGCATTGGCTCAATAACCAGCTTTTAAGAAAAATCATTTATTTTGAAGTATTTCCAGAATGGGAATGATTCTCAGAATTTGGACTTCACAAGGTAGCCAGAGATTCTATCAAGAATACAAACAAGGATGTTCATGTTTGGAAAAGGCGTTGGGCCAGTTATGTAGTAAGAACGGGCAAATTATAACTTTCCTGGGCATAGTTTTCCACATCTCCAAAACAATCCAGTCAGACTGGGTGATCCTTAAGTTCTGGACAGAGCTAACAATTTAGTCTTCTCAAGAGACAACAGATCATAGGCTCATAGACTCAGAAGTGGAAGGGATATCAGGTCCAGATGAGGAACCTGAGATATTACGATTTCCCTAGTTGTCATACTTAGTAAGGGCAGAATTTGGACCCTGGTCCTCTTACCCCTTGGGTAGAGGGACCCCCTACCCAAGACAGGTTGGGTGCTACCCTGAGATGTTAAGAGAATGAAAAGGACCTCCAGCACATTGGTTAGCCACACTGTGATGGAAGGGCAAGGTATCCATGTTGGATATCAGTTACATAGACAGATGAAACATGAATGGGTTTGTGATTTTGGTAGAGACAACACCCACACTTTGGGAATCTTATATCCTCTTGATTCGAGTGAATTTCTTCTGATAATTTTCAGTTTATCCTGTGTGTAGCTTGTCTGTACGTAGCTATTTGCATGTTGCTTCCCTCATTAGTCTGTGAGCTCCTTGAGTGTAGGGACTTTCTTTAGCCTTTCTTAGCACCCCCAAAGCTTAGAACAATAGCTGGCACTTAAAATATTTATTTTCTGACAGATACATTTTTCAAATGCAGCAGGACATGTAATTATTAAAACTAAGAAATTGAGACATCTGTCACACTGTTTTTGTCCAACATAATTAAATTGCAGAATTGTACTTTTCTTTTATTCTCTATAATCAGAATCTAAAGTTTGCTTCCTTAGATAATTTAAATCTTGTGCCAAGAAATGCATCTTTCTTTGACTGTAGGTGTAACCAGTGAGGTAATCAGTGTGGTAGAAATAGCCCTAAAAGATGGGTGGTGTATGACAGGGGATAAGTTAGGGATTGTTCTTGGAGTGGGGAACACTTTGTTTAATGATGTCTCACAACAAAAGTTCCTCATGGATAGGACTGTCTTGGTTTTGTATATGTAATGACAGTAGCTATCATACTTCCCAGTGCAAAGTGCTGCTTAATAAATACTTACTGATTGATAAAGAGGAAGACATTTATTAATTGAAGGCAGCTGTCAATATTATCAAGAAGGAGAGATGAAAATAAAAGGACCTATATGTACAAAAATGTTCATAGCAGCTCTTTTTGTGGTGGCGAAGAACTGGAAATCAAGGAGATGCCCTTCAATGGGCAAATGGCTGAAGAAGTTGTGCTATAGGATTGTGATGGAATGCTATTGTGCTGTAAGAAAGGGTGAGCAGGACAGTTTCAGAAAAACCTGGGAAGATGGACATGAACTGATGCAAAGTGAAATGAGCAGGACCAAGAAAACAGCATACACAGTAACAAAAATATCGTATGATGATCAACTGTGAATGACTGATTCTCAGGAATACAATGATCCAAGGAAATTCTGAAGGACTTGATGAAAAATACTAACCAACTTTAGGGAAAAAAAAAACTGATGGAGTCTGGATGCAGATTGAAGCATGCTATTAAAAATTTATGTATTCTTGTTTTTTTGTGTCTTTTTTTTTGCAACATAGCTAATGTGGAAATGTTTTGCATAGCTATACATGTATAATATATATAAAGCTGCTTGCCTTCTCAAGGAGTGGGGAGGAGATGGAAGGAGGGAGAGAATTTGTAAATCAATTTTTATTTTAAAAAGCAGATGTTAAAAATATTTATTTACATATAATTGATAAAAAGCAAAGATATACAACATATATATTAAAAATATAGATATTATCAAGATTGCAGAGTCCAGATGGAGGAGGACTTCACTGGGTTATAGATTCAAAGCCGGAAGGGGCCTCTGAATGCCGTAGAGTCCTACCCTTTCATTTAACAGATGAGGAAACTGAGGCCATGGAGGTCAAGTAACTTATCCAAGGTCATACGGGTAGTAAGCATCAGATCCAGGACCTCAGAATCCAGCTCCATTCTACCAGATGGTAAGGTTCTCCAGATGCTTCTAATTCATGGATGATTCAGTGCTACTTTCATAAAGCTGAAAAAAAATAACTGAATTCCTCAGTGATATTTATGACCATTTAATGTGGCTAAGTCCACATAGAAGATAAATGGATGAAGAATAACTCTTGTCAAACTGTGACATGCATTTGTATGGGTAGTTGGGTAATAAAACTGATCCAGAATTAAATAGGAGGAGAGGAACATGCTGGATTGTATTTGGAAAATGGTGCAGGATATTTGACAACCCCAAAGTTTTTCCTGACCAAAACCCATTACTGTTCTAATGTGATACTAGTTGACCTCAAGTCATGGAACACTTTACTTTCTAAAGAATAAAAGTTACAAGTGATCCAAAGAACAACAGAAAATCTCTCCTGTGTATACTGTCAATAATAATAGGCTGCCCCGTGGGGGCTTACATTCTAATGGGGAAGAAAACACACAGGAGAGCTGAGAGAGGAAAAGGAGGGGAGGCAGAAGTCTGGAAAGTCAGAAGCAGAGCCAGGAGGGAAGGAATGTTGGCTAGCCTGGATGCCTCTCCAGAATGGAGTCCCTGGTTGGGAACTTACCAATGAGAGAAACTTACCAAAGTGAGAAATTCACCAATGGGAGCAGGGAGCTGATCCGAGAGAGGGATACTCTGGGAAAAGACAGCAGCTATGATATGAAAGCAGTGTCTAGAAAGTCACAAGCAGAGACAAGAGAGGAAATACTGAAGTAATGGAAAGTATTTGGAATCAAAGAATGATTTGAAATGTGTTTTTCTCATTGTTCTTCAAGCTGTGATCTTGGGTAAGTCATTTCTCTGACCTTCAGTTTCTTTTTCTATAAAGTAGGGATGAAAATACTTTCACTGTCTTGGAATGGAGACAGGGTTATGAACTATGAAATCCTATAAAAACACAAACTATTGATGCCATGGACAAACTGGAGGAGCAAGGAATAGTGTTTTTATCAGATTTATGGAGAAGAGATTTTTTTTTTTACTAAAGCAGAGATAGAAAGCATTATGAAATGCAAGATGGATAATTTTGATTACACTAAACTGAAAAGTTTTTGCACAACCAAACCCAATGCAACCAAAACTCAGAGGGATGTAGTAAATTGGGAAAGAATTTTTACAGCTGATCTTGGGGATAAAGGCCTCATTTCTAGAATATATAGAGAACTGACTCAAATGTACAACTATACAAGTCATTCCCCAGTTGATTAATAGTCAAAGGATATGAACAGGCAATTTTCAGAGGAAGAAATTAAAGATATCTATAGTCACATGAATAAATGCTCTAAATCACTTTTGATTAGAGAGATGCAAATCAAAACAACTCTGAGGTACCACATCACACCTATTAGATTGGCAAACATGACAGAAGAGGAAAATGATAAATGTTGGAGAGGATGTGGGAGAGTTGGAACACTAACTCATTGTTGGTGGAGCTGTGAGCTCACCCAGCCATTCTGAAGAGCAGTTTGGTACTATGCCCCAAGGGTGCATACCCTTTGACCCAGCAATATCGCTACTAGGACTGTATCCCCAAGAGATCATAAAAATGGGAAAGGGTCCCACATGTACACAAATATTTATAGCAGCACTCTTTGTAGTTGCCAAAAACTGGAAATCAAGAGGATGCCCATCAATTGGGGAATGGTTGAATAAATTATGGTATATAAATGTAATGGAGTACTATTGCGCCATAAGAAATGACGAACAAGAAGACTTCAGAGAGGCCTGGAAGGACTTACATGATCTGATGCTGAGCAAAAGGAGCAGAACCAGGAGAACTTTGTGTACTTCAACAATCACGGTGTGTGAGAGTTTTTTCTGGTAGACTTGGAACTTTGTAATAATGCAAGAACTTAAAAAAAATAATTTCCTATGGTTTTCCAAGACAAAATGTCTTTCACACTCAGAGAAAGAACTGTGGAATTCATTTGCAGAATGTAGCAGATCATTTTAGTGTGTGTGTGTGTGTGTGTGTGTGTATGTGTATTATGTTTTGATTTGTTATATGATTTCTTCCATTTGTTTTAGTTCGTCTGCACGGCATGACTATAGTGAAAGTGTCTTCAATAGGAAAGTATATGTAGATCCTATATAGAATTGTATTGCGTATTGGGAAGGGAGGGGGGTGTAGGTAGGGGTATAAAAATCTAAGTTTTTTGGCAGTGATTGTAGAACACTAAAAAATAAATAAATAAACACAAGCTGTTCTTATCACTCTCTATCTCTACCAACATCTGAACAGAAACCATTTCAGCTGACATTCACTTCATCATCTTTCCGGATGAACCTGATAGTCAGCTATATTGATAAGAAGTTCTATACTGTCATTATTGGCCTTGCAAAATCAACAGGTTAAGTGAGGATATATTTAACAATAATAGTTAGCATTGCCATAGCACTTTAAAATTTATTTATATAATATAAATATTCTTATATACATATACATATAATATATATATATATATATATATATATATATATATATATATATATACACTATTATGTGCCACGCCCAGGCCCTGTACTAAGTACTTTCCTGTTATTATCTAATTTGATATGCCTCACTAAAACCTTGTAAGATAGATTCTATATCCCCTTTTATAGATGAGGAAACTGAGGCAGAGAGGGGTTAAAAAATTCAGAGTCAGAAAGGTAGCATCTGAGGCAAGATTCAAACTCATCTTCCTGACTCCAAATACAGCATTGTTTCTACTGACACATTGCTGCCTTAATCCCAAGCTTTCCATTCAAAGTCTGTGCTAATTATCAGAATCTTCCAAGAAGAAATAAGAAGATTTACATGGAGAAAATATTGTACAGTGGAAAGGGTACAGTATTAGAACCAGACAACTTGGATTCAAATCTTGCCTTTGACACTACCTATATGACCTTGGGCAAGCCTTCCTATGCCTCTGTGTCTTACCTGCAAAATAAAGGCATTAGACTGGGTAACCACTGAGGTCCTTTATGGTTCTGGAGCCATAATCCTCTATGATAATGTGAGCAAAGACATGAGGGGCCTGTGGGGAAGTTAATTTTGGGGGTCCCAGGGTAATATTGATAGAAGACATCACAAACCCATGTGGAGTATTGTATTTAGGGTCAGAAAGACCTCCATTGAAATCCCTCCTCAGACCCTTAATGGATGTATTTTCCTGGATAAGTTGCTTTCTGGGCTGCTGTTTCCTCATTTGTAAAATAAAAGGATTGGACTAGGGGACCTCCAAAGACACTTCTAGTTTGAAACCTATGATTCTGTGAGAATTAGCAGAAAGTAAGATCCAGGGTGGTAAAAAGTGATGGAATTAAACAGGTAGGGAAGGAGACCAGAGTATGGAGGGTCTGGATGCAATAGTCAATACAATCACAGGTTCTTGAATCAGGAGATTATGTGATGAGCATGTGAAATGCAGGTTGGTAGATAGACTGTCTAGGGAGATGGTATCTGGGGGCAGAGTGGATCCAGCACCTCAGGCACTCACTGGCTGTGTGACCCTGGGCAAGTCACTTAACCTCCATCTGCCCCAGTTTTCTCAGCTTTAAATGGGCATAATAGCAGCACCTTCCTATCAGGAGTGTTGCCAAGATCAAATGAAATAATAATTGTAAAAAGGATGCTTAGCACAGTGCCTCACATAGAGTAAGTGCTGTGTAAATACATATCTCCTTCACCTTCCCTCTCTTCCTTCTAAGGTTCCTTTTAGTTCCATATCTATGGTCCCTTGACCTGCTCCAGGTGTGAAATGACAAACGTCATGTTGATGAAAGTTGGAATGCTATATTATAAGATCATGAATTTAAAGCTGGGAGGGTCCTTAGAAATCATTCATCTAACCAATTCTTTTTACATATGAGGAAATGGAGGCTCAGAGAGGTACACAGACAGTACAGCCAAATTCGAATCCAGGTCCTCAAACTCCCACTCCAACACTTTTCATAGCACCATACTACCTCTTATCAAATCTGCTAGGGATATTTTGGAGAAAGAGTTAACAGTACTTGTTCATGGATAAGTAAGATGCATGGGATGAAGGAAAAGAATGAATCAAAGATAAAATAGACTTTTTCCCTGGGAAAAATGACGGTGCTATTGACACAAGATGGAGCAGTAGAAAGGTCAACCAATTTCATGTAAAAGATGAAAATTTAGATTTTTGACATGGTGAAATTGAGGTAATGGAAAGACACAGGGCTAGAACCTAAATGAAGAAGTTGAACTGGGAACACATAGATTGAGACATCAATGGTAGAGAACGGATGAAAATTATTGAATTTTCTAAAGGTGAAAGTGTAAAGACAAAAGAGCAGAGCATCCCCCCCAATAATATTCCTGTGACCTTTGACCTGAGGTTTCCTACCACAAAGGGCTTTAGGGCTGAGCTCACAAGGATGGATCTGGATCCATGCATTCTTGTATGCAGGGAGTGAGGTTGAGTATCCTCCCTCTAAGCTTATGAGATTTTTCTTCTTTCTGCCTCATCATTCCTGCTCCAGAGTCCCTCTAGAGAAATAACTAAAATAAATCTTAGGTACAACTCATATCTAGGGTGTCTCCAAAAGGTGGGCAACAGAGTCTTTTGTAGAAAAAAGCTACTGCTTAAAATGGCTGTCAGGTATGACAGGTTTATTTCCTATGCCTCAGAGATTATGTAAGACAGAAAAG
Source organism: Bettongia penicillata ogilbyi (assembly GCA_023548195.1). NCBI lineage: Eukaryota > Metazoa > Chordata > Mammalia > Diprotodontia > Potoroidae > Bettongia > Bettongia penicillata. The sequence continues at coordinate 401,055 of JAJHZJ010000194.1, read as the reverse complement.
ATTGATAAGGCTACCAAAATATTAAAACACCTCAAGTAGTCCCTTTACACTCTTAATGTTCCCTAAAGAAAATCAAGATAACTTTCTGTGACAGTAGAATAGATGCCTTGCTTTTACCTAAGAAGAGCTGCATTGTCCAAACAACTCATGGGTCCAAATCTCTGAGAAGCCAGACCATAGCTCTCTTGAGTATTTTACCTAAAGCATAATCCTGACAGAGGTCTTCTCCTCTGGCAAATGTGTTGTTGTAGATATTTCTCCAACTAGGTGATTGGGCTCCCAACTCAGGGATTCAAGAACACTTAAATTCACAATGTATCTGCCAAGGCTATTCCCTTATCGCAATCACTACTCACCTGCCTGTGCTCAGGGGAGGAAACAGGAAATGGAAGAAGGTAGCCACTGTCTCATCCTCATCTGGCCAAGCACCTGATCCTACTATGCTGTGATGGTAACCACCATTGCTGTTCGGGGAGGAAGAAGTGATTGAAGGCCAAAGAAAGGCTTGAAGACGCCTCAAAGAGACGCTGAAACTCTTTACCAAGCTTCTTTTCTGGACAATGCAACCCCCAGCTACTGGAGAAATTACTGTGTCATTCCAGTTAGATCAAAATTGTTCAATTGAATCACAGTATATATCCAGCTGCATGGGAGTTGCCCCAGTCCAGAAGGTCAGGAGTTCCTATAAATACCAGCCTATTTACCCCTCAGTAAGAAGGCATGACTGGCATTCAGAAATGCAGGCACATCTCATTTCTCCAAGCCTCAGTGTCCTCATCTTAAAATGTGTAAAGTGCAAAGAGTGCTATACCTGGAGTCAGGAAGGCCTGAGTTCAAATCCCTCCTTAGAAATTCACTGAATGTATGACTCTGGGCCAGTCATTGAATTTCTTTGACCCTCAGATCCCATGTGTATAAAACAGGGCTGAAAAGTAGCATTTATCTTCTATAGTGGTTATAAGGTTCAAATGAAATACAGTAGATGAAGTCCTTTGCCAACCTCAAAATGTTGTCAAAATCTGTTGTTTTTGCTATCATTAATTCCTTTGGACTGGAACTATTATTTCATTGATATAGGGAGCTCCCAGTGAGGAAATTTCTCTATCACTGGAGATTAGAAGAGGTAAAAATGTATCACTCAAAAGTGTAGGATGGGTAGAGGGGGTGAACCAGTCTACATAAGAGCAGAGCAAAGATCTGCTGTCTTATCAGTTTATTCAAAGATCTAGCAGAAGGCATGTTGGGTAAATCCTTCAAAGAGGAGCAAGGGAGGAGAAACTCCTCAGAGACCTACAGTCTTAGAGGATTGGCTGGAACACTGAGATGATTATGTGACTTATCCAGGGTCATTGTGGCATAAGAGTTAAGAGTTCTGAGCTGGGAGTCAGAGACAGCTCATTCAGATGTTGTCTCAAGCACTCAGTAGCTGCGTGACTCTAGAGAAATTAAGTAACCTCTTGGTTTGTTCATTTATAACATGAAGATAATGATAGCACCTCCTTCACTGGGTAGATACAAGATTTAAATAAGATACAGTATGTCAAATGTTTGGCAAACCTTTAGCCTCTACAGGTCTCCTCCATTTTCTGGTCCTTCCATTCTGTTTACTATGTCCCATCTACATGGCAACGAGATTACTGGAGGAAGAGTCGAGAAAAATAGGAGTTCAAATTCTGCCTCAGACAGTTATGAACTGCCTGCTGCCAGGCAACTTACTGAACCACACTAAGTCTCAGTTTCCTGATCTGTAAAATGGAGATAATAATAGTCCCTAACTTATATTGTGGTTGTGAGGATCATTTGAGATTAAATGCATGATTTAAAGAATTAAATACTAGCCACTATTATTTCTAAATCATTGATTGCTGTCCTTACCATTTACCAGTTTTTATGTGTTGGCTATTAATTATGATTTAAACATATATGAAGTGACCCATTTTTAGTATATAGAATTTGTAGGGATGGTCCCATTTGCAGACATCTCTACCTTTGCCATCTCATATCTCTCCAGTGGCTTTAAAGTGGGGAAATAAGGAGTGAGAACAAGCTTCTCCCAAAATATTAGCACTGACTTCAGTAAATAGCTGCTTCCTTCCCCAACCCCTTCCCCCAAATGCTAGATCAGCAAAAGACAGACAGGCACTTGGGAGAGTACAATGCACAATATGATATTCATAACTCGTGAAATTGGCCCAAGTAACAAGCTCTTTAAAAACTCCAGACTGTAACTGAGATCTAGGCAAAGGGGCTCCATTCTTTATATGCCTCATTTGGTTCTGTTTCTCTTCCTGGAAAAGTTAAATTCCAGTCTTGTCCTGCTCATTTTCTTAACAGCTTTTTCCTGGCATGTCTGGAAAGTGATGCTCTTGAGACTGACTTCTCGACCATCGAATGGTCAGTTTTTCAAGATGGGGATTCATGAAACAACTTCATTTCCCATTTGGGAAGGCAAAAACAGATCGAGATCTATTTTTCTTCTTTTCCTCCAAGGACTTCCAGAGGCCTCCTTTAGGGTGTATTTATTGTCTTAATATAAATTAGAATGAGAAGAGCCCCCAAACCTTGGGAGCTTTGACATAGAAATATCGCTATGAGGTGGGCTGGTGGGCTGGAGAGTATCTTATATAGAAATATTCAGAACAGTATTAGTCACAATTAAAAAAATAAAGAAGTATAATGATGGAGGAATGGTTGTGTGAATGTACTGAAATGTTACTGCCCCCTCCATAAATGACAGAAAAGGAAAAGTTACCAAATATTACTGACAAACTGATATGGAGTAAAGCAAGTGAATATGAACCACACTATGTACACTCACTAAATTAAATAAGACAATTCCACCAATTACAAAATTTTTTAAATCATAGAATATTTTAACTGATTATAATATTCACAGATTATAGAAGTTTCAAGCATGTGCAAGAAAGAGTATATTTATTTCTAGCATTGTAAAATTAGAATACAGTCTTTCATCTCTGTTGTGGCCTAGTACTTAGCGCTTATCGCAGTCTCTGGCAATTAGTAAGTGTGTAGTAAATGTGTAGTAGATGCCTGTTAACTGACTGACCTCATCTTCAACTCTTCAGTGTCTTGGCCTTAAAGGTAATCCGTTCAAAGGCACTGACTTCCACCCTTGAAGGTGTTGTCTCCTTGTCCTATCTTTGTTCAAGACTTCTTCTCAATAATGGGCATCTGCCACCATCTCCCTTCTCTCCTCCAGCTTCCTAGCTGGAGAATGTCTCTAGGAAAAGTGAAGTAGCACTAACTGGAGTCATTCCAAATTCCTGTTGATTGCACTCCATTCGGAAACTGTTCCAATGCCAATGGCCTTCCTCTCCACTCTTTTCGGCAGATCACCTCTCCTTTTTTCTCTCTTTATTGAAAAGATCAAAGAGCTTTTCTTTTCTAGTTCTTATTTCTTGTTGTCTCTTACACTGGTATATTTGCATGTCATCCCACACTCCATCCTGTCAAACAAATGATCTTCCTCAGCATCTCTGTTGAAATTTGCTTCCTTCAAGATCCAAACCAGGGGACATTTTCTCCCTGTAACTTTAAACACTCCAACTTAGGATAGTAGGATTTAGAGGTATAAAGAATCAAAGAAGTCATTCAGTCCAACCAAATTCATTTTTACATAGTCTTATAGATTAAACCATAATAACAACTGAATCATGAGAGGTGATGGACCTTCTCCAAAGACTCGTATTTTCTTAGTCTTTGCTCCCCTTGATCTTGTGGAAGTTTTTGATCCTGTTAACATTCCCTCCTCCTGGGAAGTCTATCTTCCCTTAACTTCTGGGTCACTGTCCTCCCCTACCTTACCTCCTCCTGCTCTTCTTTATTAGTTTACTTGCCTCCCTGTTATCTCAGTGGAAGGATGTGGTCCAAGACCTCTTCTCTTCTTCTGCCTTCTCTCCCTTGCAGGTCACTTTCACTTATATGGCTTTAAACACCATCTCTATGTAGATGAACCCTAAATACCTCAGATTCACACCCAGATCTTCTGATGCTTTTTCTCCTTCCATAATGCATTGCTTTTATTGTAGAAATTTTGTGCACATCTTATCCCCTAACAGATGGTAAGCTCATTAAAGATGAGGGCTATTTAACGATGTGATGGCGAATAAGCAGGAGGGTGAAGAAACTGGAGACCATGCCTTCTTGAGCCATTGAAGGAATATTCAACTTGGACATGCAAAGACTTAGAGGAAATACCATGGCCATCTTCAAGCATCTGAAGGACTGTAATGGGGAAATGAAACATGATAGACTTTAGTAGATATAACAGAATCATTGTTGGAAATCTTCCTTCAGGATGTTTCCTAATTTGCCTCATGTAACTGATTGCTTCTTCATGTGACCAGACTCCTCATATTAATACATTTTATTTATATTGGTTGATGGCTTCTTCCACAAAAGTCCTAATCAGCTGTCTTCATGTAGTAGGAGAGTGGCTTAGGTTATTGAAGGAGATACAAGTGAAATGCAAACTTTGTTAGGGCCTACCAAATTGTCAAGGCTTCAAGCATAAGCCCCAAAGAGTGGTAACTAGGGTTAGTAAACTGGGCTTTGTCCTACACTCACAGTCCTTGAGTGTGCAATAAGGTGAACAACTCCTCATCTCTCCTGTTTTTCCACCCCTCGATTTGCGGCCCCACACCTTGAAGTAGTAACTTCGTATGTCTTAGATTAGAGATGTCAAATATAGGGTGCTGAATTCTATCTAAGTGCAGCCTGAACCAGATCAAAATATAATTGGGAGATATTCAACAAAATAATAAAAATACAATAAAGCACAGATAACATTCATCAATAGTTTTCAAAGTCAATATGCAATCCCCAGAACGCTGTTTAACGGCCCTGTTTGTATTTGAATTTGACACAACTGTCTTAAGGCTTCCCATGATATAAAGCAGTGTTCCTTTTTCTCAGTCACTCATGGTGTCTTTGGTCTCAGAAATTTGTTCTTGTCTCTGTAGTCACTCATGAGGAGTTAACTGAGAGGATCTAATCATTTTCACTTTGAGTTACTTGCATAGTTCATTGCAATATCTTGAGACAGCCTGGTCTTCCCTGGCAAGGTACGTTTTCTCCACCTATGCACATCTGTACACCAGATTCAGAATTTCCAGACACCTCATTGGTAACAAACAGAGGTCAGAGAATTGGGTGGATGGGTGAATGAATGGTTCATTATTTGTTGCAAGTACTCTAGAAGTTCTTCAGTCTCATAAAAGAGTAAAAATTGGGAATCTTTACAGAGACCTTTCTGATATTTTGCACACACCTCATTCTCATCTCATGAAATGTTGATAGCATTGGCCCTGATTTATGTTTCAAGTATTTACAATCTACACATGGACATAATTGCCAAGAACTGCCTCAGTTGGTTTATCAACATTCCTTGATGATATCTTTGACTAGTGGGTGGAGTCCATGGGTGGAGAATTGAAGAATCTGATTTCATTATCTTGTTTCACTGATATGTCACACAGATATAGCTAGAAATAGAAGAAATAGGTATAGATAGAAGGAGAAGCCTAACCTATGCCCAAAAGACCAGGAAACCCTTCTTTGTCCCCAAAAGATGAAAAATAGCCACTCCATTTTGCTTCCTTCCCATCGCTTGTTTAAACTTTTCCTTTTATTGATGTAACATTGGTGGGTATTGTTGTGGAAGATAGAATTGACTGGGTAGTTTTCCATCCTTGAGTCTGGAAAAATGGTAGCATTGAAGCCTTCCCAGATGTTGTTCATCTTCCTCTCTTGGTGTGGGGTATAATTTTTTTTTTGTCAGTGCTGCTACTCCCTATCCCCCTCTTCTCTCGAGGTTTAATCAGCCATACACTTCTACAACAATTATCTGGCTTTTAGCCTTGTGAAAATATAACAGTCCTAATCTCCATGTGGTTCCCCCTCAACTATCTTATGGAATGTCTGCAGATTAAATATTTTTTGTGCAATCATAATTGATTGGAACCCCCAGTTAGGAAGATCCCTTTCATTTTACAGAAGATTTGTCTCTTTTCCCTAATTTAAAATTTAATTATTTCTGGTTAATTCCTAGTTTCTAGAATTTTCCTTTGCTCATCCTGGACTGAGAATGCAAGATGAGCTCAAGATAAGTCTTTGTGACCAACCCTAAATGTGAAGCAACATCATGATATAGGAAATGCTCAGATAAAAGAACCAAGATAAGTATGCGGCAGCACTCATAATTGGACATTTGAAAGTAGGAGAAATTGGGGAAAGAGCAAACACTGAAGAACTCACCTCATTCCACGAAGGGGCAATGATAACCAGCATCTTCCAACAGAGTTCTTTGTTCTAAGATGGCAGCAAGGGACCCCACAGCCTGTCTCAAGCTCTCATTCCTCTGTTATAGCTCAGTTTTCGTTTCTTCTTCTGTCTTCACCCACTGCTCCTGTACTTCCACTTTTCTCCATTAATTGTCAGTACTTGACTGAATTCCTTGGTAAATTTATTTTTACAAGCCAAACATTTCTTGTGGATGTATTGTTCATTCTGTTTTTTTGTTTATTTAAGTTTTGATTTAAGTAATCTTAGAGCCGAACAATCCATGCTTGGATTTCAGCTCCCTAATTGACTTACTACATATTTGGAATTATGCTAAAAGTATGTTACTAAATTATCTAGAACTAGAGACTCTACCTCTTAGATATAATGCCCCAAGGAGGTCAAAGACAGCACAAAAGATCTCATATATATTGAAATATTCACAATCTCTTTTTTTTTTGTAATAACAAAGAACTGGAAACACAATAGATGCCCATGGATTAGGTAGATAAACTGAAGTACATAAATATAATGGAATGTTACATTGCTATAAAATAACTATTAATATGCCTGATTTAAAGACTTATGGTAAGACATGTGAATCTATATGATAAAAGGTGAAATAAGCAAAACAGGGAAAACACTATACACCATGACTGCTATGATGTAAATGGAAAGATCAGAAAACTGAAAGTGAACTCTGGGTAACTTTTATGATCAAGCTTGGCCCCAGAGAAGAGTCAATAGATCATTACTTCATGAGACAAAGTAAGAAGGGTCAGAAGGGACCTTAGATGCTATAGAGTCCAAGCCTCTCGTTTTCCAGATTTTCTTCCCATTTTTACAAGAGTCTATGGGGGTAGAGAATTGAGCATATTGTCAGATACAGTTGACATGTGGGTTATTTTTTCTACTCTTTTTTATTCTTTGTTACGGGGGACGTAACTGGTGTCTTGCCTTAGATCTGACCCCACTTCAATCTATCCTCCACAAGGTTGCCAAACGATTTTCTTAAATGAGTCTGCTACTCTCCTGCTCAACAAACATCAATGGTTCCCAATTGCTTCTAGGAGCAAATATAAACTCTTTTCTTTGTCATTTATTTATAATCTGGTCCCAACCTTTCTTTCTAGCTTTAACACTTATTCCCTTCTTGAGCTGAATGTATCAGTCAAACTGGCCTTCTTACTATTATTTATAAAATTTATAAAATCTATTTGCCTTCTCTTTGCCTTGGTATGGGTTGTTCCTAATGCCTGGGATGTACTTCTTCCTCACTTTCATGCCTCAGAATCCCTCATTTCTGTTAGTCATCCCAAGCCTGGCTTTCTATCTGAAGTCATTTTTGATCTCCCTGCCTAATGGGGTTCTGCCTTCCCAAATCACCTTGAATCAGTTATGTACATATTGCCTTTATATTCCCTGATTCCTAGTAGACTATGTCACATATTGTTCAGTCATTCCATTGTTTCCACCTCTTCAAGACCTGATGGACCATAGTACCCCAACTCTATCCATGTGGTTTTCTTGGTAAAGACACTGGAGAGGTTTGCCCTTTTCTTTTTCCAAGGTTTAAGGCAAACAGAAGTTAATTGGCTTGCCCAGGATCACACAGCCAGTAAGTGTCTGAGGACAGATTTGAACTCAGGTCTTGCTGACTTCAGGCTGGTGATGTACATGCTTAACCATCAGAAGTCTCCCTAGTTAACTAATAGGTACTTAATAAAACTTGTTGATCAACAGAAGAGAGAGGGGAAATGGTATATTTAGAAATGAAGATAATAAAAAACAAAAATTTTTAAAATATTGCTAAAATAATTACCAGCTTTATGGCCTCAAGCAAGTTATTGAAATTTTTTGGGCCTTGAAGTCCGTATCCGCCAGAGTATGGGGCAAAGAGTGCCTAAATCTCCTTACTAAGATTCAAGAATGAATGAATGAAAAATATCTATTATGTACAAAGTGCCAAATCAATGGCTTGGATATGCAAATATGCAAAGAATATGTCCCTGTTCTCAAGCTTTCATTCCAGTGGCAGAGAGAATATATTTCTTATCATTCATTCATTCAATCAATAAACATTTATCTAGTAATTATGTGCCAGGAACTATGCTAAACACTGTTATATGAATATGCATGGTAAATTCTGGAATTTATTTCCACATATGTTGAATAGAGGCTATAGGAAAAGCCAAGGGGTACATAGATTAAAAAGATGGGATTGCCTGGGATGTAAGAAGGATCTGAAATTTCCTCTGCAAGCAGAACTTCTTGTATAAGAATTCCTTCCACTGATACAGAGTTGGGAAGACCTGAGTTCAAATTGAGCAGCATATACTTACTAGCTGTGTGACCCTGGACAAGTCATTTAATCCTGTTTGCCTCAGTTTCCCCATCTCTAAAATGAGCTGGAGAAGGAAAGGGCAAACCACTACAGTATCTTTGCCAAGAAAATGCCAAATGGAATCACAAACTGAAAACAACTAAACGATGCCAATGCAGCCTTGGTAGCTCCCATTTTCACAGGACCCTAATCACTTTTCCAGCTTCCAGTGACCTGAACATTTTTCCACATAGACTAATTAGAGTCTTTACACTGGAATGGAAAATAGAAAAGTCTATTTGCCTGAGGTGTGTAGAAGTGAAAGGATTTGCCTCAGATCACATATCTAATAGCTATATTTGGGACTTGGTTTGAACCTAGACATTCCTGACTCCAAATCCAGTGTTATGGCTGGATAGTATACTAGACCTGAAGTCACTTTCAACTGAGTTCAAATCCTGGTCCTTGGTATTATCTGTTTGACCTTAGGCAATACTCTAAACCTCTCTGGGCCTCGATTGTCTCACTGGCAAAATGAAGGGGTTAGACTAGATGACTTTAAAGTTCCTTCCCACTTCCAGAGCTGTAGTTCTTTGAGTCTACTGATTCTCTTTGTACATAGTAGCTGTTGATTCTTGTCACTGTAAATACCCTGAGAGGGAGAACTACATTATGTAATTCTTATTTACAGGTTCATCCCTATTTTAATGACCTTAATTCTTGATGAATCCCAGCACTGCCATCTGCAAGTATTTGTCCACACATAAGTCTTACCAAGACTCTTCTGCAAGGGTGGTCTGAAATACCCAGGAGTCTTTTAGGGAGGGTTATTCTATATTGATAAGTCTTGGAATAGTTTTTTAAAATTTCTTTCCCCTTGCTACTGGATATAGAAATAGGGTTCCTCTCTCAGCCTCAGTTTCCTTATCTACAAAATGAAGAGGTTAGACTCACTAGCCTCTAAATCCCTTTAAGCCCTAAATCCCATAATGTGGGATTTAATGTATGTTCTCCCTGCTGTAAGGGATTTCCAGGCAAGTAAACTCCTACCAAAGGAGACCAGCACCTTTCCTGCAATTTATCTTACCTTAGAGACTTGCCTAGAGCATGAAGAAGTCAAGTTATTTGCTTAGGTTCACCCAGCCAGGATGGATTAGGGGTCTTCCTGGCTTTGAAGACATCTCACACTACCCATTCCACCAAGTCTCCTGCCTCTCACAAGCTACTGGAGGGAGCCTTGAATGATTCTCTTAGCGGGTTTTCTCCAGCTTTCTCATTGATCATAGAAGAAAGGATCTGTGAACAGTTCACAAAGATTCTGAATTCTATTCCCAGTAAGTTTAACCCTGGAGATGAAATTGGTCATTTCTCCCCACTGACACAATGGCAGGGTGTGGTCCTTCCGACACTGAGTTCAGACTATGGGCTTAGTCAGATCCCTTAGCTTCAGTCCTGAGAACCAATCAGTACTTCCCTTCTGGCTTACAACTCAATCTCCCAGCTCATTTAATGATGCCTCAGAAGGGTTAAGCCTCTTCATAGAATCTATGAACAATTCAAAGGATCAGAGATTCAGAGCTAGAGGGGATCTCAGAGGCATGTAGTTTTTTTTAAACAAATGAGGAAAGTGAGGCCAAGAGAAATTAAGTGACTTGCCCAAGTTCACACAGCTAGCTAAGTATCTAAGGTATGATTTGAAACAGAATATCTGCCACAATCCCAGTCTTTCAAAGGATTGTGGTCAAGTCACTATAATGCCATTAAAGGGGCAATGATAAGGGATCTAAAGCTCAGATGAAGAACAGAAAACTTATGCTTTCTTAACACTTCAGAATGTACTGGATGATCATCCCTCCCTTCCTATATATCTTTCTCTTCCTTTTTCTCACGCTCTCCACTACTCTCCTCTGCCTGCTCCTCCTTCATCCCTTTGCTTGCCCTGTCTTACTCTCTGTCTCTTCCTTCTCTCCCTCCTTTTCCTTTTCTTCTTTCCCTTCTGACCTTCCTGCATTTAATATGAACAAAGATTCCCCTCTCCTCCTTCCACCAGTCTGCAGATTGGAATCTGGCACATTGGAGTGGTGGATTCGAAATCAGCAGACCTGAGTTCAAATTCCTATTTTGACACTCATTTGTAGTTAATTTTGGCAAGTCATTACACCATTTTACCGTTCCAGGTCTCAGTTTCCTTGTTTGTAAAATGGGTAGAGGAATGAACTCCATGACTGTTAGTCTAGCTCTAGCTCTAGCTCTAAATCTATGATCTTTATATGGAGGCAAATGAAATCAAGCAACCTAGAGCACAGATTCAAATCCTACTTCTGCCAGTCGCCACCCCTGTGACCTTGAGTAAGTCATTCTCCTTGATTCCAAATTTCTTCATCTGTAAAATGAGGGGGTCGGACTAAATGGCTTCTGAGGTCCCCTTCAGCTTTAAAGCACCCTATGATCTAGCCATGCCTTCTCATACTACTCAAGGCTTGCTGAAGCACAAACTCTGTTCCCTTAAACATGGGGAGGCCGCCACCTGGTGGCCCTTTGGAGGTCTAATGCTCTAGTTCAGTATTGACTGGGGACTCCTGGAGCACACACAGCTGTTCCCCATTAGATGCTGTGTCAGGCTCCAGACTCCAGTCAAATCCCTATCACAATGTTAAAGGAGGATTGGGATCTTATAAAGGCATTCTTTATGGATATGTAAAGAAAGGGTCATTTGAACTGGGGAGCATGGCTCATTTCCAGCAGCTTTCTAATTTCACTCCATATTTGAATGGCGTTAGTGTCTTACCTTGAACACCCCCAACTTAGTGGTGGTGGGAAGTACCCATATTGCCTCAGTTGGCCATGTGTTTTATGGACCTTCCTCATCTGGAGGCAGCTGGGGATTGAGCAGTCACACAGAAGGGGCTCTATGTCTCAGGCGACTAGGGAGAGCCATTAGGAAAGTTTATACCTTGCCAATTCCACCCCCCTGCCCCAAATCCATCTCTGGAGACTCCATTCAAACAGTAACCACAAACGAAATCAAAACTGGTCTGTTTTCATAGCTTGTTGAACACAGAGCTCTTTGCCATTATTTTTTTGTCTCTTGGTGAGACTCACCTGTGACTCCTCTGGGTTCTTCAAATAAACCCCATGTTAGCGAAAAAGTCCCATGATCTTAGAACTGGAGGATATCTTAGAGGATCATCTAGTAGTCTAGCTCTTCTATTTTTTTTAAAAGAATAAATTTAACACCCTGAAAGTTTAAGTGATTTGCCCAAAGATACATAGATAATATTATGTATCTGGAGTTGGAAGAAACCTTAGAGATCATTTAGTCTAGAGGTTCTTAATCTTCTTTTTTTTTTTTTTTTGTTAAGGGGAACCCCTTCCCAGAAACAATGTTTTTAAATGCATAAACAATACATACAGGATTACAAAGAAACTAGTTATATCAAAAGACAATTATCAATATTTAAAGAAACAAATTCATGAGTTGTTCATTTTATATATAAGGAAATAATTGTAAAGTGAGAGAAAATGGCTTCCTGAAGGACATGAAGGAGGCTGAGCTGGAATTTAAACTCAGAACTTAGGACTCCAAGTGTAGTACTCTTTCCATGGTACCACACTGACTCTGGGAAGGTCTGGGATTTGAACTCAGGTCTTCTTATTCAAGATCTATCATTCTTAAGCCCGGGATTGGAAAAGAAAAAAAAAACAACTTTAAGATCACCAAAAAATAAAAAATAGATGTGTGTTAGGACTTGTAGGAGATAGCCTTCAGGCTAGTGAATTGTCTTTTATGGAGCTCACCAACCTGCCATTAGAATTTCATGATCAGTCTTGATAGACTCACAATTGCAGTTTGCAAAGTTTCTCCCTGGTTTTGCCTTCCTCCCAGACTATTTGCTGTACTAGAAAACTCTTTTTTCTCTCAAAATAGCACTGTAACAAAAGGTGACATGTACATTGGAAGGGGTAGGGGATGGTTCATTTTAATCACAAGAGGTCTGTTATTCATTAAATGGAGATTTTCTCGAATCTTAATTGTCATATTGTAAAAAACTATTTGAAAAGTGCAGTAGAAAGGGCACATCAGCAGACCTGCATGCTAGGTCTTGGATGTCCCTACCTTATTCTTTGATGCTAGGTGAGACATTTAAGTTGCTTCTAACTTTCTCCATGTTTAAAATGGGTGATAATGCTGTCTACCTCACTGGGAAGTAAAGAGGAAATGGACAATGAAGAGTACTTTGTAAAAAGACAGAGCACTCTACAGACAAGTGGGTCATCATGGGTCATGTATGGAGGAGCCATTGCCCTAGTTGGGACGAGCTCAAAGAGAGGATTTAATGATACAGTAATCCTTTCCACATTGCAATTTCCCCCTTCACAGTTTTGACACATCGTGAATAAGCATAAGAAATTAAATGGGAAGTTTTTGGGAGTTTTGTAGAAACTACAGACAACACATAAGGGCCAGCAGATGACACAGAAAAAGTTTAGAAACTTAGGAATGCGTAAAATGTATTTATAATATCAATATATTTTATCTTTTAATACCACAGTAATTCAGGCTTCTTCTCTAGTATGAAAGGAGAGCCAAAAATTTTATACAGATTTTCCAGGTCACAGGGGTGCTGCTCCCCTAATCCCTACCCTGTGAGAGAACTGGAATTAGTAGCCAGCATTTATATGGTGCTTTAATGTTTGTAAAGCACTTTAAATAAGTTAACTCAATTGATGCTTGCAACAACACTGAGAGGTAGGTACTATTATTGTTCCCAGTTTCCTCACAGATGAGGAAACTGGGGCACAGAGAAGTAAGTTGACTTACCCAGGGTCACTCAGCTAGTTAGTGTCTGAAGCAGGATTTGAGCTCAGATCTTCTGGACTCCAAGTCCTGAACTCTAACAATTGCTCAATCTATCTGAGTGGCTTCTGAGCATGTGAAGTAAACTTATAGCTACAATGCACTTCAGAGGTCCCCCAGACAGAGTGGGGTTTCAGTGTACACCAGTAGATATTCTTGTGTTGCTCTATCATACAATGACTATATGAATTTAGAGATTGGAGGACCTTACAAGTGATGTCATCCAAACCCTTCATTTCACAGATCAGGAAACTGAGGTCTAGTGACCACTCAGGAAGGTAACAGAAAGTGGAAGGTACAGAATTTGAACTTGGGTCCTCTGACTCCAAATTTAGCACTCTTCATGGCACCATGTTGACTTCCCAGGGGTGACAGGGTCATGGTTGAAACTGTTGACTCTTGATTAACCAGGGTGGAACAACTGGGGCTTCGCTCCAGGGCACTAAAATTTAGAGGATGTAAACATTTAACATTCACTCTTTCAGCAGAGTAGAAGAAGGTAAAAGAATCATGAGTTATGGCTGGGGATGTTGATTTTTTTGGGTTTCTTCCTTTGGGGATATGACAACCAATTTTCCATGGATGCTGGAAGAGAAATAGGAAAGACAGGTTCAAAACAGCTGTGGGGACTGTGGTATGCAATTTGTTCCAACTATACTTCTTTCCCTCTGCCTCCTAAAGACATTGCCAACTTGCCATTCCACCCTCAAAATTTTCCTGCCCTCTAACTTGACCAGCCTCCTCCCACCTTCCCTCTCTTAGCATCAAAACTACGTACCAAGATTTCTAGCTATAAGTCCCCCCACCCCCAGCACCGACCATTAAGCACAGGTCTTATAAGTCCTACAGTCAAGGAGAGGGGGAGAATGGGAATATAGGAGATATGGAAAAGTAAATGGGGTTAGAAAGCACTATGAAATGAAGAGTGAAGACAGCTGTGATCAAACTTGGGGTGTACTGGAGTTAAGTCCTAAGGCTCTGGAAAGTCTAGAGAGCCTACTGGGAAATTTCCAGTGTGAGCATTTATATCTCAGAAACCTACAACAGCTACAAATCAGGGTTTGATTTATAGTTTTTTTTACTGTCCATACACAAGAAAGTAATAGAGAAAATAATAATAGTGCAGAAAAAATTTTAAAGTGGAATTTTATGGAGAACTAGCCATATACCAATATATACCTGCTCATAGGGTGATTGAGATCAAATGAAAAAACAGGTTGGAGTTTGGACCCCTTAAAATACTAAATACAAGTTACTACTGTGCCATTGAAAAGACCAAAGGCATTCTTTTCTAAATATTATCCTTTATTATTAATGCTGCTGAGGATGAAGATTAAATCGTAACTTTTGAGTTGGAAACATTTTTTGAGGTCATAAAGGCCAAATGAGGAAACGGAGACCCAGACAGGCTGAATGACGTCCCTAAGATTACATAGCTAGTAAGTGACGGAGTCAGGATTGGAGCCCAATTCCTCTGACTCCATGGTTCCATGCTATTACCATGAAGTTGATTCTAATAATGATAACTTGATAAGCTGATGAAAACTGTGATGGATGGAACACTAAACCTCGTGCTAGCTAAACCTGGATTCAACTTGTCTCCCTTTGACACATTATCATAGATAAGTTACTTAACTTCTCAGTGAATATCTTAGACAAATCTCTGAGACCATATGTTGTAAAAAGCTTGCTCATCTGTATCTGTAGAGGACCTTTTCCATGCTGGAAGTTACCTACAGTGATACAATCAGAACTCTGGACCAAAAACAAAAGAATACATTCAAAAATGTAACTTTGAGAAACATTGCTATACCCCACATACATCAGAATGTTTTTATTGACGCTTTTTATGGTGGCAAAGAAATAAATGTCAATTGATTGGGGAATGACTAAACAAATTGTGGTACATGAATGTATGGAATGATATTGTGTAAGAAACTATAAATGTTCATCTGTTTTCAAAGAGGACCAGTGACATCATGGAATGATGTCTTGATTTATACATGAATTGGATTGAAATGAGTCAGAGTTGCATGAAATCATCAGCCTCACTTTCTCTTCCTGTTATTGAAGTCCAGTGGCAAGACAAAAGTCAAGATGACATTTGTCCAAGATGCCTTGTAATGACCTTGGTGTCTTCAATATCTGACTCAAGTTCTACAGAACCTGCCTCAGCCACCTTCATGGTCCTTGATACAAAATGTTTTCATCTACCCATTCCACAAGGGGGATTCTCATCTGTGGCTCCAAAAAGCTGTAGCATACACAGCAGCCGCACCCCAATAAAGCTGTCTCAGCAGACAGGCTTAAGGGTAATTGGACAATCCATTGGTCTGTCAATGAGTTAGAGGGATGTCTACCCCAAGCATGTGAAGAAACTATAGATATGATGAATTCAAAGAAGCAGGAGATGGTATATATACTGATGCAAACTAAAGCAAGCAGGATCAGGAAAACAGCAATCAAAATAATCACAATGTAAATGGACAGAAATACAACAAAGTAATCAAAATGGAAAAGTGCAACATTATAATGACTGACTGAGCTGGACTCCAATGAAGAAATAGAAGATGCTTATGTAAAGGAGTAGAGGCTCATGAGTTTATCTATCTAGAGAGAAATTTTTACTGAACTTTTGCTTTCCAAAATTCTTTATTATAAGGGATAGAATTGGAACGGTGGAGAGGTAGGCATTCACTTGGCATTCTGCTCATAAGACCCCATTTAAAAATTCTCAGTGTGATCATTGCCACTTTGGAAAACCACAAAAGCTACAAATCATGGCTTAATTCATTATTTTGTTGATTATCTATACTTGAAAAAATAATGAAGACAATGTTAATGAAGATGAAAGTTGAAAGTGTATCTTGTATAAGTTTTTTTTTTCAGAATCAACAGTTTAACATTTACCAGCACACTGCTGGATATGGGTGATGTAAAAATAAAAAGTATCAATAAAAATCTATTAAACTGGAAACTGAATGCTGCAGAAACAAAAAAGCTTGGCCCCAAGGAAGAGTCTTCAGGAAACACATTCCCCCCTTTTTAAAATAGATGGCAGGATTATGGGTATGGAACACTGTATATTCTGTCAAACTCTTTTGATGTATTGGTTGGTTTTACTGAACTGTTATGGGAGATGAGGTGAAAACAAAAGATCCGTAAAAATTTGTTTAAGAAACAGGATTGAGCTGCAAGGCCTACCACCATTTTGTACATATTTTCTTCCTCATTTGTTAAAGGAAAATAATGGACTAGATAGCTTTGAAAATCCCTACTAACAACTCCTCGAAATTTGACATGCAGATAGGGCTGAAAACATTAGCAAAGACTAGAAAACTCGTTCAATAAGTCTATGGGAGCCATCAAGTACTACCTTATTAAAGTAAGGGAAATAAGTATGGGATGTCATTTGTAGCCAAGCACAGTGAGTAGCTTAATTGGATACAAGCCCTGACTTTAGATAGATCCCCTGTTTATAAGCATGGCCACATCAAAGGGAAATGACAAAATTAGAAATAACTTGTAAAAGAAACCTTCCTGCACACCATGGTTCATTCTGTAATAAATATCATTAAGATCCTTCTTGAGAAGTCACTGTTAGATTACTGCTTTGGCTGGCAGCCCCACTACAAAGTCAATGAATGTTTGCTTCTATTTTTAATTTTAATCTCCCTTCCCCTCCCAAGCCGGTCATCAGTAATGAAAGCCTGTGTGTCCTTAATAATGGTTGTGGAACCTACTATGTATACAACATCAATATGTGACATCTTGCTTAGGCAAAAAGGAAATTTAACAGTGGATTAGTTTATGTGAATATCTTTGAGAATATCTCATGTGAATAAATTTGAGAGACAATTCAACAATTTCTGGGAATAAAGTATATACCAGCTACTGGGCTGGGTGCTGAAGATAAGAGAAATAAACAAGTCTTTGACCTCAATGAGGTTATGTTCTAGTAGGAAAATGCTATATGATATACATACACACAAACATACATACACACCCATATATACATATATACATACATGCATACATACATATATACATGTACACACACACAAGCAAACAAGATTATACAAAAAAATTCCAAGACAACACAGGAAGAATAAAAGATTGGAGGAAGAAAATGAAAACAACCCAGAAAATTGTGACTGAATACATTAAAAAATTGTTGACATTCTAGAATCAAAACTGAATGAAAACACTTTTAAAGCAATACCTATGCAATGATAGTCTTAACGTATACTTTTAGAATTGGAAAATTAATCATAATAGATTTGGAAAGTAATAATAATATTACTTTATAATATAATATGATGATGATAATTTCTAACAAAAACCTACACAATATTAACAAAACACAAGATCAGACACCCTAAGATAATATTTGTACAATGCTTAGCACATTGCCTGTCACATGTTTAATAAATACCTGTCTTTTCCCTCCCTCCCTGGGTCCATCTCTTCTGATTGCTAAGTCCTTGGCTCTGGCTGCCACTTCATGAGAACCCCCAGCTCCTCTTAACACCTCCCTCTCCCTCCATATAGCTATCTCCTTTATGTGTTTTCTTTGATTGTAATGGAAACTCCTTGAGGGTAGGATTTGTGCTGAAGCAAAGAGAATGAGCTTACTTATATTTGTAACTCTTGAATTCAGTATAGTGTCTGGCATATAATAAACTTAAAAATGCTTTATTTGTCTGTCTACCTATATCCATCCATCTATTCATCCATCCATCCACTATGGAGCAGGAAACTATCCTTAGTACTAGGTATGCAAGTAGAAAGAATGAAGCAATCCCTATTCAGAAAAGGCTTACATTTTATTGGGGGAAACATGTATGTACATATGTATGTATGTATACACACATACAAATACATATAAATATGTGGCATAAATACAAACAGCAATGATAAATATATACCAAATAGTTAAACACAAAATAGTTTGGAAGGAAGAGTTCTAGGAACTGATGAGATCAGGAATGACTTCATGCAAAAGTTTGTGATGCATTTTAAAGGAAGAAGGCTGTAAGGCAGAGTTGGAGGAAATATATTTCAAATTTGTGGGATGACCACATGAGATGGTGATGAAGGGTTATGTGTAGGGAACACAGAGAAAGACAATTTGGGTATACTGTGGAAGAGGAAGTCATGCCCAAAGAGGCTAGAATGATCGGTTGGATCCAGATTTTAGAGGGCTTTTAAAACTAAGTAGATAAGTTTCTGTTTGTTCCTAGGAAGCCACTGGCATTACATGGTCAGGTACTCAGTGATAGGGTTGGAGATCAAACTCTAATATCCTCTTTCTAAGTTTGTACTCTGTCTATATCACTACATAACCTCTGCTCAAAAATAGGTAAGCATAGTTGTACAAAAAGTAGTATTTTGTTGACTGTGAGTTGGTGTGAATGTGGGTATGTGCATATCCATGGCAAATATTTGCTCTGAGTCTGGATGAAAGACTGGTTCCTTGTGTTCTCTGGAATTTTCCAGAAGTAAAAAAGGGGAAACTCTATACCAAGAATTTGCTAAAATGCCTAGTTGAGCTCTCTGTGAACATCTGGCTAACTCTGATACTAAAAATCTTCATCTGTATTCTACAGATCACTGAAGGAAGTAATTTCAGACTGGAACAGCCCAGAGAAATGCTTCAATTTTTCACTCAGTATACATGTAGCAACATCCTTTTGGAAAGAATTTATTTTATTTTTTTCAAAGGAATAAGGGGGGAAGGACAAGAGGGAGGAAAAAATTTGGAACTCAGATTTTTTTTAAAAGAATAACCATTCTAATTTCTTTCAACAAATAATTGGGAAATTTTAAAACAAAATAAAAATATATTAAACATGGAAAATGGATGTACAGAAAATTGACTAATTTTTAACATTGATTTTTAAGTCATTAAAAAAAAGCTTTTGGAAGAAAAAAAGAAGCAAAATATTCTTCCTAAATATTCAGATTTCCAGAGATAAGCAACCCAAAATATTTTTACAATTGACTCATTCAATCTGTCTGTGATAGCATTTACAATATAGTGCAAGAGATCCAATATCAGGGGACCTAGACTCAAATCTCACTTCTGCCACTTACTGGATTTGTAAGCATGATAATTCACTTAAGCTCACGGGTATTTGTTTCCTCCTTTATAAAATGGCAAAGTGGGACTAACTGTTCAAGTTCTCCTCCTTAGTGGATAAGCTAAAGATTCTTTATCCCAAGATACAAGAAGTCGGTATTAAGCTTTCAAGAAGCAGAACGGAGTAAAGGAAAAGGGAGGGGTTGCTATTTTAGTCCTTTTCTACCCTTGCATGATGTTGGACAGGTCATTTTACCTCCTGGTCTAAGTCTCAATTCTTTAAGCTAAAAGTATGAAGATGATCACCTTTTCTTTATTTATGAAGACCCTGAACCCCAGAAAGGGAAAATGATTTGTCCTGAGGCATACAGAACATCCAGTCATGCTAACAAGCATTTATTAAGCACTCATGTGCCAATGTTAGTAGTAGAACTGGATCTAAAACCCAGATCTTGTCCAATGGTCTTTCTATTCTGTTGCCTTTGGAAACAAAATGAAGTAAAATAAAAAAAAAAAACAACTTTCATTAGTTATCCATTTTTAGATATTTTATTTATATTATGATGTAATGATGCACCAATTCAGTTCCTAAAGTGGTACAATTTTAAGTCTTAGTACCAATACCACGATATTTATCAATATCGTGGTATTGGTAAAGACAGAGGGCTTAAGGTCAGAAGACCTGGATTTGATTCCCCACTCCATTTACTAGTTGTATGGTCATGGACAAGTCAATTGATTCATCATGGAATCTCTGTTAACATGAATCCATCACTAAGCCCTTCTTAAATGCTTTCTATAGGTTGAGCACTGCGTGAAGTTCTAGAGATACAAATGTGACGGTAGTCTGGTACATTGCAGACCTTATTGGCTTGCCAAGATGGTATCCATATAAAGAGGGCACTAGGAAGCTACTTCAAGGGGAATTATGCTAATGTGGCAGGAAAGTTCCTTATAGAGTCAGCCTGTGTAGCTACTACGTATTGCCTTCCATTACTGGATATTGACAATTAATCACATGTTGATGATAAGATTCTTTCAAACAGTTATTCCAAAACTCATGTAAGTTTCGGTTATGATCTCTTTGATTTAGCACACTAGAAGGATCTTGGCAATTGACAAAAGTGGTGGAGTGGACAGTGAAAGGTACAGCATCAGAGGACTCCAGAATCCTGTCAATTCAAAGATTTGGTGTATAATCAACATAGCACTGATGCACTAAAAAACAAGGAGGAGATCCAGGCACCTAGCCCACTGAAAGCTGAGACACAGATTCATCTGGAAGCCATGCCCTATGTGGATGTGAGCACCATGGAACCAATGTTGTGTAGGAACTGAGCTAAGTTCTGAGCCTAATCTTGCCACTCCCATACCCCATCTCCAGATCAAAGTGGTATAAGGGGAATTATATTCCCTGGACAAGGTATTGGGGAAAATGTTCACACATTTATTCTTGGTTTAGCTTTAAAATAAATATTCCTGAACACTAATTCATTGTTGATGGAGCTGTGAGTTCTTTCAACCATTCTGGAGAGCAATTTGGAAGTATGTACAAAGGGCTATAAAAATGTGCATACCCTTTGACCCAGCAATATTGCTTCTAGGACTGTATTCCCAAGAGATCATAAAAATGGGAAAGGGTCCCACATGTACAAAAATATTTATAGCAGCACTCTTTGTAGTTGCCCAAAACTGGAAATCAAGGGGATGCCCATCAACTGGGGAATGACTGAATAAATTATGGTATATGAATGTAATGGAATACTATTGCGCCATAAGAAATGATGAACAGGAAGACTTCAGAGAGGCCTGGAAAGACTTAAATGATCTGATGCTGAGCAAAAGGAGCAGAACCAGGAGAACTTTGTACATTACAACAACCACAGTGTGCGAGGATTTTTTCTGGCAGACTTAAAACTTCATTGCAATGCAAAGACTTAAAAAATTCCCAATGGTCTTTTAAGATAAAATGCCTTCCACATCCAGAGAAAGAACTGTGGAATTTGATCACAGATTGTAGTAAATTATTTTCTTTTGTACTACATTTTGGTTTGTTATATGATTTCTCCCACTCATTTTAATTCTTCTATATAACATGACTATGGTGAAAATGCATTTAATAGGAATGTATGTGTAGAACCTATATAAATTTGTACACTCTCTCGGGGAGGGAAGGGGAGGTTGGGGAAGGAGGGAGAGGGAGGGAAAGAAAAAAATCTAGATTGTTTGTTAGTGATTGTGGAACACTGAAAAGAAATTTTAAAAAATTAAAAAAAAATATTCCTTTGTAAACGCCAAAGTGATGTTAAAGGAAATTGGGATGCCAGTTATTACCCCCTAAAAATTGGAAGACATAGATATAGGTCTCACAGTAGTGATAGTAGAGAAGATATCCCTGAGTGGATGGAGTCAGAGCACACATGCCCACAAAGAATAAACAAGCGCAACCTTAAGGAGAGATTTCCTGCAGAAGGTTGAGTCTTGAGCCACTGGCTTGAATCTTGAAGGAATTACCAATTAGAAAATAGATTCAGTTGAATGATGAGGTGGGAAACCAGTGACATTAGAAGATAGTAGGAGGAAAAGAGAAGAAGATAATGCATGTAGATAGATTTTTCAAGGAGTTTAGCTTAGAAGGGAGGAGAAATATAATATGCAGCTAGTGGAGATGACAAGGCATAGTGAGAGGTTTTTAGGGTGGGAAAGACTTTGGCACATTTGTAGACGTCAAAGAAGGAATCGGCAAATAGGGAGACTGAAGATTAGGGACAGGAAGGGATGACGACTGGAAACGGAAAGAGATGGGATCATTCCTATCACTCAATGGTACATTCCTTGGTTTCCTAATCTGGAAAATGGAAATAGCATTTCTAGCTGTCACAGTGTTGTTATGAAGAAAGGATGTGCTACATAAATATAAACTCTCAAGAAATTGTGTGGTTCCTGAGGTAGTCATTCTATTCCATTGGCCACTGAAGAAAGATTTTAGGGCAATATTTATAGAGGGACTAAAAATATTATATACAAGGTATTAATTTTGTTGTCACTAACAACTTTGGTGGGCATCTGTGCTTCTTCTTCTCTGCTCCCTTGATTTTCCATGATATAGAACAGGCAAGACAGGAGTTCTACATCGCTTCCTATCCCTGATGATGACGATGACAATGATGACGATGATGATGAACAAATAAAGCTCAGAAAGGAAGTCAAGGAAGGAGAAAGAGAAGGAAAGAATGGGGACAATACATTTTCATTCTTTCTCCCTTCTGGTCTTTCTCTTTTCCAAAAAAAGGAAGCAGAAAAAAATTAGTATGGTTCCCAGAGTTAGGGCCCAGGTAGCCAGGTCAGAAGCAGCAGTACAAAAACAGAAGGAACCAGGACTGGTCACCTCAGTCCCCCATAGGATATTGCTACGGTTGTTCTGCACATGACATGATGATTACCCCACATCTTTGAAGTCGATATAGGCCGATGCATGAAAGTCTTACCATACTGGATAGGCTCCAAGTACAGGACTGGTGAGAGACTTGAGTATCTGATTGGAGGATCAGTTTAACTAAGTACAGAGCAACTTGATAACAGAAGTTTTACAACCACCTGATGAGTGATCAGACCACAATCACTCAGGGAACTGTCTGCTAAAACAGGGGAGGACTTGAGCTCTACTTCAGTGATGAGAATGACAACACATGAAATTGTGTCTGTTTTGTGTATTAAAATAAATTATTTTAATCATTTTAAAATTAAGTAGATGACTAGCATAATTTTATAGCTCTAGCTTTCAAATACATATACTTATTTATATAAGTATACAAATATAAATATACTTTATGGTACCTACTAGCTTTAGTAGGGAAAATTGTCCTTGTAACTACATAAAAATGCACATATACACAGGACTAACATGCTCCATGATTGGAAACTTTAGTTATAGTCCCAGTAAAACATACGCATATCTCTCCTAATGCTTCTCCTTTTATGTTTGATTTCGCTGTTGGAGAAAAGTGATGTTGGTGCCTGTATAAAGGTAGTGCAAAGACTGTAGCTCTTTCCTCTACTTAGTGTTTTATTTCTAAAACCTCCGGGCTGCTTTGCATACTACAGGCTAGTGACCAGAGATATGACAGGAGGTGAAATGGATATATTTGTCCCAGTTCATATAGCAGATTGAAATAGAAACAAAAGAATTTAAAAGATAGAATAATCTCAAGTTCAGGATTTTTGCTGGTTGGTTGTTGCAAATGTGATTCTGATTCACAAAGGAGATGAAATAATCCCTGAGACAGTAAGCATAAAGATGCTGAGATTTTTTTTTTCTTGTGGGGAAGAGGATGGAGCAGTTTTAATTCATCAATGGATGAACCAGCAAATGGTAGCAGAGAACAGCTGAATTGAAACCCACAGATAGAGCAGAACAGAGGTATAGTAAAAAGCCAGAAGATGGCAGCATCATAGAGAAAACAGAACAGAACAAGTCAGGGTAAGAGCATTGTGTAAGAATAGAGCAGGCACTTAACAAATACTTGTTGAATGACTGAAAGTAACTTGCGATATTGTTGAGAAGATAATGAGTGACAGTGTACCGAGTTCCATCTAGACTACATCTCCAGGGGTGTTTTTTTTTCCTGACCTTGGCTACATGCATACATTAAATATGTTCTCTGATCACTTCTTGTAGAATTAGTTTGAACTCAATCTCTATGAAAAGGAAAAAAGCTCTAACTGGACTCCAATGCCTTGTGACCCATTATTATGCACCAAACTTTCTTCCCTTGCTCGGAATATGCGGGAAATAAATTGAGGATTAAGAGTTCATGGCACCATGTGATTTTTTAGAAGGAAGAGCAGGAAGGATTTGATGGAAGCCTTCTCTGATGCTCGGATCCCAGGAAGTCTCAGAGAATTTTCAATGCAGAGTGTATAATTGGAGAAGGTTTTAAAGAAACATGGAATTTCCATTAGACTGTGGCCAAATAAATCAGAGATCTTTTTTCTCTATTGGAAATGAGGCAGAATTTCCTTAGAAAACATGGAATTGAAGAAGAAATAGCAACATTAATGGTGTTTACTCTTTGATACTTGGTGGTTTAAAATTAGATCAGTTCTCCTGGTACCTAGTTTATGTTTTATTGAAAAATAATCTCACAGAAGAGTAGATAAACTAATGCTGATGATGAATTCTACAAAAAGGAGCTAGTTGGCCTGATGATGTCAAGTTGTATCTGTTGCACTATCCCCCTGAGACTCACAAAAGCTCTGGGATGTTGGTTGGGTCGTCATGAATATATCTATTTCAGAGATGAGGAAATAGACATGGAGAGACTAAATGGTATGTGATAAAGATGTTTATTGACATTTCTAGGTGGCTTTAGGTTTTAAAATATAACTTATATAAACTATCATTTTTGATGCAGGTAAACCTGGGAGGTATAAACTGACGTTATCTCCTATTTTTTACCCATGAGGAAAACAGAGGTTACAAGAGTTTAAATGATTTGTCAATGGTTACACAGCTAGTAAGTATCAGAGGTGGGGAACCTGAGAGTGGGGAAAGAGAGTTTAGCTCTCTTTCCGCCATACTTTGTCTAAATTCCTACATGTGTACATCCATTGAGTCAGTCATGCTTTTGGTGCTATGCATTTTTTTGAGACTCACCAATTTATGGCACAGTTCAGCAAACTCCTAATAAGGGCCTACTGTGTGCATGGTAGAAGCAAGCTTTGGAGTTTAGAAGACATAGATAGGTTCATGCATTGCCTCTAATCCATACTGACTATGTGTGATCTTAGGAAAGTCATTTAACTTCTGCATATCTCCACACAACTCTCTAAATCTAAAAACGCTAAAGAGTTACTGATCTACATTGTTAGAAGGTGTTTCCCTATATGGAGTTCCCTATGTGGATAAAGACACAGATCTGGAGAAAAAAAAAGTTGTTGAACATTGTACTAGGAGAGATACTAAGAAAATAAAACTTTTCTTTCAGGAAGCTTACAACCTAGCTGGGGAGATTGAACACTTCCGTGTGTAAATAAATGTAATAAGAAATAGAACAGAATATGAGCCACTAGGCAGTGTAGTGAATTGAGGGCTGGGCCTGGCGTCAGAAGGACCTGAGCTCAGATTTGGACTCAGACAGTTATCAGCTGTGACTGAGCAAACATTCAACCGTGTTTGCCTTCCTCATCTGTAAAAAGAGTTGGAGAAGGAAATGGTAAATCGCTTCAGTATCTTGACCAAGAAAACCACACAGGGGGTCACCAAGAGTCAGGGACACTCCTGAAATGACTTTTTTCTGACCTTGGCTACATGCATACAACATGAATGACAACATGAAGAATAGACTATATCTGTAAGAGCCTTGACTCAACTCTATGCCATTGAATGAATGAAACTAGAGCTTTTGCCCAGGGCACCAACCAGAAATAATCCACTTCTTTCTCCATCCTACTGCAGACAGTTTTAATCAGGAATGTATCTTTTACCAGATTGGACTCATTAATCTTGGACCAGCAAAGTAGCTGGTGAGTGTTATCCAAGTTTTGAAAATATAAATTGGGACTTGTGGACAAATCACTTAGTCTTTTTTTGCCACAATTTTCTCATCTGTAAAATAGAGTTAGATTAGATAGCCTCAGAATTATCTTCCAGATAGAAATCATCTACTGTCCTATAATCCAATGATCAGAAATCAGCTTTTCCAGATTTTGTGTGTGTGTGTGTGTATGTGAAAGACCTTAGTTTGTAAAGGCCAACGTGCCTAACTGTATCTTGGGCTATCTCCAGTCATCCTGACGAGTATCTGACCACTGGACCCTGATAGTTCTGGAGGATATAGTGAGGCTGGTGACTTTGCACAGTCCTCCCTCACTTAAATCCAATCCACCAACATGTCATGGCACCACTTTCTTGATGTCATGGTCCTTTTCAAGAAGGAAAGACAAACAACAACGTGTGTGTGTATGTATATATGTATGTATGTGTGTGTATGTGTGTGTGTGTGTGTCTATCTGTCTGTCTTTCTGTCTGGACAGGACTCACTTTGGGGTAATTAATTTGAGCCATGTCATTCTAGTGGATACATATAATAAATAGTGTTGATTGATCTGTATGTCAACTATACCATTTTGACTTTGTCCAGGGTCTCTCATTGTATCTTGGGCCATCTCCAGTCATCCTGATGATTATCCAGTCACTGGACCCAGATGGCTTGTAGAGGAGAAGTGAGGCTGGCAGTCTTATACAGCCCTCCTTCACTCAAATCTAAGTCAACTGTAAGTCATGAAATCATCTCCCCAATGTCACGGTCCTCTTTGTGAATGAAGGACAAACACAGCTATAGACTAGAAAGCCCCAGCACATAGAATACACATGGCCACCTGTAATGATGAAATGTACCTAGGCTTTTTGTGGGGAACATAGAGAATTTTAGTAAAAAAATTTCCCTTTCTTCTTTCAACACCACACTTGGAGAACAAAATCAGGAAAATGTTTTCTTTGCACCAGTATCTCCTCCTCCCTTCCCTATTCTACCATTCCTTCCCTACCCCTTCCAGGTAAGGAAAAAATGTATAGTGGAAAGAGTACCGGATTTGCACCTGGATTCAGTTCCCAGAGGGGATGGCTAGGGTAGCAACATACATAGAGAGTCAGGCCTGGAGTCAGCAAGACCTGAGTTAAAGTCTGATTTCTGATACTTAGTAGTTGTGTGACCCTGGGCAAGTCACTGTTTGTCTCAGATTCCTCATCTGTAAAGTGGATAATGATGGCACCTACCTTCCCCAGCTATTATGAGGAGCAAATGAGACAGTAATTGTAAAGCCCTTAGCTCAGTGCCTGCCATTCAGTGTTATAGGAATGTTAGTTATTATTATCATTTTTAAAAATGATATTTTAAAAAATCATTTAAAAAATGCTTATATGACCTTGGGTAAGACTTTTAACTTGTTTAGGACTCACTTTTTATCTGTAAATGAAAGTATGAGACTAGATAAACCCCAGTCTCTTCCAGCTCTTAATCATAAATCTCTCTTCAGCAAATTATATCCCCCTCTGCCTCCACCCCACTGGGAAACAACCTTGAAGCCAGTTGAAATTTCTCTTAGGAAGGTAACATGGTGTTCTCTGCAGAACAAAGAAAAGGATTAAATCAAAGGGAGAACTTGCCCCAGGGTGGGGTGGGCAATGGGGAGAACTAGGCAGTCTCCATTACTCTTATGACTTTATCTTTAACTTTCTCCCTTGGCCTGTGCCAAGATGTTGCAGGCAGTGGCTCTTCAGTTCATT
This sequence comes from Bettongia penicillata ogilbyi, assembly GCA_023548195.1. Classification (NCBI taxonomy): domain Eukaryota; kingdom Metazoa; phylum Chordata; class Mammalia; order Diprotodontia; family Potoroidae; genus Bettongia; species Bettongia penicillata. The sequence goes on along the minus strand of JAJHZJ010000194.1, from coordinate 373,205 downwards.
TTGCGTCCCTCCCTTCTTCCAGTGAAAGTCATGAATAAAGACTTACAGGAAGGAAGAAGGAAGGCCACAAATGTTTATTAAGCACTTACTATGTGCCAAGCATCATAAACAACAACCTTGGGAGGTAAGTAGGTGAGCTGGGAGAGCTGCTTGGTCTGTTTTCAGCTGGACCCAAGTCACTTAAAACTCACATTTGAAACTTGAAAGGAAAGGAAATTCTGAATATAAACAGGCCTTTTTCATTTAGCTGGAAAAAATATCTCCTTTTCTCTTATAAACATGAAGATTTGATTAAAGTAACCATCTTCTGTCTGAAATGCTAAGGGAAGAAGAAAGATTGGTGAGCTGGATTCCAATGAACTTTGCTCCTGACTGCTGTGTCAGTCTTTTTTAAGTAACTGTCCCTTAGTAAATAGCGATGAAAACAATTGGAGGTTAATGAAAGGATAATCACAGTTGCTGCGAATGAGGACTAGATGTTTTTATTTTTCCTGTTTCATTGGCAAGGGAGACTTGCCCTCTACCCTACCCTTCATTCCTTCATGATGCCATAAAACTCATGGAAAGATAGTTTGCAAATTGCTTCACAGGTTTGTCAGTTGGTGTCCACGCTGACACATTTACCCAGCAGCCGTCACCTGTCCTCCACCTCTAGCTTCCTAAGAATGAAAGCTCTCCAAAGGTGGAACGGGAGCTTTTATTCCCCTTGAATAAAAGTCTTTAAGCAAAGGCTGGATGGCCACTCAGAAGGTATGTTGTAAGGATAGTCCTTTTTAAGGAAAATAGTCACCAAGGACCCTCAACTCAGAGAGTCTCTGATTTGTGTATTATTTTGCTAATATAACTTTAGATTTTAAAAGTCAAATTCAAAACTTGAATTATTTCTTAGTATTAATTAGTATTCATTCTTCACACTCTGATTCTTCTTGAGAAAACACAACTAAATTATGCATCCTTTATTTTGCCTTGTTGAAATCCAGGTCAAAGGTTTCCCGGGACTCAAGTAAATAGACTTTAGGGAGGCTGATTCCCACAAGGGACACCAGAAGAATGGAAATCCACAAAGTCCTAACATTCAAATGAATCTCAAGTATGCCAGGAGGATATAATGCCTCTATGGGTAAGTAGGCAGACCCCTCTCACAAATCCATAACTAGGGAAGCCATAACTGGGTTTTGGCCCCAGGTTCTGAATTTACATGGTACCAAAAACACTTATCCTGTAGAACCAACTGGTCATTATGTCTAATTAGCAGGAAGTGGTCAAATGAGAAGCTACACTATTAGTGTATCCTCCTCCAAGGCAGCTGGCTACATTGCAGATGAGCTCCTCTTTGGACATGCACCTAACCCCAATGGCAACCTTTCTGGTGGCAATTCATAAGTATTTTTTTTTAAAACACCTACTCTGTGCCAAGAATAGTGTTAAGCACTAAAAATAAGGAGACATAAGAGAAAGTAAAACAATGTCTGTCCTGGAAGAGCTTACATTCCAGTAAGGGAAACAATATATGATCATATAAATACAGTAACCAAATGATTGTAGAGAAAATGTTACTAATAGCCTTTATATTGAAGGTAGTTCTCAAACTGAGTGTAAAAGAGATTTTAAGAGGTCCAGGTAATGAGGAGGAAGAACATTCCAGGCAAGGGGGACAGATAGTATGAAGGGATTTGGATAGGAGCTGGAAGATTATTGGAATGAACAGCAAGTAGGCCATCTATAAAATAGTGGGTCGGTTGAATTTGATGACTGCCCTGAAGAAGCTTATATTCTACTAGGACTATACAATATATAGTCAGATATCTAAGCACAAACTTATTTCAAGAAGGAAAAACATTAATTGAGGAGATTAGGGAAGAGAAATATAGTAGAATAAATGCTAAATTTGAAGTCATAGAATCTGGGTTCAAATTCTGGTTCCACTACTTCCTATTTATGTGACTTTGGATGTCACGTCATGTCTCTGGACCTCAGTTTCCTTAGCTGTAAAATTATAGAACTAGACAAGACGGCTTCAGTGGAAGTGAAGGATTCAGAGTATAGATTGAGATGATTTTTTTTTGTTTTGGAAATAACCAGTCTGGGAATTTATTTTGTTTGACTGTAAGATCATAGTTTCCTTTTTTTCCTAAAGAGGGATGGAGAAGGTGGAAGAGAGAAAAGGTGGATCATCATTCATTGGAAAATTAAATTAAATTTGAAAAAAGATAGCCTCTGTGGTCCTTTCTACCTCAATATTTCTAATCTAAGACTTTATGGAAAAAGTCCCACCTGAGTGGATTCATAAGATCATATTTCTAATAGATTTGCAGTTTCATGAGCAATTATCTTTTTTACTATTTTGCTATGTTATGGAAATGTTTGCTTTGTCCTGTAAATTAAAAATAAAATAAATGATTTTTAAAAAAATCACATTTATAGAGCTGGAAGTGATCTCAGGTGTCATCTAATCAAGTCCCTAATTTTACAGATGAGAGAAACTGAAGCTTAGTGGCATTAACGGATTTGTCCAGGGTCACACAGATAATTAGATGCAGAGATAGGATTTAAATCCAGTCTTCTCACTCAAGAATCAATGGCTTTTCCATTGTATAATAGGGTTAAGATAAGGACTCTAAGAGCTGGACTTGACCAAGACAAGCCCCAGGTTAATTCACTGCCTTTCTCTCATTCTAGCAGGGAAAAAAAACTTTTTGCTGCCCCCAGTAAGTAACACAAGAAAATTAAGTGGCCTATGTTTGGGCTAGTGACTTTAGTATGAGTTTTATTTTTTGAAACTTTCAGAGAATATACCTGAATTTCCACCTTATTCTTATGAACTTTGTATGAAAGATAGACATCAACATCACAATTAGGGAATCATTAACCAGAGTCAAAGTCCACAAAGAAATCTTTAATCTCAGAAAAAAAAACAATGCCTGCAAAAAGTGTACAAATTGTTCTCTAAGTACAAACCCTTCACTTGACAAAAAACAACAGTGCTTCTCAAGATTTATACATATGTTTAAAGTACACTTCCCTACTACATAGGGCAGGAATGGAACTTGTGATTTCATTAGCCCAGGGGATTCGCAGGAGAGAAAATTACCTCCACCAGTGTCAGTTGGCAGCTTCTCCTTAATTTTTTTGTCCTGGACAGTTTCTTGGAGCATGGAGAGTCAGTTGATAAACATTTTTAAAGTGCTAGACTGTGCTAAGTGCTAGGGATTGTTGACCTGAAAGTTGGTTAAAGAAAAGACAACAGGTTAAAGGAATGCATTTATTATTAATTCCCTTTAAAGAAATGGTAACAGTACTACAGAGCCAGGATCAAGACCTGACTGCTCAGTACAGAAATCGTCTGGCTTAAATACATTTTACCATGAGAAAGGAGTTCTCTTAGTTGAACAAATTGTAAATTTAGTAAGACAAGACAATGAACAAGGCAGTGTTACTTGGGTTTTATGATTTCAAGCTGTGTAAATTTCCTCTGTGTAGCATATGTCAGCATGATATACAATAAAGAGAAAATTTTCCCTCTCTAGTGGCAGGCATCCTGTCATAAACAGGTCCTTGAAATTGCTGACACAAGAAAGGGTATCTTTAACAGAGCTGACAAAGTTGAAATGACAACCCAGGACATCTGAGTTTTTTCTTATCATTAGCATGTCATAAAAGGGGTCTCCTAAGAAAATTACTAAGTCAGCCCCATCTGCTTCGCTGACACACCAAAAAGCATTCTTTGAGTTTATTTAAGATTAACAAAAGAGACTATTAGGTCCAAACTCTTTGTAATTCAAGCTTTGGCCCTTATTAAAGTCCAAAATTTATATTAAATATTATCAGGATACAAAGAAAGGCAAAAGACAGTCCTTGTCCTTGAAGAGCTTATAATTTAAAGGAGAGGTCAAGTGTCTTGGCCATAGTCACAGAGCCAGGATGTGTCAGAGACAGTATAGCAGCACAGCGATTCTTGGTTTCAGTGCAGATTCTCTGTATGTATATATCTGTAATACATGCATGTTAATATATACATAGATACATTATATATATGTTTGCACACACATGTATGGGGTTGCTCTGTACTTACGTATACATATATATGCCTCTATATAGTTGAGAATATTCAGGTATTTAATAATTTATATATATTAGCAATATGTTTCTTATACTATACACATATTTATACTAAGTTAAATATGTAGATGAATGTAAGCACTTTGAGAGTAGGGATTTTTTTCATTTTTGTCTTGATATCCAACTCTAGATCTGTGATTGTATAATCCTTTCTGAAGTATCTAGCATGGTATGTGGCACCTTGTTTATTATTATTATTCAGCTACATCAATTATGATTCATAATGACCTCATTTGGGATTTTCTTTGCAAAGGTATTGGAGTGGTTTGGCATTTCCTTCTCCAGCTCATTTTACAGATGAGAAAACTGAGGTAGACAGGGTTAAGTGACTTGCCCAAGGTCACACAGCTATTATGTGTCTGAGGTCAGATTGGAAGATGAATTTTCCTGACTCCAGGCCCACCATTCTATTCACTGAGTCACTTAGTTGCCTTACTTGGGACGTAGTAGGTGTTTAATGATTATTACATGTTTTCATGAGTTATAAAAGCAAATGTAGGTTCATGTCAATGTTGGGTATGAATGATTAATTTTTGATAAATTATCTTTCTCTTGGATATCCTTTCAAAACTAATTATTTATTTAAATAATATCTTCTACCTGGTTTTCATAGGTAATTATGAATTTCCCATAGCTTTCACCTCATACTGCTCTCCTACTTAGGCTCTTCCTACATTTTCTGAGAAATCAAGAAAGTCAATCATTAGCCATGACAATAGGAATGTAAACTAAACCCTACTTCCCCAGTGATGGAGTAGAGACTTCATGGAAAGCCGTTTTCACTCTGGCTTACTTTGTTGACCAGGGCCAAGCCTTTTAACTTCTCTAAGACTCAGTTATTTCATTTGCAAAATGGGAATAATAAGTGGAACTAACTTACAGGTGGGTGTATCAAGTGAGATAATTAGTATATCTAAAGGTCTTTGCAAACCTTAAAACACTTTATAAATATTAGTTACCATTATTAATGATAATAACTTGAAAATTAAAGAAACCACAGAAACTGAATTACAAGTAGCCTTCTCCCATTGATAATATTTTCAATTCCACTTTCATTTTAACCTCCTTGTAAGGTGGAGTTCCACTGTGCAGTATCTGTGCTGTTAATGAGGAAGAACCTTGAGCATGGAAGGAAGTATGCTTAATCAGAGAGAAATCCAAGGTTAAAACCATGTTATGAACATGACTTTCATCAGTGCTAACACAGAATACATGTTATCAACTTATAATACCTGTCTCTTGGCCTTTTCTCTGATAGGATATTGTCAGAGCCTTGCTAGAGTCAGAGAAGGCCAGAGTATTCTGGGACCTTTTGTAATCAGAAATAAGGATCTTGGTGCCAGCTTTGACCTAAGGCAAGATTATGAGGCTCCAAGAGGTTGCCTTTGAGTCTCTTATCCCTGGATCTAATGAGCCTTCAGGCTGACCAGGACCCAGTGCTGAAATGTGGGAGGATGAAATCAACCAGATCCTGTTTTCCCCTGGCTTTATTAAAATCTCATTCTATCAGGTCAAACTAAGCAAGGCTTCTTGACCACACCATTCAATAGTACCACCTTCACTTGTAAAAATGATTTCCTAGTATTCTTTGGATTCTAACGTACTAAGAAACCCTCTTAGCTGAGAAATGGGATGAAGTGCTAAGACTCCTTTAAAGAGTAGCTCAGACCATTACTTCTTTCATGTTTTAAAAGGTAGCATCAGGAGATGACAATACCTCTTTCATGGAGTTAATCCCTAATGGTGGAAATTTATAGTCAGGAAGAACTTTCAATGCTAGTTAAATTCCAAACCTTGTTTGTTATTTTACCACTCTATGCCTCAGTTTCCTTACTTATAAAATTGGAAATATCACGGTTTTATGAGAAAATTACTTTGTAAACCTTAAACCACTACAAAAATGTGGATTATCATCAAGTCCAGTCACCAAGTATTTATTAAGCACCTACCATCCGCATTTAGGTGATATAGTAAATAGAATGCTAGGTGTGAAGCTAGGAAGATTCATCTTCATGAGTTCAAATCCAGTCTCACTTACTAGTTGTGTGATCATAGATAAGTCACTTAATCCTGTATGCCTCAGTTTCCTCATCTGTAAAATGAACTAGGAAGGAAATGGCAAACCACTCCAGTACCTTTGCCAAGGAAACCCCAGCCAGGTTAATAGAATCGGATACAATTGAAACAACTGAACAGTACCAATGATAACTATGTGCCAGGCAGTAGATTGAGTGGAGGGAATATTAAGAAAGGCAAAAACCAATTTCTGCCCTCATGGAACTTCTAGTCGGATCTGCAAACAACTATGCACAAATGATATAGACAGAATAAATTCGAGCTAATCTTACCAGGGAAACGCTTCTTGCAGAAGATGAGACTTCAGCAAATTTTCATTATCATTATTCTTGTTAAATAGGTCATATATTAAAAAATTTGAAGCTTCAAGAGACCATAGATGTGATCTAGTCCATTTCCCTCATTTTGCAGAGGGGGAAACTGAGGTTCAGATAGGAATTACTTACCTAAAGTTATAGAGTTGAGGGTAACTCAGACCCCCTGGTGAATCAGGACAATGTCTACCCCAAGGATGTAAAGACTTCTCCTGGTGAAATGGGTAGATGAGAGCAATTTGTTCCAAATACCATGAAGGTGGCTGAAGCAGGTACCATGGAGCACTTGGAGCTTGGTTAGACATCAAAGATGCCCAGGTCAACCATCGCATTTCCATTGTACTGACCTGTTCTGGTGAGGGTGATGACTTTGCATCGCTCTGCCTCACTTAAGTCCATTTCATGACATGTCAAAATATCACCTATGTCATTAGTGATTGAAAGTGGAGGAAGAGCGAAAACAATAAATGCTTGTTGATTGAATAATTATTTTACCCTCACTCTGTATGCCTATGTAGAGGTAGCTTGACTTAGTGGATAGACTGCTGGTCTTGGGACCAGGATCCAAATCCCTAGTTAATGCCTCTGGCGTTAACTATGTGTCCCTGGAAAAGTCAGTTCAGTTTTATGTGCCTTGGGTATCTCTTGAGGACTTCTCTATTAAGTCGTAGAAGAATGAATGAAAAATTTATTTACTATATGCCTAGTATTATGCTAAGCACTGGAGATAAAAATGCAAAAACTGACATAGTGTGGTTCCTGCCTTCAAGGAATTTATAGTCTTATGGGTATAGGACTGTCTTTTATCTCTTTTTGTATCCCCATCCCTTAGTACAGTGCCTGGTACAGAGGAGGTACTTAATGAATGTTGATTGATGGATTGATTGATTGTGGTGGAGCCAAGACATATAAAAAAGTAGTGGCCACAGAACGATGCTTTGGTTTGGAAGTCCATAGGGATGCTAAAAGGATATTTAAGGGAATAGATTGATAACCCATTCTGGTAGAAATTACAGCATGGTTTTGATTATAGCTTCCTAACTAGAAAGTATGGAGGGGGCGAGATGGAGTGGGTCTTGTGATGCCTCATGACTCAGGAAAGAAAGGGCTCCACCGCCGAAATCTCCAGGACCCTAGTCTGATGTTTAGAGTATAGACCCAGGGTGAAAGGCAAGAAGATGGTGAGGATATGGTGGGGATGGGGATGGGAGGGGTGGGATGGGATATGCCATTAGGGGATGGACTTCCCATGTCATGAAGTTGCTACTGGAATGAAATCCTCAACTTTTTAAAAAATATAGTTTTCTATATATTGAAGCACCATAGTGCTCCAATCCATTAAGGTTATACTGAACTATCTGAAAGTGGAAAGGTGTCATTTCAGAAGGTAGCAGACACCCCTTTGCTAGACTTCTTCATCCATGAACACTTGTCCAGAATGTTGTAGAAGGCTCTTCACTATTGAAAGTATTAAACACATGATGATAGGACTAGGCAAAGAACGCTGTCTCTGAAAGTATGCCTTCCAAGGAGTCTTTTTGGCATAACTTCTAAGTACACATTGTTATCATAAAATTCCATTTTCAAGAATGCTCTAATATTGATTTTTATGATAAGTCAAATTGCATATGTTTAGGCTCCAAATGTCTCATGAATAGTCATCCCCACTGGGTACGGTATTCACATTGAGTATAATACATTTTTATGACTTTGAGGACAAGCAGGCAAGAGTTGGGGGCGGTACAGAGTGAGATCCAGCTGCTGCTAAAGAAGGGTCTGCTACTTACTACCTGTGTGACCTTGGGCAACTCACTTAACTCTTCCAGATCTTACGTAAAGTGAGTAAGCTGCACTAAATCCCTTCCAGAATTACTATCTATCTATCTATCTATCTATCTATCTATCTATCTATCTATCTATCTATCTATCTATCTATCTATCTATCTACACACACACAAACACATATATATATTATATACACATAAACATATATATGTATACACATACACGTATATATACGTGTATGTATATATAGATATATATTTATATAAAAATTCCATGTTCTGAAATTCTTTTTTATACCTTACCCATACAAGCCAATAACAAGGACTCATTTCTTTAATGTAGACACTGCCTCTCATGATTCTACAGCAATCTCTATTCATCTTATGTGACTATACTCCACTTTTCATGCATGGGTGAGCCAAAAAGGATCTTTCCAGTAAGCTAGGAGCCATTCTCATTTTGTTCTGAAGTTGAGATAATACCGTGGGATGCCTGGGTTATCCTCTGCCTATTTCTCATTCTTGTCACTTACCGGCCCATCTTTTTCCACCACACATTTTTTGACAATTTTCACTATGGTACTTCCCCAAACTTTTGTTTATTAAATGTTTCATTCTACTCCCATCACCCTTAGTTTGTCTATCGCCTCTGTGCAATCCTTATCTTAACTCTTTAGAGACCATAGTTTTCCTTGGCTCGTGGCCATATACAGTGATGATTATATACACATATGTATTGATGAAATCCATGAAATTTCTCTTCCTTGTGTTATAACACATAACAACACTGTTGTGGTGTTAAGGACTGCCATGCAAATAACCGAGGCTTTAGAATTTTGGGGCATAATGAAGAGAAGGACGATTTTTAGATGCTCATCCCAACTTGTTTTACTTTAAATTTTAAGTGCCATATTTTCTGGACATTTAACAAGAACTCTTCATAGACAAGTAGGAGCCGCATTGACTCAGAGGAGATTTGGCAGATTAGGAAAGTAGATGACTCATCCATTGCTGCTGTATGGAAATGACGAAGATCCACTCCAGAGATACATGGCTGCCAGTAAGTGGAGTACAACCCCAGGGCCACTGTGATAGCATTCTGCTTGACCGGCCTTTTGATATATGCATAGAGGCATATCCACCCAGATGCAAATCTCTCAGGAAAGCAGCATAAGAAAGTATGACAACAGGTTCCATGTGCTGGGTGAGTGGACTCACATTATCCTGAGATTAGATTTACAATCAATTCAGAATAGAGCAAAGGGCAAGGATATTCAAAGACTTGATGGCTCCATTTGGCCCCCATGCTCTACTCCCTACATAGGGTCAGAGGCAGGACAGGTCATTTCATTAGGACAGAACTCATGGGGGAGGGAACACCTCTGCCCCATGCAGAAAGTACTTTCTTTGATATTTCTAGTCCTAGAGAGTGGCCTAGAAAACTGAGAGGCTAAGTAACTTGCCCAGGATGGCTAAGTCAGTATATGTCAGACAGAGGGCTTGAACTCAGGTCCTCTGGGGTTTGGGTTTAGAATCTAGTGTCTCTCCACTAAGCCACACATAGATAGGCAAATGGCACCATCACCTCCTCCCTGTTTCTTTTTCTGTTATTATTTTCAATAAGATATGTCTCTTTTATGTACTTCCCACTCTCTACTTTCCAATAATGTTATTTTTATCCATATTTAATCTCTCCTACTTGGTTGAAAGCTCTTTGAGGATAGGACTGTGACCTTGTGGTCTTTCCTTCAGAATCTCACATAGAAGCTGGAAAGTAGGTGACACTAAATATGTATCTGTAGAATATTGAGACCATTGATCCCTTAACTCACAGGTAACAAGCACCACCCACTGATTTATAGCATTTAGTCTACATAAACCCATCTAAGTGTCTATACCCACAATTGTGGATTTGGTCTTTTGTGCCCTTGACTTTACCCAGAACATGAGGCCACTCTGAGCAGTTGTGGGGGATGCTTAGTAAAGGACCCTGACCCCTGTGCTCAAATGCCCTCTTGGCTTGAACCCCTGCCATGAAATGCTCCACTTGTTTGGTTTGGCTCAGTGTTTTTTTCTCAAAGGTTAAGCAGCAGTGGGCTCCATGCTTGAAATCCTTCCCAGAAGGACTCTGAAACTGGCCCCCTCAAAGTCTTGACATGTCTCTTCTAAGGTTCATTTGTTCCCTCTTTGCCTCCCAATGATATCCTAGTGCAGTGACTCCTCGTCCTCCTCTCCTTCCTACTCCCCTTCCTCCTCCTCCTCTCCTTCCTCCTCTTTCCCCTCTCCTTCCCCTTCTCCCTCCTCTTTCTTTTCCTTTCCCCCTCATCCTCCCTCAATCCATAATGAGTGCAGTGGAAAGAGAACTGGAATCATAGGAAGTGGGTTCAAATCCCAGTACTGCAACTTACCACTATCCTGATCTTGGGAAATTTGCTGCACTCCTCAGGGCCTCTGTTTCATTATCTATAAAATGAAGGAGTTGGGGGTATCAGAGGTTGTTAGCTTGGGGCTTATGAGCTTATATTTAAAAACTTTTAATACCAATATAATTGCTTTCCTTTGTAATCTTATGCATTTTATTTTTTTGCACTTAAATATGTTATTCTGAGAAGAGGTCCACAGGCTTTTCCAGATCACTGAAGGGGTCCATGACGCAAAGAAAGTTAAGTACCCTGGACTAGATGAGCTCTCAGTAGCTTAAAGTGTGTAAACCTATGATCCCATGATATTCTTTCGTTCTCTCTGTCTCAAACACACAGGTATGTGCACACGCACATGCATACACATGTACACACATACACACTGTGAACAAGCACACACATACACATATGCACATGCACACACACTCTGTGTCTCTGTATCTGTCTGTTTCATGCAGAATTGTGGAGGATTTCTGCACTAGTTTTGTCCCTCCCATGTCCTCCAAATAATTGCAACATACTAAAGTCTTTTGGAAGTCTTTCAATGAATGAACCCACTCTCTCTTGAAAAGGATCACTCTATAGATATTAGGAGGTTTGTCTTGATGTCGAATATAATTTGTACCTTCCGGAGCAGCAAAGACTAAGTCTAATCCCTCTTCCAGGCAACATCCCTTCATGGTTGTTTGTCCTTCATTTGTGAAGCAGATTAATGACATCACAGGGTGATGTCTTGACTTTTGTGTGAATTGTATTCAAGTGAGGCAGAGTTGGGCAAAGTTCTCGAGTTATCAAAGTTCGGTGAGAGGCAAAAGTCAAGATGACTGGTAATAGCTCAAGATGCAGTGGATGACCTTGGCATCTTTGATGCAGATACTTACTAGCTGTGTGATCCTGGGCAAGTCACTTAACCCTGTTTTCCTCCATTCCCTCATCTGTAAAATTAGTTGGATAAAGAAATTGCAAACCACTCTAGTATCTCTGCCAAGGAAACCTCAAATAGGGTGATGAAGAGTCAACACGAGTGAAAACAACTAAATAACAGCAAAATCCTTTCAAAGACTCAGACACAGACATCATTTTCCCCCTCCTCAGGGATGATACATCCCCAGTTCCTTCAGTTAGTCTTTAGATGACTTGAAACGAAACGGCATGGCAACAAAAAGGAGAGAAAATAATATATTTCAATCTGCATTCAGACTCCATAGTTCTTTCTTGGAATGTGGGTAGAATTTTCCATCATGAATATTTTGGAATTGTCTTAGGTCTTTACATTGTTCAAAGGAGGTAAGTCTAACAAAGCTGGTCATCGCACAATATTACTGTTACTGTGTACATTGTTCTCCAGGTTCTGCTCACTTCACTCAGCATCAATTCATACAAGTCTTTCCAGGTTTTTCTCAAGTCTGCCTACTCACAAAAAGAACTGCTATAAATATTTTTTTATATATGGGTTCTTTTCCATTTTTTATGATCTCTTTGGGATACAGATCTAGTAGTAGTACTGCTGGGTTAAAGGGTATATACAGTTTATAGCTCTTTGGGCATAGTTCCAAATGGAAAAATCTTACTCTTGCATCAAAAAAAATTGACTTCACAGTTATAGCATACGGGAGTATGGTTTTAGACAGAAGTCTGAGAAAGGTCCAGGGGTTTTAGTAGATTCTAAACTTAGAAAATAAAATAATATAATCTTGGATGTGATTAAGAGAGGCATAGTTTGCAGGAATGAGAAATTGATACTTTCTCTGTACTCTGCTTCAGTAAGGACCTATCTGGAGTGTTCTGTTCCATTTTGGGTTCCATGACTCTGAAAAGACATTAGGATCCAGAATACAGCAGCTGAGATGGTTATAGGATAATCAGCTGAAGGAACTAGATGAACTTAGCCTGGAGGAGAGAAGATTCATAGGGTATAGAACCCCTGTCTCCAGATACTGAAGGGCTGTCACACGAAAGAGAAGTAACAATTATTCTCATTGATCATAAAGGGCAGTTATCAATAATTGCAAAACTATAAATTTAGACTCAATTTCAGAAAAAACAAAGAAAATTCCAAAACAAATGTCTTTCTAATAGCTGGACTTGTACAAAAATGGATTAGGTTGCAACGATGGTACCAACAGCTTTCTCCAAAATGGAATTCTTCTTTAAGAAGAGCCTGGATGATGCTTATTACCTATGTGACCCTGTACCAAATGAACAACTTCATTTAATATCTCTAGGCTTCAGTTTCTCCATTTGTCAGATGACAGGCTGTGGCTAGATGATATCTGGGGTCCTTTCAGTACCGGATCTACTTTGCACATATATTACAGACGGGTTGGAATAGATGGATGCTTAGGTCACTTCCAAAACTGAAATTTTGTGATATTGACCAGAGCACATTAAAATTTTTCTTATTTCTGGGTGCTATGTCTCTCCTAATTCAACAGAACATCTCATCAGTTTTTGCTTTGTTTTTTGTCTTATTTCAGTTTTTTTTGGTTGCCATTATTGACTCTTGTGACTGTTGAGCTTGCAACCCATTAAAATTCCTTGAGTTTTCAGATAAACAGTTGCTGAACCATGAATACCCAATTTTATATTTGTGAAGATGAAGGTTTGTAACCCACATCTAAGACTTTGGATTTATCCTATTACTTTTCATTTTAGTAGTTTCATCCCAGTTTTCTTATTTGTCAATATCTTTTTATTAGTGACTCAGATAATGACATTCATGACATAGTTATCAAATTTACAGATGACAGCAAATTGGGGGGGATAGTTAACCCACTGGATATTGATCAGGATCTATGTGCCAGACACTGCATTAAGCCCTTTATAATTATTTTCCCATTTGATTCTCACAATAACCCTGGGAAGTAGGAGATATTATTATACCTTCATTTTACAGGTAAAGAAACTGAGGCCAACAGAATATAAGTGACTTGCCCCAGGCCACATAGTTTGCTGTTATTCACTTGAACCTGACTATGACCCCATGGACCATGCTGTCCATGGAGTTTTCTTAGCAAAGATTATTGGAGTGGAGGCAGGTAGGTATCACAGTGGAGAGAGTACTGCCCCTGGACTCAAGAGGACCTGAGCACAAATCCAGCCTCAAAAGCTTATGAACTATGTGACCCTGGATCAGTCACTTAACTCTAATTGCCTCCAAAAAAAAGGGAAAGGATAAAAGATACTGGATGGGTTTGCCATTCCCTTCTCAAGTGGATTAAGGCAAATGGAGGTTTCCTATGTACCTCTGGCTAAATTTGAACTCAGATCTTCCTGATTCCAGGCTCTTTGCTCTATCTAGTAGTAGCCTTGGAAGTATACTTCCAAAAGACTTTGGAGCTTATCTAGTTCAGTCCTCTCATTTCAAAAATAAGAAACTAAAACCCAGGAGGTTTAATGATTTCTCCAAAGTCACACAGGTAATAAAAGATCTGGGATTTGGATGACCCCAAGTCCGGCATTTTTTCACCACTACAATTCTGCCTTCCAATCACTAGACAGTTTGAAGAGAGTGAGAACTTTCCAGAAGAGGCAGCACCTGAGATGGACCATGAAGGCAGCTAGGGATTCTAAATAGCAGAAGAGAGAATGGTTTGCATTCCAGGCATGGGTGCACTTGGGGAGAGGCAGCGGCCGTAAAGGAAGAGGCAGAATGTTGAGTTCAGTCTATACAAAGCAGGTACGTTTGGTTAGAGTAGAAAATGTATGAGGAAGAGCAATGTGAAAAAAGTCTAGAAAATATGCCTGGCTAAGGAGTTATTAATATTTTATCTAACATTTCCTATAGAAGATAAAGAGTAATTCCATAAGTATAGGGACCTCCCAAATGAGGGAACTCTCTTTACCAACACAGGTTGGCACCTTCTGTGTGACTTATAGCCTAGAGAGTAATCTAGACTTAGTGATGTCAAATTCAAATAGAAATGGGGCCACTAAACCATACATGGGCTGCAGACTGATTGAATTTTAAAGTGTTATCTTTGTTTTATCATATTTGCATTTATTTTTTTAAATATTTTCTAATTATATTTTAATCTAATTTGGGCTACTCAGAAGTACCATACGATTGACACCTCTGTCCTAGAATACCGAGGGCTTGAATTACTTGTCCAGTGGTAGACCTCCGGTATGCATTAGGAGCAAAAATTGAACCTAGCTTTTCTTGGTTCCATGGCCAGCTCTCTATCCACTGGGGAAATGGGTAACCACCAAGATCTAATAGATCATACGATAGTGGATGACTAGTCAGTTTTTATATATTTAAAAAGGACTTTGAGATCTCTAAGGCTTAGGAAATGATGGAATGTCTTCAAATAAATCACCCAACATCTCACCATGGCATTGGCTTTGGAGTCAGAGGACCTGAATTCAAATCACCTCTCCCCCATCCCCATCCCCCTTAGGCAAGTCACTTAAGTGTCCTCCCTTCAGTTTTGGTGTCCATAAAACTATTCGATCAGTCGACAAGCATTCATTAAGCACTTAATATGTACTAGGCACCGTGAGTTTGCAACTGGAGATGCCAAGACAAAGACTGAAACAATCTTTAATCTCAAAGAGTTCATGTTCCTGAAGGAGATAAGAACATTGGAAAGTATATAAAGAATAAATATAAATAAATTTAAAGTTGTTAAGTACAAGATATTTAGAGAAAGAATGGAGTAAGAGTTGGAGAAGATGAAAGGATTCGTGGAGGTATGCTGAGGTTTTCTCCAGCTAGAAATTTCTGTGACCCTATGGTCTTGGTTTTTCTCTAAGACCTTTTACCCTAGTCTCTCTCTGACTTTGCCACCATTCCCTTGCATCATTTCAGGTCAATTTTACCTGCTTCTGGGACAGAATAGAAACCTGCTGCTAAGAAAGAAAAGAGCTGATGTCTTGAATTGAAAATGAAAGAAAGGCCCTGCTATTCCACTGGCAAACCCAAGCCATCCCACATAAAAGGCTGCGTGCTCTCCCCAGGGTGATTATGAAAGATCCTGGTATGATGGAAGGGTGTGGAGTCAATGAGCTGTTATTTAACTCTCTTTAGACACATTATCTTGATTCTTAGGACAATGTTTTCTGCCTTAAACTCTGTCTCCTGGTTGGAATGCACATTTTTTCAAGATGGACCAGGGAGGTATTCTTTGAGGGGAAGAGAAACATTTCAGGGTTTCTAAAATCACTTCTTGTTCCAGGGGCAACTGTAATGTAGTGGAAGCAGAATCCTGGGTTCAAGTTCTGGTTTAGCCAGAATCAGCTATATGACCTCCTTTCGAAACCTCAAATCTGAAAAATGGGGATAATATTTTACACTATATATGTCTACTATCATTGTGAATATAAAGTAATGAATAGAAAACTCTATCCACTCCTAAATTATTGCTAGAGTAAGATATTGGGGAACAGTGGAACGGGTGCTGGCCTAGGAGTCAAAAGTGTGTTTGAATCCTACTCCAGACACTTTCTAGCTGTATGGCTCTGGGCAAATTACTTAATCTCATCATCCTCATCTGTAAAGTGAGGGGCTTGGACTCGGTGATCTTGAAGTTTCCTTTCATCTCTAAATTTAATTTCTAAATTCTAAATTTAACTTCTAATTTCTAAATCCAATGAAATCAGCTCTACCACTTAATTTGTATGCCTCAGTATCCTCATCTGTAAAATGAGGTGGTTGTATTACATGACCTGGTAGGTCCTTTTTTAGCTCTAAATATCATATCCTACTACCACCTCTTACAGCAGCAAGACTGATCCAATTCCAGGCTTGATAGACATTATATAGTGGATAGTTTGTAGAAAGAGGCTAAATAAAGTGAGCAACCAAAGGCTTTTAGGCAGATTTCAACAACTCTTCTAGTATAAACCTGTCTACTTGACCCCAAGACCATGTTGAAGTAGTTACATGCCATTTTACCAATATTCACGTCTTGTACATGCCTTGTGAGTTGAAAATTAAAGCTTAGGTGGGGTTAATATTAAATGGAAAAGATGTCAAATCCAAGAGGGTCAACTTAACCAGAAAGCAATCACAACACTCAAGGACTTTGATGAAAATATGTCTAAATTTAGGATAGCTATTAGCCATTTACCCAGAAGAAAAATATTTAACAGCCTAGTTTTTCATTAACCCCCATCAAATCAACTGTAATAACCAGGGAAAGAAATCTCAGTGGGTGTGTGCAGGAGCACCTGGCAGATTGTAGTATGTTTGCTAATAACTGAAATTGTCTTTGCAGATATCAGATATCCTGTCTTCAGCAAGCACTAGCTGTGTGGCCATGGGAAGATCACTAAACAACTTTCAACCTCAGTTACCTCAATTTAAAATGAAAATAATGGTACCTGTCATATTGATCTCTGCTGTTGTCAAGATCAAATGAGACATCGCATATAGGGTGCTTTGCAAACCCTAAGACACTATTTCAATTCTATTTTGTTGGCATTTATTTTATTGTTACTTTTATTTCCATTTATTTTGCTGTTTATTCATTATATATTGTTGACATTTAGAAATGTCTTTGACTTTGTCCAGCTGCATGAACAATTAATCCACACTTACTAACCACCTACTATATTCTAGGGGGCAGGTAGGTGGCTCAGTGGATAGAATTCTGGGCCTGGAGTCAGGAAGACCTGAGTACAAATCAGGCCTCAGACATTTACTGGCTGTGTGACCCTGGGCACTCATTTAACCACTGTTTGCCTTAATCCACTGGAGAAAGAAATGGCAAACCACTTCAGATCTTTGCCAAGAAAACCCCATGCATAGTATGGTCCATGGGATCATGAAGAGTCAGACACAACTGAATGCTTGAACAATATATGCAAGGAACTGTGTTGGATGCCAAGGATAAAAAGACATCAATGTAACAGCCCCTGTCCTCAAGGCATTTTTTTTCTAGGGGAGATAACATATATGTGTGTAAGTAGATGCAAAGTGCATATGGAACAAATACAAGATTATTGGGACTTTTGGAGAAGCAGGTACCAACAACTGAGAAATCACGAAAAAATAATAACAAAGCACTTTTTCATATGTTATTACCCCATGTTATAGATAAGGAAATTGAGGCTAAGAGGGTAACTAACTTGCTCAGTGTCACTAAGGTAAATGTCTGAGGCAGGACTGAACTCATGTCTTCCTGACTCCAAGTCCACTCTATTCACTGTGCCACATTTTGGAAATGCTGCAAGGAGGACTTGGTGTTTGAACTGAGCTTTGAAAGAAAGGAAAGCCTTTAAGAGGGAGAGATGAGGAGGAAGGACATTCCAAATTTAAGGGACACCTGGTACAAAGGGACAAAAGAAGCACGGAGCCATGAAACATGGCCAGAAATAGTGAGCATTGAGGGGAACAATGCATAATTGTTAAGCTCAGAAAGGTAGGCTAGAGGCAAGTTGAAAAGTCATTATCTGATGGAGAAATTATATTTTATCCTAATGGCAACAGGAAGCCACTAGAATGTTTTGATGAGCGGAGCTGACATGATCAGATGATGCAGAACCAAAAAAGAAAAAGTAAATGAATCCTTTTTTTGTCAGTTGCTTAGATCATGAAAGTTAAAGTTGGCTTCTTTATGTTATTGGAGAGATAATAACTAATGGTCATTAAGAAAGCAATGAATGCATTTCTGAATTTCAGATTACTGCAGCTGAGGAAGCAAGAACTTTGTTGCTTTTCTATCTGAAACATTAATGCCTTGATATTTGTCTCTGGAGAGTGTAAAGGAAAGGAGGAAGCAGGTGAAAGGTGGCATGGAAGGGAAGCAATAAAGTGGCCACAAAGAAAAAAAGTGTATATGTGGGACTCCTTTTCCATCTGGCCAATTCTCCTTTTTAGGGCATTCTTCTCTTCATTGGCTTTTTGGATATCTTTTGCCATTTGGGTTAGTCTATTTTTTACAGTGTTATTTTCCTTAGCATTTTTTGGGGTCTCCTTTAGTTGACTTGTTTTTCATAATTTTCTTGCATCACTCTCATTTTTCTTCCCAATTTTCCTCTATTTCTCTTACTTGATTTTCAAAATCCTTTTTGAGCTCTTCCATGGTTTGAGACCAATTCATATTTTTCTTGGAGGCTTTGGATAGAGGAGTTTTGACTTTGTTGTTTTTCTCTTTGCATGTTTTGGTCTTCCTTGTCACCAAAGTAAGATCCTATAGTCTGACTCATTTTTCAATTTTTGCTTATTTTTCCAGTCATTTACTTGACTTTTGAGCTCTTTGTCAAGGTAGATCTCTCCTTCCAGTGGGGGTGGGAGGTGTACTGTCAACCACTTGATTCCTGCACAATCTGTGGGCCTAGAGCTCCAGAAACATTAGCTGTCTCTGCCCTTGCTGCTGTTGTAGCTGCTGTGAGTTCCTCCACCCCCTTTCCCTTTTGTCACCCTGGGGCTGGTGCTTGATCACTCCACTGTCCCTTGCTGGTCCCACGGATTTTTTCCACTGACCTTCCAATTTGTCCTCAGCATTCTGGGGTCCTGAAGTCTGGAACTGCCACAAGTGCAAGAGATTCAATCTCATCAAGACTGCTTAGGTCCTGTTTGTGCCAGTGAGTCCCATACTGGACTATGCCCTGCCCCCTGTGTGGCATGATAGACACTTCCCAGTGACCTTCCAGGCTGTCTTGGTCTGGAGATTTGCTACACTCTGTCATCCAGTGGGTTCTGCAGCTCCAGAATTTGTTTAGAGCAATTTTTTGCAGTTATTTGGCTGGGCTTGTGGGCAGTGCTCTGGAAAGTGTGTGCTGTTACTCTGCCATCATGGCTCTACTCCCCTACTGAAGCATTTTAAAAAATAATATACAGAAATGAATAGAAGGATGGCTAGAAGGAACTATAGACTAGTAAGATAGTATAGAAAACCACACATTTATTATATTCTTCAGAGAAAAGCATATAGACATACTTAATAGAAGTATTCCATTTTCTGTACAATCCTCTCTTTCTGCTCTCCCTTTTATATGAAAATATTCATTTTATTTAAGGTCAGAGTAAAAAAGAAATAAAGAGAGAAAAGACTAGTATTCTGGAGACCTGGGTTCAGAAGATGATTCTGATTGTGGCACCAGATTGGTTGCTGTTTGTTCTTTAATTTTGAAGAGGATCAGTGACATTGAGGAAAATAACAAGCTTGACTGGATTTAAGTGAGGCAGGGCTGTGTGAAGTCATCAGCCTCACTGTCCCTTTAAGAGTTATTGAGTCCAATGGCACGACAAAATTCAAGAAGACTGGTGATGGCCCAGGATGGCATCTTCAATACATGATCAAGTTCTAAGCATTCCATGGTGCATGCTTCAGCTGACTTCATGGCTTTTGGAACAAATTGTTCTCATCGGCCCAATATGCCCAGGGAAGTCTTCACATACTTGAGGTAAGACATCCCCCTTGATGAGTCTAAGGCCTGTCAGTTACCCTCAATTTAGTTTAGTTCATCTGCTGAGAAGGTTTTATCAGCGTGTGGTTGCTGAGCGTGGTGTAGCTTTTTGGAGTTGCAGGTTGCTGTGTTTGTCCTTCATTTTAAAAGAGGACCGTGACATCAAGAGTATGACATGTCTTGCAGTTAACTTTAATATGAGTGAGGAAGGGCTGTTCAAGGTCTCCAAACTCACCTTCTCCTGAGCCATCTGGGTCCAGTGGCAGGATGTTCATCAGGACAACTGGAGATGGAGCCACAGGTAAGAGTTGAGTGAAGGTGGACCCGAAAGGGAGATGAACAGCCATGAAAAGGGCTCAATAAGTCCTGTCACTAGAGATGCTAGCTCTCCCTGAACACCTCATACTCCCCCATTATGTTGGTATTGACTTTGGCAATGTAGTTTACGTTTTGACTTGTGCTTGATGTTCTCTGAGTCTCATCCAGCTTTCATAATCTGTGTTCTTCCTCCTCAGACCCAACTGTCTATCATTCTATATTTCTGAACATTTGATAGTTACACAGAGTAAAATGTGGCCAGTCCAGACCTCGAGGGCTCAGGGAAGCAGGCAGGTATTATTTATTCATGAAGGGGCAAGGTAAAAAGATGACTAGATGTACCTTCCTGCCAGTGTTTTATTAGATTACCAGAGCAAGCATCTGAAACGTCAAATAATTTGATCCAGTTGCTTTTTGGCATGTGAAACAGACAGAGACCAAAATTAAGTGTGAGTATTTGGAAAACATATCACCCCTCACTAGGCTAGACATTCCTTTCCCAAGCTAATTGAAACGAATATGAGCATATGAGTCAAGGCTAAAAGGAATGCTAAAGTCTTGGGAATATAGAGACATCCGGAGAAGAACTACGATAGTGAAGGGCCTTGGGATCATACCTCCTGAAAGAGGGACAACTCAGAGAAAAGGAGACTCAGCATGGCCATGTAGCTATCTTCCAGTATTTGAGGACTTGTCATGTGGAAGAGGGATTATACTTGTTCTAGTAAGTCGCACAGACGAGATTTGCTCTCTGAACAGAGGTTGCAAGGAGACATATTTAGTCTTGGCATAAGGAAAAGTTTCTTAATATTTGGAACGATGCCAAAATACATTGGGTTGCCATAGTGGTCCACATTGTGGTCCAGTGGGAAATTCCCTGGTTCTGGAGGCAGAGGAGTAGATTCTTTTCTCACCTCAGATGTTTATCCCACATGTGACTTGGGGCAAGTTCCTAAATCTCTCCAGGCCTCAGTTTGCTCATCTTTAACATGATAAGATTGGAATAGAAGGCTGTGGAAGTCCCTTCTGACTCTTGATCTATGATCCTACATGTCTTTCTCCCACTAGAGAGGTCTTGGGAATGTTGTTCAGGGAATTCTTGATCAAGTATGCATTGAACAAGAAGGCTTCTGAGATCTCTTCTAAGTCTGCGATTGTCACTTAATTTCAATTTCCCCATCTGTAAAGTGGAAATATTTTCATTATATGCTTCAAGGAGATGTTGAAAGAATCAAAAAAGAAAATACATAGGCAGTCCTTTGTAGTTCTAAAGATCTAGTTAGATGAGATTTGTTATTATTCACTCATGTATACCAATGGAGCAAAATGCAGGTAAGGGTTACCATGCTGAAGAAGCTTTGAATATAGTTTCAACAGGAGCAGTCCAGTTAAATATGTAAAGCTCATC
Organism: Bettongia penicillata ogilbyi; assembly: GCA_023548195.1. NCBI lineage: Eukaryota > Metazoa > Chordata > Mammalia > Diprotodontia > Potoroidae > Bettongia > Bettongia penicillata. The sequence continues at coordinate 351,409 of JAJHZJ010000194.1, read as the reverse complement.
ACCAACATGTTGGTCCCTTGATGGATGAATTCTTTGGCCATGGCTACCTATGAGCCAAAGAAAAATACAAACAGGCTCTCAGTCCTACATGGCTGCTATTTATTTCTATGATGGTGGTTACAGAATTGTGGGAAAGGTAGCAAAGGAGGCTAAGCATCAGGATATCCATAGACATTCATTTAACCTTTAATACTCTAAATGTGAAGTCTTAGTCCATTGAATCATATCAATATCTTTTTTATTAAAGAAACCAGAAGATAAAAAATTATGTAGCTAAATGGAAGGATGGCTTACAGCTTCTCCTTGGGAAGGCAAATAAAGGAGTGGAATTTATTGTGCATCTAAATGCAACGAAAAACATCATATCATGGGGTCCATGGTTATATAACATTGCAATTTGCTTAGTAATTGCATACAAAGAGAAATGGACACAATTATAGGTAATGTTCTTATATCTATTGCACGGGATGAGGGGACAAAGAAAGTTTGTAAAGACAAGCTACGAGCTTCTAAGTCAATATATGCTTTAATACTTGGTGATTTCAATGTAAAAGTAGACATAAAGAAGGACAGTGAAAAATTATGCTGAAATGCAGTTCAGGAATAAGAAATGAGAAAGGCCAGCACCTTGTGGATTATTCAGAAATCTTATAAGTGTCTATCACAAATATTCTTGTCAAGAAGAGAATAAGAATGAAAGGGATGGTTTCAAATAAATCAGGAAAGATTTAAATGAACTGATACAAAGTGAAGTAGATAGAACCAGGATAACATTGTACACAGCAATATTGTAAGGATGATTAACTGTGAAAGACTTAATGACTGAGCAAGAAAATTATCTAAGACAATTCTAAGACATGATGAAAATTGCTATCCATCTCCAGAAGAAGAACTGGTAAAACCTGATTGCAGATTGAGGCACACTTTTTCATTTTATTGCTCTTGCTTTTTTTTGCAACATGATAAATATGAAAATGTGTTTTTCATGACTCCACATATATAATTTTTTATTGTATTGCTTACCTTCTTAATGGGTAAGGGAGGGGTTGGAGAGAGAAAGAAAATTTGGAACTTGAAATTTTAAAAATAAATAATCGTATTTTTTTTTAAAGAGATTCACAAGAAACTGAGCCTATCACTCTCCCAAAATCACAAAAAAAGGAAAATTAATTATATTCTAATAGGAACTCATCTTGATATGGAAGTTATTAGTTGTCTGAGCATAATCCAGTCATTGAGTTGGGGGAGCAAAAGTCAAAATTTACATCAAATTAGAACAAAGTATCAAAGTGAGAACATATGGCATTTTATTAGGGCAACTTTAACTTGTTACATTATCAAGATGTTGAGGCTGAAAGAAAAAAGAGAAATGGATAAAAACAGACATCGACACAGATTCTTAATATTTCCTAGGGAAGTTTGCCCAGTTCTACCCTTCTATGAGTTCCAGTTCTAAATCAACATAAGAAATTGCTAATTGTAAAATATTTATCTCTTAATGAACTAAAGAATGGAAATATGTCAGATATTTAAGTAAGAGGCTATTGAGAAACATCTAAGCAGTTGAAAGATAGACTGAGTAGTCCTAGCTCTGGAGTAATCAAAAACAATGACTCTCATTTGGAAGATAGCATGACAAGTGGGTACCAGGTTTAGAATTATATGAGTTGAGTTCAAATCTTAGCTCTATATTACCTTTGGCAGGTAACTGATCTTCTCTTCAACTGTTTCCTCAGAGGTTCTTAGCCAAAGGAATCCCTGACACAAAAAGTTTATCTGACTAAGTCTTTGGACCCCTTCTCAGAAGAATGTTATTAAATACTTAAGATACATGGGAATGTAAAGGAAACCAACTGTGTTGACTTAGTGGCCAAAAATTAAAAACAAAAAATGAAGTTTATGGGCTCCCCATTTGAGAACTCCTGTATTTTATGATCTCTCAGATCTCTTTCTTTTCCTCTGATCTATACTTTAAAAATTTTTGCTAGTCTTTTGGAGCAAATGTTCTATTCAATATGCTGAGTCTCTTGTTTTTAGAACTCTGCTTCAGTTTCTTCCTATGAGAAAAGATTCATCAAAATGATGTCTTTTCCTATTTACAAATGTCACTATACACATTTAGAATGTTGAACTGCTTAACAGTCTCATTTCCATATTCCCAAGTAATGTTTAACCTCCAGTAAAAACCTGGGAGATAAAAGAGTGTGTTATCTGTACAACCTAATTCCACCCCCGTTGGTTATTAATTTCTGAATATCTGAATCCTTTGTAGAAGAATGTACTTCGGTGGCTGCACCGAAGCCCCAGGCTAGGGTCAGGTTTCAAGTTCTTGTCCTAGAGTGTGACAATGATTGAAATCTGTTTTGGGTTTCATCTCTGAAATGCTTCCTGATCCAGTCTCCCCAGGAGCTCCATTCAGTGCTTCTTGACCCTGGTGACTGTTAGGGTCTGAGTGTTCCTTCTCTGGGACATAAGACTAGCCACTTGTGGGAATCATCGCTGAACCCATATTCTTTGTAAGGACTGGAAAAGAAGAAAGCATCCACCCAGCACCATGTCAGCAGGACGGGCAGGTGCCCAGACTAAGAACTTTGAAGCTTGGGATTATGTCGTATTTGCTTCTCTCTTTGTCGTTTCTTCAGGAATTGGAGTGTTCTTTGCCATAAAAGAAAGAAAGAAGGCGACTTCCAGGGAGTTTTTAGTGGGGGGCAAGCAAATGAGCTGTGGTCCAGTGGCTTTGTCTTTGACTGCCAGCTTCATGTCAGCAGTCACTGTCCTGGGGACTCCTGCAGAAGTATATCGATTTGGGGCATCCTTCCTGATTTTCGCCATAGCATATACATTTGTCATCATCTTTACCTCTGAGCTTTTTGTGCCAGTTTTCTACAGGTCTGGGATTACCAGCACTTATGAGGTAAGGGAAATAATCATTTGGAATGTCTAGACTAATTGCTAATATGTTGACCAGCCAAGTTCTCTACATGGGTCTACAGTCCCATAAACCATGCCTACACAGAGTAGGATGCTTAATAAATACCAAATGAGTGGATGGATGAGTAGCATACACAGTATTTGTACTAAGCATTTGCACAGTGCTGAAAGAGCAACATATACAGTCTTGTACTAAGATTTTGCACAGTGCTTATCCTTAGTGCTATAAAGTCAAACCTTTTTCACATCTCTCCTGTCATTTGGTCCCTGTGGGACAATAGCCTGCATTTGGTGGATGGGAATGGGTTCTGGCCAGGAGTGTACTGGCAAATGTTTAACAACTGAATCTTTGGAAAGTTTAATCTGCATTTTTAACTCCCCCTATCACTTTCTTAAATCTAGATAACCAACAAGACAATAAATTAAGTCCTACTTTGTAGCATTTGCCAACTTCCAACTTTTTCATAGTGAGAATTTTAATGATCAGTTTTCCTAAGCCAGTTTGAACTGGCTCCAGAACATCCTTGGTGCTGATCCAAATTTGTACCAAACACTGAAATTTTTGTACTCATAAACAGCTACAGGAAGGGATATTTTTGTCAAAGGATACTGTTTGGTCCCAAAGAGATAGGCAAGATAAAAATGATCTTTATCTCCATTTTACATGTAGGGAAACAGTTACAACTAAGTTACATTTTGCCCAAGGTCACATAAGTAGTTAGGGACTAAACCCATAGAATAATCTAGGCTGTTTGTTCTCTAGCCCAGGATCCTTTTGAGTATGTTATGATGAAAGTCTGAGCATTTCATATCGAATCATGGAAATGGAAGGAATCTTAGAAGCCACTGAGGTCACTCAAGTGCTTGTCTACTCTGAACTTGGAGATTTCCAATAAATGAGAGCCTATCCATGAGCCAATGCAACTTTGGAGGAGTTCGTTACTGTGTTTCTCTTTGTAGAGACAGAATTTCTTTTCAAACACAGATTTATTGCTAGGTCTTTGATGTTTCTTTTTCTGCAAACAAATACACACACATATTTGAAATGTTACAGGACATTATAAGGCAAAGTAAGTGTTTATAGGAAAATGAGAAAAGATTAATCAAAATGATGTCTTTTCCTATTTACAGATGTCACTATACACATTTATGTATACACGTTATTCTATGTTATTTAGAAGCAAAAATGGGATACTTTCTCATTAATTTTCCAGCACTTTACAACAGAAATAATAGCTCTATATTGAGACTCAGGGATTGAATTTTGGAACATCCTCACTAATCAGTTGTGATAATAAAACTCCTCCTTCCACTTTGGATACTCATTAAAAATGAACATTTTTCATTTGATAAGGTAGAAAAGGTTGGAGATGTAAACAGATGTCCACACTCCTAGAAAAGGAAAAATGGTAGGGTAGAGTACTGGATTTGGAGTCAAAGACAAAGGTTCAAATTTTACTTCTGCCAATTAATGCTTGTATAACCTTAAATGAATCCCTTTTACCTTTCCTCAGCCTCAGTTTCCTTATAGGTAAAATAAAGGGGTTGGGCTGTATGGCTTTTAAGGGTCCCTCCTAGGCCTGTATCAGGGGTGCTAATCTTATGAATGAGTTGACCAGCCAGATCACTCAATTCAGCCAAAACTAATTGACTATTTTTTAATAGAATGGACTATATCTACTTGAATTTAACTAAATTGTTAATTGTACTCATAGATTAGTGTTCTGACAGAACCCCATACTACATCTATTGTGAGGATCAAATGAAATTACACCCATAGAATGCATTCCAAACTTTACTCAGACCTTCCCCCAAGTGTGTAATGTCCTCCCTTCTCATTATCTGGTTGAATCTCCAATGTATCCAAAGCTGAGCACAGGTGTATACCAACACATAAAGGTTTTCCCAATCTCTTCCCAGAACCTATACCCATTTATTAATGCTCTCTTCCCCCTAAAATTACTTTGTGCTTTCTTATTTTGTTTATATGTTGTGTTCCTTCCCCCAACTTCCCTCCCCTTCCCTTACACATGCAGAATATGAACTCCATGAAAAGTAGAAACAATAGCATTTTGTCCTTAGGGTTGAGCACAGCACCTTGTTAGGGGCTTAATAAATATTTGCTGAATTAGACTGAATAGACACTGTGACAAAAAGCAAAGACTATAGACATGGGAGTTAGAGGACCAGGGTTCAAGTCCTGCCTCTATTAACTATCTTTGTAACTTTGGGCAAGTTATTTGTCCTCCCTAAGACTCAGTTTTCTTATCTGTAAAATAAGGATCTCCCTTACCTATCATACCTAATATGTTACCAAGACTTTTTATTTTTCCTCTGCAACATCCTGATACCTATGTTCTCTCTGAACTATCCCCATTTCTCCCACTCTAGCTCAGGTCCCTCATTAAAACCCATGTGGTCTATGGTAAAGCCTCCTAACAGGTGTCTCTTATTCTCTTCTTTTTTCTTTAATTCATTTGCTGCTAAAATAACCTTTCCTATGTATAGATCTGCTCATGTCAGACTTTTGGTTATAAGTATATATTGAGTTTCCATTGACTGCCTACTTTGTAAAGTCCAAACGTTTTCATGTGGTTATCGCCATATTGCCTTTCTAGCTTTAGTTCATATTACTCTTGTATTATCTGCTTTCTAACCAAATTGGACAAATCTCTGGCACTCAGATCCTCTTTGCCTGTTCTGATATTCCTCTGATGCCTGGAAAACCAGCCCTCCCCCACTCCTCCTGTTGAATTCCTAACTGATTTTCCATACTTAATTGAAATGCTACCTCCTGAATGAAGGGAACACTGCTCATCCCTGGCAAGGCAAGCCCCTTCCCTTCTCCTTTCTTTGGGATTGTGTCTATGTCTTTTGAAGTTCAACAACTATATCATCATTGTGACTGGGAAGTAAGTATTCCAGAGGAATGACTGGAGTCCTCAATGGCCTTAAAAGAAAACAAGCTGGTATTATAATTCAAGTGTGAATTTGGAGTTGGTTGTAATCTTAGGCAAATCTGAGAAGTGAGGGACAATAAGGAAGATCCCCTAAGTCTAGATGATAGATCTGATTAAGGCTGGTCTCAGTGGAAATGGAAAGGAAGGGGCGGATTTTATAGTATGAAATGAACACACAGAATGAAAACACCACCTTAAAGACTAAAAATCCCATGCACTGAGAAAACATGGTGAGATGCTGCACAGAAACAAATTTTAACTCGGGGTCAAGAAAAACTTGTTAACAGAGTTAAAAAGGAAAGAAAGAAATGCAATGGACTGCTTTGGATGGTAGTGAGTTAACCACTGCTGGAGGTATTAGAACTGAGATTAGCTGGTTTCTTGTTAAGGATGTTCCTGTCTGGGTAGGGGTTGAAGGAGAAGCCTTCTGAGGTTGTTTCTAACTTTCATGGTCTGTGATTCTTAGGCTCATGAGGTCATAGATGTAAAGTTGGAAGGGACCTTAATGGGTAATGAGAACCCAATTCCTTCATATTAAACATAATCAAAGGAGGCATGTAAAGGTTATAGCTAGAAGGAATGCTAACATTATGAAAGTTAAGTATCTTGGTCAGGGTTATACAACTGATAAATATTTCAAGGTAGGATTTGAAGTCAGGTCAGATGATTGATCTGTTATGCCACACTGACCCCTAGGTTATTTCTGGCTAAAGCACTATTAATTTTTGGCATATTTTCTTTTTGTTTTCTTTAGTATTTACAGTTAAGATTTAACAAGGTGGTCCGGTATGCTGCTACACTTATCTACATAGTGCAGACGGTAAGAATCATTTCCATTGTGGGGTTTGGGTGCTGGGGGAGGGGAAGAGGGAATCTTTATGGGAATATGGTTTTTTCCCCTGCCCCTAGTGAGTGGTGAGATTCCATTGTTCCAGTTAGGTTGTCAAATAAGGCAAGCTTCTTGGTACATGGGTAGAATTTACAGAGATCCATGACTACAGATCCAGGGCTAAGGATAGGAAAAGTAGGTAGATGCCTAGGGCATAACATAGAACACTTTGAATATGACTCTTTTTTTAAGTACATATTTTCAATTCCAAAACATCCCACTCTCTATGAAACATGGAGACATAAAGAGGCAATGTGTCAGAGTAGATAGTGAGTTGGCCTTGGCCTCAGGCCTCAGTTTTCCCCCAGACAATACTCTAAAAAGCTAAGTTGTGGTACAAGGTCAATCTACATTGATAGAAGTGTCTTCACCAAAGAACTCCCTGCATTAGTGAAATAGCAAATGTGGTAGGAAACAAACATGAATAAATGGCGCATGGAGGATTCAAGTCATGTACATTAAAAACATATGCTCAGAGTTAGTGAACAGCAATCGTAAGCATATCCTTGAAAGAGCAAAGTTGAGTTCAGTTTTTCCCTGGTAGTGAGAGGACAGTTTTAAAGGATACATAGATGTTTTGTCCTGACTCTGTCGGTCTGCCTCAAAGCAAGACCATTGTTCATGGACTTATTCATTTTCCCCCTTGCCATTCATGGGGCACAAATTAATTGCTTGGATTACAAATAAGTAACCTATTTTCTAAGAATTTAGTCTAATGATTTATCATAAGTATAAAAAAGCCCCAACAACCTAGAACATTGTGAGGACTTCTCAACAAAATTATGGTCACTCAGAAGAGATAAATCTAATGATTCATATGGCGCATAAAGAATGCCTATTATCTGGATTTTGAAAATCCACCCTCCATTCAAATGCTAGTGTGATTTTCCTAAAGTTCAGGTCCTATCATATCCCACCCCAGGCAATACACTCCAGCATCTTCCTATTGCTTCCAGGGTCAAATACAAAATATTCTGTTTGATATTTAAAGCCCAGGATAACCTAGCCCCTTCCTATCATTCCTTATTCCCTGATATCTACTCTTCAGTCCAGTGACAATGGCCTCCTGGGTGTTCCATGAATAGCTCACTCCATTTCTCAGCCCCAGACATTCTCTCTGGCTGCCCTCCTCCCATGCCTGGGATGCTCTCCTTACCTGCTCTGACTTCTGACCTCCCTGGCTTCCTTGAAGTCCCAACTAAAATCCTACTTTTTACAGGAAGCTTTCCCTAACCTCTCTCAGTTCTAGAGCCTCTCCTCTGTTAATTATCCCTGTTTATCCTCTCCATAGAGCTTGCTTTGCATTAAGTTGTTGCACGAGGTCTCCCCCATTGAATTCTAAGCTCCTGTAGGGCAGGGATTGTCCTTTTACCTCTTTTTGTATAGCCAGACTTTGCAGAGTACCTGGCACATAGTAGGTGCTCAATAAATGTTTATTGATTGATGGGCAGCCCATTTAGTTACCTATATGTATGTTATATATACACATACATGTGTGTTGTGGTTTGTCCCTCATTCTCAAAGAGGACCATGACATCAGGGAGGTGATGCCAATGGAAAGGGAGAGAGGGAGGGGAGAGATAGAGAAAGAGAAGGAGTGAAATAGAAAGCAAGAGAGACAGACAGACAAAAAAGATTGTTGGTGTGTCATTAATGAATAGAGAATTTATTTCAGAATCGTGGAGCCTTGAGTGCCTAAATGACCTTGGGCAAGTCATTTTCTCAGGGGCTCAGGGAAGTCTCTTAGTCTACAGTGGTAGAGAAGCTTCCTTCCAGGAAAGTACCTCTTGCAGTGAAATGACAGGTCAGGACAAAACCCATATATGTATATTGGTTATTCTGTAATTCACTTATAGAGGTATAATGATTAGTAAGTCTTTTAGTGTGACTCAGTCACATTAGGGAATGGGAGAAGACAGAGAAGAAAGAGAATCTTCTTCAACCTAGCGGGGGGGAGGACCAAGACATTCCCAATGTCATCAAGTTCCTACAGGATTTAAATATCTTATTGTGCATCTCTTACATCCTGATGTTTTCCAGCTCCTCCCAGTGAGGTGGTGAGTGGGGGCAGGAAAGACATGTGGTCTAGAGTCATCCCATGTGTTGTGTCATGTCCTGTTAACCCCAATGGCTTTGAACAGCCAAGTGTATGATGAGGGTGCTACCACCACCAAGAAAGGAGACTCAGTAGCGGCCACACTAGATGCTTGCAGGCAACCCGTCAGGCAGTCAGCAGCCTCTTAGCAACTCTCTTCACCTCTTTCTTCTTTAGATCCTCTATACTGGAGTGGTGATTTATGCTCCTGCTTTGGCGCTCAATCAAGGTGAGTTGGGAGAAAAATAATGTCTCAACTATGCCCTCATCCGGACTTCTGTAAAATGCATATAGCATTGATAGGCTATTCTTAAGGCTAAGTGCTCCCATAGTTGAAGGCTTTGGGGGCATCTGGGTGGCACAGTGGATAGACCTGGAGTCAGGAAGTTCTGAGTTCTGCAGTCTCAGTTGCTTATTAGCTGTGTGATTCTGGGCAAGTCACTTAACTCCTCTTTGCCTCAGTTCCTTATCTGTAAAATGGGGGTTCATTAGAAAAGGAAATGGCAAATCACACCAATATCTTTGTCAAGAAAACTCCATGGACAAACTCTGTGGGGTCACGTGGAGTTGGACACAAATGAAGGAATGAAGCACAAACACACAGCTTCAGAGTGAAGATGACCTAAAAGAAAAAAAAATATATATATATCATATATATACACACAAACATATATGTATATATACATATATTTGCATATATATAAAACTTTAATGAGTGAAGGATCAAAAATATTTGGTTTATTGAATTTATTATTGTCCAAGAGTATAGTGCCTCTCCAATATGACAATGGATATGTGGAGTCATTTATTTTGAAATAATTATTCAATCAATTACTATTTAAAAGGAAGAGATCATTCCAAGTTAAAAAGGCTTTGTGTCCAGGCTTGGCAATGGCTTATATGTCTAATGTCTAAAGTCCAGGTTAGCTTAGTGCAGTGGGCTCATTAGAAGGCTGGCCACCAGGTGCTGATTTTTTGCCTTCAGAAACTCCTGAAGGCTCCCAATGATAGAGAGATTGCTATGGGTATTAATGGTCACAGCAGTGAAATCATGGGTCTTTGAAGTTGGGGGAAAAAAGATTCAAGTGCCATTTTGAAGTTTTATACATATACATCTACATTTGTATATACCTACATACATGCACACATATTTATATATATACATATATGTATATATATATGTCATTATTTTATTGAATTGTTAAAATCCATTCAAAATGGCAGCATTTCTTACCAAAGATTTGAATTATTTGAAAATTATGGTATATGAGCAGTTGAGGGCCATAGCAGATAGAATGCTAGGCCTAGTAGTCAGGAAGGTTCATCTTTATGACCTCAAATCTGAACTCAGACATTTATTAGCTATTGTGAGTCTGGGCAAGTCACTTAACCCTTTTTGACTCAGTTTCCTCTTCTGCAAAATGAGATGGAGAAGAAAATGGCAAACCATTCTAGTATCTCTGCCAAAAAGGGTCATAAAGAGTAAGACACAATTGAAACGACTGAACAACAGAAATTGTGGTATAGCCCTGCAAACTAAGGAGGCACATTCAGACCAAGAATAGAAAGGTATGAAATCTGAGAAAATCTCTTCTAAGTCTTATGGATCTTCAGGACTGGGTCCATGGTAAGTTATAATAAAATAAATGTGCCATACCTGATGGAAGCTAGTTTCCTAAGGGAGTTTATAGCTAGACTGACCCCTTGAAATCAGGCGAACTTCCTTTGCCTTAGTTTCTGTGGAAAATTCTCTGCTTACCTTCCTTAGAGAAACCTTTTATAACATTTCTTACCTTTTATAGTGACTGGCTTTGATCTCTGGGGATCTGTGTTTGCCACAGGAATCGTCTGCACATTCTACTGTACTCTGGTATGTATGTGCCGCTTGGAAAAAGTTTTGCCAGCCTAAGAAGGAGTACAACCAAATCACAACTGGCACAACTCTAATTCGGGAGTGAATGACTGCATTTCAAAGTTATGTGAAAAAGAAATTGCTGGCTTGAGCGCTCATATTTTCCAGATTATGAATATTTTTTCTTCAAATGCATTTTATTGGTCTCTTCTAAGTAAACAAGATATAAACTTGGGGTGATGCTAGAATATCATGAAAAATATTTAGATTTACCAATGGAAAACTTTTCTCAGGCTATGGCTACATGTCATTCTGGTAATTACCTGATTTTTGTGGGGGAGGGAAAGGATTTTTTTTTTCACTCATTAGCCCCATTCATCCACAGACAAAATGTATACTGCAAGAAAAATGCCCTCTCCCCACTGGCTAATTGTTGAGAGAGAAAGGATGATTGTATATATGAGCAAGATGGCTGGTATTTGGTTCATTCTAAAGATCATCAATTTCAGGTTGAATGTTGGTGTTGGCTAGTTATCAGTAAACCTGGAACTATTTTCTGCATTCTGATCTATACTCACTCAATTCCTTAGCCTCAGACCCTGAGAGGTATTAATAATATGTTTAAATAAATGTTAGCAGTTAACTGTGATATTATTTTCCTAGGGAAGCAAATGGACATGGGTAATATGAGTAAGTAGTTTGGAATGTGGGGACACAGACAACTGTCTCTAGATGTTGAATCGTTTTATATATTATCACTCAACAGGTACCCAGTATATGATATCAGTACTAGGCATAGCATATAATATGCATTTTAAATGTACCACATTATCCTAGGTTTCCCTTTCATCTTTTCAGCATTCAGAATTGCTTTGAAACTTCTTTCAGATACATTTCTCTTCTTTTCATCCCCACTATCATCACTCTTTCCCAGATCCTCATTGACTCATACTAGACCTACTGAAATAGTTTTCCAATGAGGCTCCAATGCTTTTGCTCTCACTCAGCTCAATCCATTAAAAACCAAAGGTAGATAAACTTTCTAAGTAATCTATGTCATTATGTCTTTCTTTGACTCCAAACAAAAACCTTTTCAGTGATTTCTCACTGCATATAAATGATGAAATTCAAATTCTTCAGCCTGAAGTTCAAGTTTGGTCATCATCTTTCCCACCGTAATTAATCTCATCATGTCCTCCTATTCACCAACACAAACTCTCTGCTCCCTTAAAGCCTATTTCTTCACGGTGTCGCAGAACATGACAGCCATTTTCCAAGTCTTTGGCTTATGCTCAGGCTGACTTTTCCTTCCCTCATATTGTACTGGCATTCCTTATGCCCCAGATCATCCCTCTTCCCATTATAGAAACTAGGGATTGCTGAAGCCATACATCATATACACTATATGGGGCAGATATTGATTTTGCAGCTTTTCAGCATGACCCTCTGCTGGAATTTGCTCTTCTCATTCCCTGCTTCCAGAAAAAAAGCCTTTATTTTCCTTCAAGACTCCACTCAGGGGTCACCTCCTTAAGGCAACTAGGTGACATAGTACATAGCAGGCTGAGCTTGGATTCAGGAAGACCTGAGTTCAAATTGGGCTACAGATACTTCCTAGCTCTTGGACCCTAGGCAAGTCACTTTGAAGTTTTTGTTGCCACAGAATATTCATTTACGAAAGTGGAGGTGATAATAGCACCTATTTTACAAGGTTGTTATGATGATCAAATGAGATAGGAGGAACTAATAAATATTTTTGAGTGCCTACTGTGTGCCAAGAACTGTGCTAAGTGCTTTCCAAATATCTCATTTGAGTCTCATAACAACTCTGGAAGGCCATTGTTCAGTCATTTCATTTGTGACTGATTTCATGTGAACTTATTTGGGGGTTTTCTTGGCAAAGATCCTGGAGTGGTTTTTTATTTCCTTCTCCAGCTCATTTTACAGATGAGAAAACTGAGGCAAACAGGGTTAAGTGACTTGCCCAGGGTCACACAGTCAGGTTTGAACTCATGAAGATGAGTCTTCCTGATTCCAAGTATAGTGCTCTATGTACTGTGCCACCTAGATGCCAACTCTGTGAGGTGGGTAATATTATCATCATTGTAGAGCTGATAAAACTTGGGCAAATAGAAGTTAAGTGATTTGTCAGGGTCCTACAGTATGCAAGACTGGATCTGAACTCAGGTTTTCCAGATTCTAGGCCCAGCACTTGGTCCACTGTACCATCTACAGTATCCCAGAGAAGTGGGCAGCCCAGTCTTTGCTTGAAGATCTCCAGAAGGGGAAATCATCATGTCCGGAAGAAGCTCATTCTACTTTTTGGAAATTCAGTTAGGAATAAATCTGTTTTTCTAATCATTGCTTTCAGAACTGTCTCTTGGCTCCCCCTACTCAAATCTTTATCATTCAGTATATCTTTTACCAATACCCCAAATCAATCAGTTGTCCATCCAGAAATCAAGAAAAGAAATGCTGATTTCCTACTGCTTCTCCTGATCCTTTTTTTGCAAGGTACTTGTGCATAGTAGGTGCTTAATGGAATAGCTGTTGAATTTATTTGAATTTTGGAGTTCCAGTTTGAAATATTTGACTATATCTTTCTAGTAAGGTAATATTAATTTTAAGGTTACATTTCTCTATGGAGTCAAATCCAATTTGATTCAACTCAACACACATTTATTACTCTGACTAATGCAAATATCTCTCATTACAATTTAAGGCCTTTTGTTATCTATCACACAGGAGGACAAATGCTCATTTCAACGTGATAACTCTCTAAGAAAGTTATAGAGTTAACAGCTACATGATTACTAGTATGAGTCACATGGAAGTTGTTGTTGCAGAACTAGTTAGACGGGATATCTGGGATAGTATAAACAAAAGATCTGGATGATTGAGTCTTTATCAGACCTAGTTGAAAGAGTCAGATGTTTTACTATTGCATAGACAGTCATGTTTTGAAAGGAAGTCTTTTAGTCTAAGCCCCTCATTTTATACATGGGAACATTAATTCCCTTTCAGTTCTAACATTCTATGAGTCTCAGAGGGGCTGGTTTGAGTCTTATATACATTATCCATCATAACTGGTAAAATACAGGAGACAATGACAGGAAGAAGACCTTGGAAAGATAACGTGAGGATTCATATGTAAGGGAGTATGATAAGGTGAAAAGGGCACTGGATTTGTAGACAAAGGTCTGGTTTCAAATGTTGCATTATCATTGCATCACTTAACCTCTCTGGCTTCAGTTCAATCTTCATCTATAAAATGAGGAAGTTGGATGAGATTGCCTCTTAACATTTCTTCCAGTTCTGCTTTTATGATTCTGTATTTGATAAGCTAAAGTCTTCTGGAACTTTTGAGCAGGTGACCCCAGGAATAAACCAGACTCTTGTCATGTTTGATCTGAAGAACTCACATGAATTCTATGTGTTTCAGGGAGGATTAAAAGCAGTTGTGTGGACAGATGCATTTCAAATGGTCGTCATGGTGGTAGGGTTCTTGACGGTTCTTATCCAAGGAGCAGCACATGCTGGTGGATTACAGAATGTATTAGACCAATGCAAAAATGGGTCTCGACTTGACGTATTTGAGTATGTCTAATATGATTTTATTCTGTTTTGGGTTACCATTCCTTATTTTTTACAATAGCATCTTGGAATCATGGAACATGACCTGATCTATGCATGTCTCTCATAGCTTTGATGTGGATCCTTTGAGAAGGCATACATTCTGGACAATTGCTGTTGGAGGAACTTTTACATGGCTAGGCATCTATGGTGTTAATCAATCTACAATACAGAGATGCATCTCTTGCAAAACAGAAAAGCATGCTAAGATGTAAGTTGGTCTTCATCATTGTCATGATTATCATCATCACAGTATATTCATTGAACACTTACTATATACCTGAACATATGCACGTATTGAGCACCTTCTCTACATAAACTAAGTTCAGGAATAAGACATTCTCAGTGAGATCTAAGAGCTTCCTTCAATGAGCTTGAAGAGATAGATCACATTTGGAAATAGCAGTGAACTATGAGCTTCTTAAGGGCAGGAACCATTTATTTTTAATGTGTATTACTAGCACCTAGGACAGTACACAAGCTATAGTCTTATTTAATTTACTTATTAAATTAATTTATAAATACATAAATATTTAATTAATAAATATAAAAATAATAAAATTAAATTAAAATAAGTAATTAAACTACTTTTTAAATGGTTGTGGGATTGAAATTCAGTCTGAGATTCAAGCACTACCTCAACAGTTACTGGTTGTATGACTTCACTTCTTAATTTCCTCCTCTGGGAAATACATCCTCTCCTTGTGCCATTGTTCTATGAAGCTATGATTTATTATAATCTAATAATTCCTAGGATAGCAGAGATATCTTTAGGAGAATGGAGTTTGGGGAAAGGGAATTGGATTAGGACAGATAGTAACAAGCTACCGAAGGGGATATAACTTTAGAAAGGCAAGACTGAGATGATTTTGAGGATGGGGATAGATCCTTCGTCTCCCCTCCTTAAGAAAGGCAGCAAAGAAGGTTGGCAGAAATGGACATGCTATGCATGATCAGGGAAAAATTAATATACCAATGAAATAGGAATTAAGAATCTTTGAGGTGTAGTGGGAAATAGAATCTAATATATATCCTTTTACTTGATAAACTTTTGATTTATCTGAATAGTATACTTCTGAAGTGGTTTTTAGTAGATTCTCCATTAATGACTTCATCAGAAGCAATGATCAAAGAATTTCAGAATTTGAGATCTAGATTAGAAGGGTTTTCAGTAACTGGTTCAATCCTTTTACTTTCAGGTGAGGAAACTGAGGCTCAGAGAGGTTAACAAATTTGCCCAAAGTCACAAAGGTAGCAGATAGCATAGCTGAATTCAACTTCAGGTCAGAGGGTAATAAAATAACAGATTTGGGATCTTACAAACATTCTATTCCAATAATTTCCTTGTTTTCTCACCAGATAAGGAAACTCAGGGCCAGAAAGGTTAAGTAAGTTGTTCAATGTCACACAGGTAGTAAGGTGACCACCTTGACTTTTTCAAGGCTGTAGTATTAATTTCATGAAATTGAATGCAAAGGTATAGACACAACTAACAAGTTGTCTTTATATATTATTTCATTCACATTAAAGGTGGCTAAATTATACCAGAATTTGACATTGTTGAATCCTGAGATTTATCACTGTTACTGACAACCATTCTAAGAAAAATCTCTTTAAATTCGACTTCACTTTATAAAATAGCTGTTCTGAAAAGTTGTGTTTCAAGGGGATTTTTGTTCAAAATTACATCTTAGATGCATTAATTGGACTTTCTACTTAAAAGATAACTGGGCTGAAAACATTTGAATAGTAAAGAATTTTCTGGCAAAACAAATCCTGAGTTATTTGTCTGATGAATCTGAATTTTTCCCAGGTTGGATTTGCCTAGTATTATGGTTAGGATGATCTTCCCTCTTTCTCTTCCTTCTCCTCTACTCCTTTTCCTATTATAACTCCTCTCCTTTTTCCCTCTTCCTCCTCTTCCTCATTCCCTTTTTCGCTTCCTATCACTACTCCTTCTGCCCCCTTCTTGCTCCTCCTAATTCTGAAACAAAAAACAGAAAAGCATTTCTAAGCCTCACTCTTCAGTAACTTACTTCTTTGAAACATCTTATCCAGCAAAATTCCACAAAAGGATCTTGATAGTGCCTAAAAGATTTTTTAAAAATAGCATTTAATCTATATGAGGCTGGTTCTAAAGGTCATAAATGAAGTGCTCATGTGGAGAGGAAAACTTATTTCCTTTAAGCAGCAGATGGGTGACTCCCCATTAAATAAGTGCTCCTATTTCAGATAGAGGTTGGTCTAGATGTCTCTGAACTCCCTTCTGACCGAGATTGTATCACTTCCAATGATGGGATTCTCTCATTCCAATAAGGCATCCTATTCCATTTTGGAACAGTTTTAGTTATTTTAATTTTATTTATTTTTAATTTATTGAATTATATTTACACAACTATAAATTGTTATATTAATAATTATATTATTAATTAATTATTAGAAAGGTATTCCTTATTTAGCTGAACTTCATCATCACATAATTTTCTGGTTCTGGTTCAGTCAAACAAGTAAAACAAATCTAATCCCTCTTACACAAGAGAACTCTCAAATATTTGAACACAGTTATTATCTTTCCTGAATGTTTTTTCATTCAATTAAAAAAAAATTCCTCCATCCATTTCTTATATAACATTGAATTGGACCTTCTTGCCTTCCTGGTGGCTCACCTCTGAGTGTAATTGATCTCACCAATGTTTTTCCTGAAAGTTCGTGCCCAGCACCAGATGCACTCCTGCATGTTTGATTTGTCCAAAACTTCTCATGTGAACAGTGCTGTACAGGCTACTCAGTATTTTAAAATGAATGTTATCCCATTTGATTCTCACATCAGCCCCTTGAGAATGGATTCCATCATAAGGGATACTAACAGGCCTCTGTTCTCTCTTCTAGTGCTCTTTATCTTAACTTAATTGGTCTCTGGATAATTCTGGTCTGTGCAGCCTTTTCAGGCCTGATCATGTATGCTTATTTCAAGAACTGTGACCCCTGGACTGCTGGCATCATCTCAGCACCAGATCAGGTATGGATGCCAACAAGGTGGGTTGCCAGAAGGGACCAGATGGGGTAGGTTTGCTGATCATTTCTAGGTGAGCCACAAACAACATTGTAGCACCAGTGTGATATTCACAGTGCCTGTGGTGGCCATGAGTACCCCAGAGCAATTCTCAATCGTGAAATACAACAGACTCTCTACATGGAAGACAGAACCAAAGCATTTTTTCAGACACCAGAAAGCCAAAACCATCATAGTAACAAAAATCTATACCCAATAACAATGCAGAGGACAACACCATACCTAAGCCTTCCCCCTGCTAGACTTCCCACAAACCAGTTCCATTAAACAAAATCATGAACAAGCTCCTTCATGCACACTGGCCAGCTGCCTGCTTGCCTGCATCCTTCCCGGCGCTGGCTGCTCTCTCACTAATTTCCCCTCAGCTTTGCTGTAGCCTCTTCCTGTTCTACCCTTCCTGTTCCACTTGTTCAGCAAACTCCTCCCAGAAGTCCATGTGATTCAGACTCATATAATTCAGGCTTCCATGGGGTCAAGGCAGGTCGCATGGATCTATTAATGAATGGGAAAGATCTTCCCATTTAAATTACTATTACAGACATGAAAATCAAGGAAAGAGTAGTGTGGTCTAACAGAAATACCTTTGTCCTAAGAGCCTAGAGATGAAGGCTCCAGTATAAACTCTGCCATTTATTTACACTGTGACTTTTGGTGAGGAACTTACCCTCCACAGGCTTCAGTTTCCTCGTATGTAAAATGAAGCAATCATACTAGACTATCTCTAAAGTATCTCTTAAATTCTGTGAATTTATGAGTTCTGAGGTTGTTTTTACCCTCTGTTGGTGAGAAGAATGTCTGGAAAAATGTCAGCCACTTGGGTCTTTTAAAAATTTTATTGGTATCATTTGTTTTACATCAACTTCATTTCAAATAAATACTTTCCTCCTCTCCTAGCTGCAAAACCACTCCTTGTAGCAAGAAAAGGAAAGAGAGAGAGAGAGAGAGAGAGAGAGAGAGAGAGAGAGAGAGAGAGAGAGAGAGAGAGAGAGAGAGAGAAAGAAAGAAAGAAAGAAAGAAAGAAAGAAAGAAAGAAAGAAAGAAAGAAAGAAAGAAAGAAGGAAGGAAGGAAAGAAGGAAAGAAGGAAAGAAGGAAAGAAGGAAAGGAAGGAAGAAAGAAAAGAAGAGAAAGGGAAAAACAGGTCAGTAAAACTCAAAAACAGTTGAGTGTAATAGGATATACAACTTCTACAAAGTAGGAAGGAGGGATATGCTTTTCATTTTATCTGAGGCAGCTAAGTGGTATAGTGTGAATAGAATGCTCCCATCTGGAATTGGGAAGTCCTCATTTCAAATGTAATGTCAGACATTTACCAGTTGTGTGATCCTGGGCAAGTCACTTAACCTCTACCTGTTTTCTTATGTGTAAAATGGGGATAATAAATAACACCTATCTCCCAAAGTGGTTGGGAGGATCAAATAAGATATTGGTTAAGTGCTTAGCTCAGTGCCCAGAACATAGTAGGTAGGTACTGTGCAAAACATCATCATCATCATCATCATCATCATCATCATCATCATCATCATTCTTCTCCTTCTTTTCCTTCTCCTCCTCCTCTTCCATCTCCTCCATCTTCATCTCCTTCTTCTCCTTCTTTTCTTCTCCTCCTCCTCCTCCTCCTTCTTCTCCTTCCTCTTGTCAAGGACCAGACTTGGTCATTTATAATTACATGCCATTTACCCTTGTGGGTTTTTTATTCTATCTCTTTAAATTCTTGAAATTATATATGTCATTTTCCTATTTCTGCTTATTTGTCCTTCCATCAGTTCACAGAAGACTTTAGTCTGGAACATTTTAAAGCAGGAGTTCTTAATCCTTTTTGAGTTATGGACCCCTTTATCCTGATGAAATTCAATGGACCTTTTCTCAGAATAATGTTTCAAAATTTGCAAAACACTTTACAGATATGATTTTTTCATTTTATCCTCATGATAACCCTGGAAGGTGGATACTACTATTGCACTATTTTACAAGTGATGAAACTGATGCAGCCAGAGACTAAGTGACTTATTCAGGGTCATACTGCTAGTAAATGTTCAAAATCAGGTCTTCCTGACTGCAAATCTATTGCTCTATTGACTGAAGCACTTAGCTGCCTATAAATGCATAAAATACATAGATTCCAATGGAAACCATTAAATTGAAATACAACTAGAAATTTTTTTTTGAGACTTACTGCTAAGCTTCTTCCACTATAGTTTTCTTCTGGAGAACTTCATCATGAATTGCTTAAAGGTCATTCAATGTAGAGACTTAGAAAGTAGTCAGGAAGGGCAGCTAGCTGGTGGTGGATAGAACACGAGCCCTGGAGTCAGGAGGATGTGTTCAATTCTGGCCTCAGACACTTACTAGCTGTGTGATCCTGGGCAAGTCACTTAATTCCAATTGCACCCCTCCCCTCAAAACAAACAAACAAATAAACCCCAAACATAAACAGAAGTTGCCTGGAATACTGAGAAATTTTGATTCCTCTCTGCTCACCTCCAGCTGCAAGTGTCCCCTTGCTAAAATTGCCTTGTGTTCACAGAAGAGCTGCAATCTGCATCTGTGACCCATCAGTTGGGGACTGGCATGCCATCGTGCTAGACGAAATAATGAAAGGGACAGTTTCACAGAAACCTGGGAAATTAGGTGAAGGGATGAGGAGTCAAGAGGGAAGAGTCAAGAGAACACTTTACACAAAATAGCAACATTGGAAAGAATTAAGAGTGACCAGTGGCCAGCCATGATCCAGAGGACTGATCATGAATTACGCTGCCCACCTCCTGCGAGGTGGTGGACTCCCGGAATGAGACACGTTCCTTCCCTGAAGGAAGGAGCTGCATTTATATGGGTGCTGATACTGCTTGAGCAACTGGTAAAGCTGCACAGTTAATCATCCCCCTCCTTTTTTCCCCAACCTCTCTCCAGCTGATGCCATATTTTGTAATGGAAATATTTGCCTCAATGCCAGGACTCCCAGGACTATTTGTTGCATGTGCCTTCAGTGGAACCCTGAGGTAAGCTGCCTGAATATTATTTGCTATGATGAAAGTTAATACAGTCTAGTAAGGAGAGGGCTAGTGTTGAATCAGGCAGATTTGACATATATTGATTGTGTGACCTTGAATACATCCTTTAACTTCCTGTGTCCTCACTCAACTCTCTGAGAACATAACTCACAAAGGAGCTATAGATAGAAAAGTAATAATAATATTATGATGATAATATAAAATGTATTAATATATGATGTGATATGATATGATATAATATAATAATCAACATTTTATGATACCTATGTGCCAGATATTGTGCTTAGTACTTTATAAAATTTTTCTCATTTTTATTCTCCCAGTAACCCTGGGGGATGGGTCATATTCCAATTTTATAGTTGAAGAAACTGAGGAAGAGGTTAAATGACTTGTTCAGGGTCCTTGAGTTGGTGTTTAGGGTCAGATTTAAACTTAAGTCTTCATGATTCCAAGTCCAGTATTCTATTTTCTGATTGGTGTCAGTAGAGTAGATTTGTAAACTTGGAATTCTCTATTCTAAAGAAGTCAAGATCAGACTTAAAGGGGAAAAAAAAAATTGTTTGTGGGTCAGGAGTCCAAAGGTTACCTTCATTAAAAAAAAAAGTTTAGCCACTAACTACTCTGATCCATGATAACTGTGGAAACAAATTTTCTCTTCTTCCCTGGCTCTGCTGTGATGTGTTATGTATGACCAATGTGCTTTTTATAGATGCCTAGAATGATGCGTACATTGACAGCAAAATGCTTCTAACCCCCAAACACTCTGGGGAAGGAGACTGCTTTCCCAAACAAAGGAACAGAAAGCTGGGAGACCTACCAATTCTCCTATGTGAACAGGTCCCTCTGTCTGCAGCGATAAAGAAATCTGCTTTATTGAGCCTGCCAGGAGTTCTAATTGAAGAACTTGGCAGCTGTGCCCAAGGACAAGGCTGCCCACCCTCTTGTTTTTTGCCTTAACATGGAGCAGGGCCAGGATGGAACTCATAGAACCATCGCTGTTGCCTGCTGGGACAGTCTCACATCAGGGGATGGACAAGTCTGGGAAATGAACAATTGGACAAAAGTTAACTAGCTGAAAATGCTCAGCTAAGAAGGGATGCTAAGTGTGAATTCTGCTGTAGGCATTTCCTAGTTGTGTGAACCTAAGCAAAATATTACTTTCTCTCAGCTTCAGATGACATTAACAATAGTCCCTATTTCACTGGACTGTTGGGCAACTCCATCACTGTGAACAGCTCTGATGCTGAAATAATTACTACCACCATCACAATCTTTTATATAGCACATTAGTCTAGCCTTTATATAGCCCTTTAATCTAGGCTTTATAGAGATAGCATTTTCATCTCCTGAAAATTCAGTTCAATTAACAGCACATATAAACTAGTTACCTTGAAAAAGTAGACCCTGAGCTTAGAGAAAATGGAACACAAGATAAAGTTTTTATGGAAAGTTTCCATAGAAAGAGACCTGAAATCACAGGATTTGAGTTCAAATCTAGGTTTTTCTACCTAAATGATATGTCACTTAATCTTTCTGGGTCTCAATTTTCTTTTCTGTAAAAAAAATGACTTTTAAGGACCTTTACAACTCTAGATCTTATGATCTTAAATACGAATCTATAATATCGTATGCTTTCTGGGGATAAGCCTGCGCAGTGTTATCATGAGGTTCTGGGGGATAAAAGGCACCAAGCGCTTAGGAGGAAAGAGGTAGATATTGAGAAACAGGGGTTAAATGTCACCCAAGACAGATTGTTGCCCACCTCAGAGCTTAGCTTGGAGCTATTCCCAAGGAGACCCAATCCTCCCCAAGCTTTTCTAAACAAGCCATAGCAGTAGAGGAACAATTAATTTGCAGTATTAGCCCATGCTGACATAACATCTTTACAGCCATCACAGGGTTTTGTGAGATGCCTCTGTTAAGGCATGTTGTAGATAGATGTGAGCCTTTTTCTAAATAGGCTGAGCCAGCAGATAGGACCTGCTCAAGAGTCAAAGAAAGCTAAGAGAAGAACGGAAGGAAATACATATACATACATATATACATACATGTACATGTGTATATATACACATACACGCACAGATACACACACATACATATATACAGAGAGATTGAAAGTAGCAATTTTTAATGAATCACTTATGAAATCCATTTTGACTTAGTGAATTTAAAAATATAATAAAAAAAAACAACAAATAAACCAGATCTATTAAGTTTAAAAAAAAAAGTTAGGAGAGGTTAGGAGGAGCCAAGATGGCGGAGTAGAAACACTCACGTATGCTAGCTTTGAATCCACAGCCCATAAATTTCCTGTAAAAGAACTCCCCACAAATTCTGGATCAGTACAAGCCATGCACCAACGCAGCGGAAGAGATTTCTGTTCCAGAGAGCCCTGGAAAGCCATCCTCAGGGGTCCATCATGCACCAGACAGTGGAGCCCACCCCTGCGCTGCCCTGGCTGCATGGCCCCAGAGGAGCAGATCCGAGCAGGCTTCAGGGACGGAACCTCTGGTGCCTGCGAAGGTCCCTCCACCCACAGGCGCTACAGGTCAGTGAGAGAGACGTCTGGGCTGACCGAGAGGGGAGTGGGGTGTCTCCATGACTCAGGCCCCCTTGGGAGGCAGCAACAGAAGCAGCAGCAGAGGCAGTGGTGGCCGGAACTCCTGGAGCAGACGGGAGCTCAGGGCCATTCCCCTGAGGGAACTGAGCCTGGGAGGTGGCCCTGCCCCCACTTGAGCACCAGAACTTAAGCTCACATTGAATACCAGCCACGCCGCTGATGAAAGCCCTGAGGCTGGGAAGCAGCATTTGAATCTCAGACCCCAAGCACTAGCTGGGCGGATCTAGGTGGGGGTGCAGAGGAATCTCAGAAGACAAGTAACTGGCTGGGAAAATGCCCAGAAAAGGGAAGAAAAATAAGACCATAGAAGGCTACTTTCTTTGGGGACAGATGTTCCCACCTTTCATTTCTGATGACGAGGAGCAATTCTTACCATCAGGGAAAGACGTGGAGATCGGGGCATCTCTATCACACACATCCCAGGTGGATGTCCGGTGGGCTCAGGCCTTGGAAGAGCTCAAAAGGATTTTGAAAATCAAGTTAGACAGGTGGAGGAAAAACTGGGAAGAGAAATGAGAGAGATGCAAGAAAAGCATGAAAAATGGGTCAATACCTTGGTAAAGGAGACCTAAAAAAATGCTGAAGAAAATAACACCTTGAAAAATAGGCTCACTCAATTGGCAAAAGAGGTTCAAAAAGCCAATGAGGAGAAGAATGCTTTCAAAAGCAAAATTAGCCAAATGGAAAAAGAGGTTCAAAAGCTCACTGAAGAAAATAATTCTCTCAAGATTAGAATGGAACAGATGGAGTCTAATGACTTTCTGAGAAACCAAGAAATCATAAAACAAAACCAAAAGAATGAAAAAAATGGAAGAGAATGTGAAATATCTCATGGGAAAAACAACTGACCTGGAAAATAGATCCAGGAGAGATAATTTAAAAATTATGGGACTACCTGAAAGCCATGATCAAAAAAAGAGCCTAGACATCATCTTTCATGAAATTATCAAGGACAACTGCCCTGATATTCTAGAACCAGAGGGCAAAATAAGTATTGAAGGAATCCATCGATCACTGCCTGAAAGAGATCCAAAAAGAGAAAGTCCTAGAAACATTGTGGCCAAATTCCAGAATTCCCAGGTCAAGGAGAAAATATTGCAAGCAGGTAGAAAGAAACAATTCCAGTATTGTGGAAATACAATCAGGAGAACTCAAGATCTAGCAGCTTCTACATTAAGGGATCGAAGGGTGTGGAATAGGATATTCCAGAAGTCAAAGGAACTAGGACTCAAACCAAGAATCACCTAGCCAGCAAAACTGAGTATAATACTTGAGGGGAAAATATGGTCTTTCAACAAAACAGAGGACTTTCAAACATTCTTGATGAAAAGACCATAGCTGAAAAGAAAATCTGACTTTCAAAAAACAAGAAGGAGAAGAAGCATGAAAAAGTATACAGCAAAGAGAAGTCATAAGGGACTTACCAAAGGTGAACTGTTTACATTCCTACATGGAAAGACAATATTTGTAACTCTTAAAATTTTTCAGTATCTGGGTAGTTGGTGGGACCATGCACAGACATACACACATGCACACACACATGTACACACATGCATGTGCACACACATACACACATGCACGCACACATAGAGACAGAGAGCACAGAGTGAATTGAATAGGATGGGACCATATCTTAAAAGAAATTAAGGTAAATGGTGAGAGAGAAATGTAGTGGGAGGACAGCGGGTGAAATGAATGGGGAAAATGATATCTCATTCAAGAGGCAAGCAGGAGACTTTTTAGTGGGGGGAAAAAGAGGAGAGCTGAGAAAAAAACCCAACAAGTTTACCCTCATCACATTCGACTAAAGGAAGGAGTAAAATGCACACTCATTTTGGTATGAAAACCTGTCTTACAGTACAGGAAAGTGTGGGAAAAGGAGATAAGCTGGGGGGGGATGATGGAAGGGAGGGCAATGGGAGAAGGGAGCAATTTGAAGTCAACACTCAGGGAGGGACAGGATCAAAAGACAGAATGGAAACAATGGGGGGCAGGGTAGGATTGAGAGAAATACAGTTCGTCTTACACAACACGACTATTATCAAAGTCATTTGCAAAACTACACAGATATGGCCTATATTGAATTGCCTGCCTTCCCAAAGGGAATGGGTGGGGAGGGAGGGATGGGGAGAATTTGGAACTCAAAGTTTTAGGAACAACTGTTGAGTATTGTTGTTGCTACTAGGAAATAAGAAATACAGTTTAATGGGGAATAGAAAGTCATCTGGCCCTACAGGACAAGAGAGAAGATGGGGACAAGAGAAGGGAGGGATGATACAAGAGAGGGCAGATTGGTGATAGGGAAAATTAGAATGCTTGGTGTATTGGGGTGGGGGGGAGGGGATAAATGGGGAGAAAATTTTCAACCCAAAATTTTGTGAAAATAAATGTAAAAAGTTAAATAAATAAATTTATATTAAAAAAAAGTTAGGAGGGGCAGATATTCGTATGTACTCAAATGCTTTTTAACTAAATGCTTTGAAATTTGCCCAAAGTATTTTTATTTACATTTCCTTTAGCTTCATTGCATTTAGTCCCTGAGTCATCCTTTCTCCTGCACTGGGGCAGGTCTTCTCAGCCACTTTGCAGAAATCTAGATCCATTTGCAAATAGGCCTGTTTTTGTCTGTGTGCCTTTGTGTAAGAGAATGTATTACAATCTGCCTCCAAGAGACTTACATTTTGAGGGAAAATAAATAGACTGTTACTAGCATTGAAAAAGCTTAGCATTGTGATGTCCAGCCCTCCTTGAAGCAGTCAGGGCAATCTCATTCCTACTGAGAGCTCTGAGGCCGAAATAATAACTCACAATAATAGTAGCTCACCTTTATGTAGCACTTCAAGGTTTACAAAGCACTTTACATGTTTTCTCTTCTGATTCTTATAACAATTCAGGGACATAGGGTCTTTTACAGAGGAGGAAACTGAAGCAGGGGGAGGTTAAATATCTTGCTTAGATTCAGACAGTGAGGAAATGTCTGAGGCAGAATTCAGACTTAGCCCCTTCTGAATCTCCAAGTCTGGCACTCCATCCACCATGTTGCCCAGCAGGTGGATACCAAGGGCTGATCTGTATCATTCGATGTTATATAATCAGCAAGAAATACTATATAATTGCTCAGTGAGGGAGTTGAAAGCAGAAGGCCTTGAATCTCATATGACAGGCTAGCATTTAATTCAACAAACATCTATTATCTGCCTTCTGTGTGCCAAGCTCTATTCTCGGAGAAGGGCAGGAAGATGTAAAAGTCAGTCCATGATCTCAAGGACCACAGCCTTCAGAAATAATAACTAATGGTTTATTTCTAGTTATCATCCCTGAAATATCTGGAGCCCCAGCTTTCTCCTTGGGAAGTTGGATTATGTTCAATGCCATTAAATACACTGAGTGCAGATAACTGTCAGGAAATAGCGATACTATTGTATGCTCTTGACTCCTTCCCTCCCTCCTTTCCTCCCTTTCTTCCTCCCTCCCTTTCTTTCTCCCTCCCTCCCTCTCTGCCTTCCTTCCTCCTTCCCTCCTTTCCTTCCTTCCTTCCTTCCTTCCTTCCTTCCTTCCTTCCTTCCTTCCTTCCTTCCTTCCTTCCTTCCTTCCTTCCTTCCTTCCTTCCTTCCTTCCTCCCTCCCTCCCTCCCTCCCTTCCTCCCTCCATTCCTCCCTTTCTCCCTCCCTCCCTCCCTCTCTTCCTCCCTTCCTCCCTTCCTTCCCTCCTTCCCTCCCTCCCTCCCTCCCTCCTTCCCTCCTTCCTTCCTTCCTTCCTTCCTTCCTTCCTTCCTTCCTTCCTTCCTTCCTTCCCTCCCTCCTTCCCTCCTTCCTTCCTTCCTTCCTTCCTTCCTTCCTTCCTTCCTTCCTTCCTTCCCTCCTTCCCTCCTTCCCTCCTTCCCTCCTTCCTTCCCTCCTTCCTTCCTTCCTTCCTTCCTTCCTTCCTTCCTTCCTTCCTTCCTTCCTTCCTTCCTTCCTCCCTCTTCCCAGCAGGCTTCTCTACAGCTTCTCTGGGGTAGCCAGCCTTGATATATCTCTGCTCTTTGGGAGACTGAGTCTTTTTCTCCTTCTTTTCTTCCTCCTCCTCCCTGCTCCCACCAGGTCAGGGCTTCTTAATGTGGAGTGCATGGTTAGATATCAGAAGGGTTGTGAATATGGATGGAAAAATGACATATTTTCATTAACTTTTGGTTTCCTTTGTAATTTTATACATTCAAAATGATCATTCTGAGAAAGGTCTCACAGGCTTCGCCAGACTGACAAATGGGTCGATGACACAAGAAAGACTCAGAGCCCTAGGATTAGACTGAAGGGAGCACTCCAATGTTTCCAGTCTCTGGAGAAGGTGAACAAGAGAATGGACCCTGGAAACATCTTCCACTTTGCCTTGTTCTTCCTTTCATTAGAATGTACATCCAAAGAAAATCATCTAGGATCAGACACTGGCTCTCATTCCTGGGAGAATTTAATTCCTTTTAATTTATCAAGCACTTATTAAGTACAAGAGATCCTGCCCCGTGCCATTCTGGTGGTTGTCACAGCTATTGCAGCTGCTGCTGACTTCAGATGACTCTGAACACTCTCTTTTTCTAGAAAATTTGCTGGAATTAAAAAAGGTTCTCAATGCTATTCATACCTAATTAAGGTCTAGACTAAGAGCTTGAGTCCAAAACTGCCCTGGAAAGGAGGGAGCCAATTAGAGTAAGGAAGTGACTAGCACTGTGCTATTGCTCAGTCATTTTTCGGTCATATCTGACTCTCTGTGATTCCATTTGGAGTTTCCTTGGCAAAAATATTGGAGTAGTTTGCCATTGCCTTTTCCAGCTCATTTTAAAGATAACTTAGGCAAACAGGTTTAAGTGACTTGCCCAGGGTCACACAGCTACCAAGTGTCAGAGGTCACATTCGAACTCAGGTCTTCCTGACTGCTGGTCCAGTGCCACCTAGAGGCAGCCACCATAAGGCAATCGTCTATTTGAGTACTTTGGAATTGTTACCATCTCCCTGAGCTGCCCAACTCCTGGGCTCCATGGAGGGATGGGAGGCTTGTATCCTGGGACTCATGGACTTCTCTCTGTTCTCTCTCCCTGCAGCACGGTGGCTGCCAGCATTAATGCCTTAGCAACAGTGACTTTTGAAGATATTGTCAAGAACTTCTTTCCCAACCTGTCGGACAAGCTGAGCACCTGGATCAGCAAAGGCTTATGTGGGTACAGTTGATTGGCCTCTCCCGATGTATTGTTCTCTTGTCTTGACCCTGGATTCATTCGGAAGGCTTCCCATCTCTACGGTGGGGCTTAGAATACAGGATTACAGACAGACACATGCACACATACATAATTGTACATGGAGCTTTAAGAATACATGGAAAAAATAACCAGAATGATGTCGTGGAAAGAGCATTCAGTGTGCAATCAGAACACTTGAGGATGAATCCAAGCTCTTTTATTTGTGCTGACAAAGTATCATTTCCCTGGCCTTCAGTTTCTTCATCTGTGAAATGGGTGGGGAGGAGCAGGGGTTGAATTATATGGCTTCTAAGATCCATTCTAGAGTATTCTCATCAGAGATGGATATTTAGGTAGGAACAGGATGGTTACGGAGAAACTTACTTGAATTCTCCCTTCTTCCTGCCTTCTCATTATTTCCCCTAAAACTGTAGGAATAGGAATTTTTTTATTTACATGGGGAATTCATTTTTTAAATAAAAATTCTAATATCTCTAAGGTTCCTTCTACCTTTAAATGCTATGATCCTATGAAATGTACCTCTGCCCTGCAATCACCAAAATGGTCATTGGATTGTATCAAGGATCACATAAACACCTTACGGTGGTGAAGTCCTTCAATGTAACAATTTTTCATTTAGGATCTACTTTGAGCAAGGCACTGTGCTAGACTGCTGTATACAGATAGCTATTTATCTGTGTGTATCTATAGATCTAAAGGACAAAAAAACATAATATATGTGGTGTGTGTGTGTGGGTGCCTCTATGAACATATTATATTCAGTTACACATTGATTATCTAACCTGATCCATGAAGTAGGAATAATACCAAATAACAAAAATATCTTTATTAAGTGACTCCTGTGTGCCAGGCTCTGTGCTAAGATTTGAGATGCAAGTACAAAAAACAAAGCAATCGCTGTTATCTATGAGTTTGTATTCTACTGGGGAGGCAGCATATACACATACATATATACATACCTACACATATATATGTATATATACATACACGCATATATTGTATGTATGTACAAGTGTATACACACATGCATATACATATGTGTATGTACATATATGTGTCTGTGTAAAATTTAGTTAATGAATACATATATGCACATAAAGAAGTTAGTTGGCAAGTATTATGGGAGGGAAGAGTCTAGCAATTGGCAGGGTTCAGGATATGTATTATTCCTATTATGAAGATAAAACAACTGAGATCAAGAGAAAGATAATTTGCCCTAGGCCACATGAATTTGAGAGGCTGAGCCAGATGTCAGGATCTTTTTTTTCTCTCTATCCAACTACAAACTGATACTTTCCCATGCAAACGACAAGGATCTGTGTCTACTTGCCCTCTCTCTATCCTTACTTGTTCCAAAAGTGTTTGGTCAGAGAAAGAATGTCCATAAGTTTAATTCTCAAGTATCCATTCCTGAAACTTTGTTAGTTCTGAGGCAATTTTCATAGGTTAGTTCAGCTCTCAATGAATGTGATCCTTTCTGAAGGTGAATCTTCTAGGGAGTCTGGTTCATATCAGGATTGCACAGGGAGGAAAGCTCCATAGAACTGTTCCAAATGACCATTCTCTCTTTCAGGCTTGTTATTTGGAGTTATCTGTACCACCATGGCGGTAGTTGCATCCTTCATGGGAGGTGTTGTACAGGTATCATTTTGAATTTATAGGGAAAATATAGGGGAATTTTCTTGTTAATATGACTTGTTCACATAAGTGTGTTTGAGAGAGCATGTACTGGATCGTTATACCATTTCTTAAGCAGTTTTAGAGACAGTGTTACCTGACAGAGTGCTAGATTTGGAATCAGAGAGTTCAAATCTCACATCTGACATTTACTGTGACATTAACTGTGTGAACAGATGTAACTCATTTGACCTCTTTGAGAATTAGGATTTAGCTACCAGGTCATAGGCAGTTGGTGACTACAATTCTGCTGGTAAAACGAATTCAGATAATTGGAATTATCCTCCCTTTCCCTACTAATTCTGCCCCCCCCCCAACCATTTTCCCCACTAAAGAATTTGCACACTCTTCTTGCATTCATATTTATTTATTCTAATTTTTTGCAGGGGTGGGTGTGTTGGCAATCCCAACTTGCGGTTTCATTGGTACACAGTATTTATTCCCCCAGAGAGGTAACAGCCCCTATTACTACAGACTGGCAACTGTTAAGCAGTTTATAATATTGAAGAGATTCAGTGAATCGGGCACTGAGAATTTAAGTGACTTTTCCCAGGGTTGTATAATCAGTATGTGTCTGGGGCAGAAGTCCTACCCAGGTCTTCCTGAATGTGAGGTCAACTCTTCTCTATACCACTCTACCATTCTGTAGTCATGTATTCTTCAAATTACCTGCAATAGAGTATCCTATTCTCGAGGGCAAAATGCCAAAGAAGCTGCGATAGTAAACTGCTGGTTGTAATGAACTAGAAACCTATTAAAACATCAAACAACCTTCCAAATGATGGAATGCTCAATCTGGTGATGGGGCACATCGGGCATGTTAACATCATATTCAAACATGCCTAGTTCTTAAAGCAACATCAGAGCCTTCAGTGTGGATGTTTGGTCTCATCTTAAAATTGCCCTATACCTTTACCCTCTGAATGCATTGGAATTGGTGCTTTTAAGCACCCTTAAATGGGGAGTGCCCTACCCTGTCTACTCTTCAAAGTGTTTCCATATCCCTTATCCATAAGGAATGATACTTAGCTCCAGAGATACTGAATGGCAGAAACAGAAATTCAGCCCTTTTTTTTTGCTTTTTGCTACCTCTCAACATGACCTTTCTTATAGAAGATAGAGCATCCTTAGTCTTGCGCTCTCTCTCTCTCTCTCTCTCTCTCTCTCTCTCTCTCTCTCTCTCTCTCTCTCTCTCTCTCTCTGGCTGTTAAGTCATAGCACTGTGGACTATACTCTCCATAAGGTTTTCTTGGCAAAGGTGGTGGAGTAATCTCTCATTTCCTTCTCCATCCCCTCTGTCTACCCTTGTTCATTTCTCATTTCTCAGATTCAAGATCAGCATAAGAACTGATGACCAGGGCTATCAACGAAGGGAAAGGCCTGACTCAGGTGTAGTCAGTGCCCCTTTACTGAGGTGTTTAAGTTATCCATTAGGGATAATGGTATTGGATGATGGGTGAACTAGAAAACCTTCAAGACTTCTTCTCACTGAGGCAGCCAGGTGGCACAATGGCTAGAGAATTGGACCTGGAGTCTTACCCCAGACCCTTATAATATGTGTGTAGGCAAGTTACTCCTCTATAAACAGAGATCATAATAGCAGCTACCTTGCTGTGTTGTTAGATATTATATAATGGTACTTGCAAACCTTGAAGCACTCTGTAAATGTTAGCCATTATATTATTCTGAGATTTCAAAGAAATCCTATAGATGCTTCCATAAAGGATAAACCACAAATATAACAAAAGACTTAAATCCGACATGAATATTTTCAAGCTGGCACATTGGCCTCTGCCATTACCCACAGAGTAGACACATTTTCTGGAATAATCAATTGGTGCTTCACCACATTACTATGGTTAATCTGTATTTCTACCAGGTATAGCAAATTGCTTTATCAACTTCCTGGATTCTCCTAGGTACAATAAATTGGAAGTCAGTAAATTAGTTTCTCCTACTATACAAAAAAACAAAAGCAGTTTTGAATTAATCCCATCAATCAGGAGGAAAAAAAATGCAAGGCTTGTCTTATTAAGTATCAGTTATGGGAAAGGAATGCCTTCAGTTCTGCTAGCCTCCACTTCCTAAAGCTATACCTGAGTAGTTTATTTCTCTTAAAAATGAATCCTGAGCAGAAGTGGATTTTGTAGCGCATCTTGCTGGATGATGATTCTCCACCTGGAAGGGTGGAATGTAGAATCATGGAATTGAAAGATGGGAGGCCATTTTGTCTAACAGGTAGAACTAGAATCAGAATTCCTCCTCCAGTCTATATGACAGGTGTTCATGCAGCCTCTACTTGAAGATGTCTGGTGATGGGGAGAATCCATGACCTCCAGAAGTGGCTCATTCTACTTTGGATAGCTCTAACACAGATGCTTTTCCTTATCTCAATCTGTCTCCATAAAATTTCCACTGCATTGTTTCTAGATCTTCCCCTATGTGTCTAAGAAGTTTAAATTAAATTCTGCTTTCTTACTATAGCCCTTCAAATACCTTGATAAAGTGAACATTTCTTTTCTAAGCTTCCTCTTAGCCTAGTTTCCCAATTCCTTGATCCTCCTACTGGAACATCTATAAAATGAGAGTGTGGAATTGGACCAAAGGATCTCTGAGTTTGTAGTTCTAGCTGTAGATTCGGTGATCTTGCAAAGTTATAAGAAGAGCCTGTGAAGTTAGGCTTCTTTTCAACTAGAAAAATTGGGGTGGCCAAGTAATCAGAGAAAGTTTTATGAAAGAGATAAGAGACCTTGAAAGATAGAATGGATTTCAATAGGCATAGAAAGGGATGGGGAAGATCGTCAGACAAGAGGATAGTATGAGCAAATTAGAAAGTGAGGTTCTCAAGGTGGGAAAAGAAGTCAGAAAATACATGAGAGGTAGGATGAAGTGGAGAGGTATGGCATAGGTGAACAAACTAAACTAGAACCCTTTCCCTTTCCTTGGGTGTAATGGTAAGGGATGCCCAAGGATCGTGCCAGGACATTATTACAATGCCTTGTCTTTGTGCCCTTTCCTCTCCAGGCTGCACTGAGCATCCACGGCATGTGTGGAGGACCCATGCTTGGCCTGTTCACTTTAGGAATTATATTTCCTTTTGTCAACTGGAAGGTACGAGCTGAGAATCACTTGTGAAATTCCTTTCCCTTGACTTCCTCTCCGTATTTCCCTTTGCCTCAAGCATTATCTCCTAGCTGAAAGATACCTCTTTGGCAGTGACAGACATTTCCCTTAGACCAGTATAAGAATCCCCTGCCCCTCTCCTCCTCTCCCCCTCCCCACTTCCTTAATCAAAACTATTTAGGTTGAAGCTACAATTCCATATAAAGAAAGTACAGGAATTCCAAAGCTGTGTTGGAAATCCATTCAACAACTATTTATTGATGGTCACATGTAATGAAATATGGAAGCATCTTCTATGTGCTCCAAAGCATAAAAAGAGATACAGGAGAATGGGGAGATGAAGGGGGGAGCAGAGGGAGGGAGGGACAGACAGACAGAGGATAATGGACAACTAACAGCTGAGTAGATAGTCTTAGAAAGTCTCTAAAGGGATGTAAAAGGTCATCTAGACATTTAATCAAAAATTCTTGAGTACCTACTGTGTTCCAGGCACTGTGGTAATCCACTTCCCCCACATGACAGATGAGGACACTGAGGGGCAGAGTGGTTAAATGACTTGACAAAGGTCACACAGATATTAAGTGAGAAAGTTTTGTTTTGAACCCAATAATGTGAGATCTCTTTAGCAAGAGTAAGGATGCTATCATTTTATGTTGTCCAGCAATGCAAACATTTTTTTTAAAGCATTTTATCACAATCTTTTTATTCTATGACAAGGATGAGTTCTGGCTCCTACCCTTGGTCAAGTTATTCCACAAATTCTACAAATCATAGACTTACAAAGGTGAGGAACTTTGAGGTTTATCCTCTAAGGAATAAGTCCTTCCTTCCCTTCCCCACTCCAAGGCACTTCAGGTTAATACACTGTATTGATTCTGACAATGGCTAATTAATAATTCACTTTAGTTGGAGAGAGAGAGTAAGGCTTGTGATGTTCCTTAGACACTGAGAGTGGAGCAGCTTTTCTGATTAGACAGCCAATATGAGTCAAGTAAGTCCTTTCCAGGCTCCATGGGGAATAAATGATTAATCTAGTGAAGACTTGAAATACTCATAAAATCTTTAGTTTTTGAAACTTTAAATGGATGCTCATTCAGTTTCTAAAAGTTTACATTGATGGATGGTCCCATGTCTGGAATATTCTTTCTTACCTCCAACTTTGAGGAATCCCTAGATTTCAAGCTTCTTGATGGCAGGACTTTAAACTTCTTGTCCTTTTGTGTACCTCAGGGCTTGGTATATAGTAGGCACCACGTCTTAGATAAGTTATTCCCATTCTTTCAAGTTGTTTGTTCACTTTCCCCCATGAAATTACTTTGGATATGTTTTATATTTATTTGTTCAAGGGCTGGCACTGTTACAGTTTGTCATTGTAGTCAAAGTGACCAGTACAGTGCTTGGGGACATAGTAGCTACTTAATGTTTGATGAATTATATTGAATTGGGTAGATTTGTTCTTGCCAAAAAAGTGACAGCTGATGAGAAAGATAAGAATTGCATCTTAATAAGCATATCAAGGGAATGATAGTGGCACATGCCCTACCATTTGTAGCTGTGCTCCTTGGGATTAGAGGAAATTTTACCACAGGAGGAGCTATGGCCATTCTGATAAGTTGGCACTCCTTTTTTTACAGTTTAAGATGGTTAAGCCCAAGAAAGGACAGCCTTCAACTACAAACATGGTGCTTTAAATGAAGACCAAATTGGCTTTTAAATACAACTGCTGTGTAGGTGACAGGGGAGATGAAATGGAAGGGAGTAAACAGTTTCCAGGAGACAGGACCAAGAATGTAATCCAGCTCACCGACTTACCAGTTTTTAAACAATATTCATTTTCATTCATTCTATGAGGTGGCTTTTCAGTGTCTAATTTCTTTTTCCTTCCTGAAGGGTGCCTTTGGAGGCCTCCTGACTGGAATTGCCTTGTCCTTCTGGGTGGCTATCGGAAGTTTTGTGTTCCCTGCCCCAGCAGCCAAGAGCCGTCCTCTGGTTTTATCAACGGAACAATGTGTCCAACTGAACATGACAGAAACATTGCCAACAACGGCTGCTCCAGAGATTGTGAACAGGTTTATTTACAACAAAAAAGAAGCTTATTAAAGCAAAGTATATATGCCAGTGCTAGGTTTTATCCATAGACACTTTTTTTTTACTGAGTGAAATATGAGAAGAAATCTTTAACTACATATGGCACATGCTGGACTTTGAGTGGACCAGCCTGAGCCATCAATGTGGGCTGATCAGAGGTGCAGTTGAGCTAGGAGAAGAGACATTTTGGCTCTTGAAGGGACAGACAGAAGGCCCCTGGAGAAGGACATTACACCCAAGACCAAATCATTGTGATATCCTTCTCCTAGAGTCTTCCTTTCTTTCCCAACTTTGTGGGGCATCTCCCTTACTTTTCTTGGTGCAAGCAATCTTGGTATCTTATGCATGGTGAGAGACCAGCCTACCAAATATTTTTCCTGTAGGTAAAATAAAACAAAAAAACAATGTACTCACTGAGAAAGGAGTACAGAGGGAAAGAAAACATTGGATTTGGAATTGAGAGATCTGTGTTTGAATATAGCCCCGCTACCTACTTCCTATGTAAAGCTGGGCACATCACTTAGCCTCATCTGTCCCTTTCAGTTCTAAAGCCTATGACAGGCCTTTCTAAAGAGGCCCTACTGGTCTCCTCCAAGAACAGACAGAGGTTAAGAGTAAAAGAGTTAGGAGTCAGGAAGATTTGAAACTCATCTGTAATTAATAGGGAAAGCAAAATTCATAAGTGACTACATAGAGAGTAATCTTTGAAAGAGGGCTTAGGCATCTGATGGTCAGGGAAGAAATCAGAAAGGACTGAATGGAGAAGGTACAACTTTCTTTGGCACCTTGATATTAGAAATTCCAAGTCCCTGAGGAGAAAAAATTCTGAATTTCAACATGAGGGACAGCCTGTGCAAACACTCAGAGAACAGGTACTGTGTACGTACAAGGTACAGCACATTCTGGCTAGTGTGGTCAAAAGGCAAAGGATGTGAATGTGATGGATGTATAATAAGCCTGGAAAGGCAAGTTATTGTGAAGGTTTTTGAATGATAGAGAAGTTGGTATTTTATCATATAGGCAAGAAGTAGTCAACTTTTGAGCAAGAATTACGTGGTCAGACTTTGCTTTAGAAGTAGATAATTGGTTGCTGTATAGATGGTAGATTGGCAATGGGAGAGCCCAAAGAGAATGCAATTCCAATAACCCAGAAAAGAGATGAGGAGGACCTGAGTTAGAGTGATGACTATAAAAGATGTAAGTGGAAATAAGGGGAGGGATGAGAAACTCTTGAAGGTGGAACTGACAATACTTGGAAACCAACTAGAAATGTAGAGAAAATGTGAGTGAAGAAGAGGATAGTTTTGGAATTGTCAACTTAGGTAACTGGAAGGATGGTCAGGGTTTTGCAGAAACAATAGCCTAATCAATCAAAGTTTGTTTTTTGCTGTTCTGCCATTTTCCTCCAAGGGAGTAGATTCAATTCTACCCTTTGTAGTGAAGTAGCTAAATCTAGACCTCAAGAAAAAGAAGAGGGTTCGTGGAGGCATGACAAAGACAGATATGACAATGTCTCCTTCAACTCAATGTCAGACGACATTCCAAATTTAGCCCAAAGTATAAGAGATCACCTAATACCTAATAGGATCATTAAGGGCATTGTGTAACGTGCCCAAGGATTCCCCAGCAAGTAAAGAACATAGACAGGTGTTGAGGCCAGAAAACCTCAATCTCAAGTCCAATATTCTTTCTACCATTCTATTCTGTCTCCTTTATTTTTTCCCCACTTATTAGCATTGTATTTTTTCCCAATTTTGTGTGAAGATATGCCTCCTCCTTTAAAGGAAAATTCTGGCTTATCTTAACTTAAGCTCAGTTTCTTAGGAACTCATCATGAGAGAGACTCTAATTTGTAGGAATCATATTCTTGCTTCCCTCACCAAAATTCCATATTCACAGCAAAGAGATGACATTACTGGTCTTTTTTTTGTCCCCCAATCTCAGTATTCCATCTTGTGCCTTGGCACAAACTGTCTTCTCTACCTGAAATGAATGCACTCCCTTCTGGCTTATTTCAAGCCTCAGATCAGGTATTGTCTCCTTGGAAAAGCCTTTCCTTTCCAAATACATCAGTATTTATTTAGGTGTTTACTTGTTTCATTCCCTAGGAGAATGTAAGCCCCTTGAGTAAAGGACAGAAAATCTACCCGCACCCCCAGCACCAAGGTCAGAGATGTTTATAAGATCATAATTTCAGAGTTGGAAGGCTATCTAATCCAACCCTTTCATTGTACCTCAAAGTTTCTTAACAGAGTTGTGTGTGTGTGTGTGTGTGTGTGATTTTTTTTTGTCCTGGACACCTTATCAGAATAATACTTTCAAATGCACAAAATAACAAAATCTACAGGGTTACAATAGAAATATAATTATCACCTTTTTTAAAAGTTCACAAAAAATTCTTATTTTATAAAGAAACTGAGGAACCAAGGGGTTAAGTGACTTTCTCAAGCTTGAACCAGTTTCTATGACTACAAATGTAGCATCCTTTCCACTACACTATAGCGCTCATTAGAGGATTAACTCCCCCTCAAAAAAATCACGTGATCTTTAAAGGAAGAAAAATCAGATGAGAATTCTTCCATGACGTGGGTAGCTTAGACTAGGTTACAGTACATAGGGCTAAGTGATTAGTGAAAAGACTGGGAAGGAGCCAGGTCATGAAAAGTTTTAAAAGCCAAACAGAGGAATTTATGTTTGATCCTGGAGGTGACAGAGAATCACAGAGGACTGACACGGTCAGATCTGCACTTTAGGAAGATCAATTTTATGCTGAGTGGAGAAAGGCACGGAGTGGGGAGAGATCTGAAGCAGGGAGATTAGTGGATTGTGGAAATAATCTAGGTCTTCCTGACTCTAAATCTTCCCTCCAATATACTATGTGTACAGTATTGCTGTATAACTTATACTCCCTCTCTACACACACATATACATACACATGTGCATATACATATATACACATGTATATACATGCGTGTGTGTAGTTGCTTGGGTCACAGAGAGGGAAAGTGATGTTTCCAAGATCTTACAATCAGTATAGAGTCAAAAGTGGGATTTCAGTACATTCGATTGTAATCTCCTTGCAGGCAGGGACTTTCTTTTACTTCTTTTTTGTTTGTCTAGCCCTTGGCAAATAGTAAACACTTAACAAATACTTACTGCATTGAACTGAAAGTCCAGGACTTCCTGCCTCCAACACAGAGAGAAAGAAATAGGGTTTAATGAATATATAGCTAAAAAACTTGGGTTCAAGTCCTGGTTGATCCATGCTGGCACCGTGTTCCTGGAAAAGACTTTTAACTTGTCAGTGCACCAGTAAGCTCTCTACAAAAATGAATTGCGGAGGGTGTGTCCAATTGCAGTGGGAGAGGGAACTTCCTTATCTGAGAGGTCCTTTAATCAAAGTATCTGTGTCTCTTATGTGTCTATTATTATCACAGACAAGGAAATGACCTGTCCAGAAACACGTAGTCAGGGGCAAAGTCAAGGGCAGAACTCTTCCATAGCACCAGGTAGTCTCCACTTCCCATTCATGTTGTGGTTGCTCAATTGTTCCAGTTATGTCCAATTCTGCATGACCCCATTTGGGGTTTTCTTGGCAAAGATACAGGAGTGGTTTGCCATTTGTTTCTCTAGCTCATTTTACAGATGAGGAAACTGAGACAAGCAGTTAAATGACTAGTCCAGGGTCACACAGCTAGTAAGTGTCAGAGGTTGGATTTGAACTCCTGAAGATGAGTCTTCCTGACTTCATATCTGCCACTCTATCCACTGTACTGGATACATCTAGCCACGGCAAGGTTGATAAAGCCTGCGACTTGGAGTGAGGAAGATCTGGGTTTTGGGATCCTGCCTCAGATACTAGCTATATCCTTTTAAACACTTCAGTTAACCTCTGTCTCAGTTTCCTCAACTGTAAAATGAAGACAATAATAGCACCTACATTCAGGGTTTCTTATGGTGATCAAATGAAAAAAAGATATGTAAAGTGCTTTGAAAACTCAAAAATGTTATGTACATGGTAGCTGTCATTAATATTATTAGACATCATGAGATCATGTTAGTGAAGGACTATATCAAATCACATGTTATTATTAGTGCTTTCTGGGCTATTCTTTCCTTATCTATAAAATGGGGAGAGGAACAGTCTGTGTTCTACTTAACTCTTGGGGTGGTGAGTAGCATGTAATAGGTGGATGAAAAGACTGAACTGTTAGTAAAAAGTACTAAGATTTATACATTTGAAATAACCAAGAGATGATGTAAGACCTCACATAGTCTATAACTAGTCAAATTGGATGCCCTCAAAGGCCCCCATGCTGGGCTTTGCTGTTTGGTGAGATGCCCTGGGAGCCAGCAGCAGGCTCCATGGAGCTCAGCCTCTTAGAGTTTCACCTTATCCAAGTGATTTCTGTTCTTCCTACAATGGTCTGTGCAGAAGCCAAGGCCATATTGATGATCACTTTTCTATTTGTATTTTCACAGACCAGCCCTGGCTGAGACTTGGTATTCACTCTCCTATGTTTACTTCAGTGCTGTAGGGTGCCTGGGATGCATCCTTGCTGGTTTCCTTATCAGTTTCATAACAGGTTGGTACCATTAATTCAATTTTTGGGGTCTTAATCAAAATCAATCCTGGTTCTGACAGAGCTGACCTTGTGTAACAGAGAGAATTTAGTAGTGGTCAGAAGGGACCAAGCAGCCCTTCTGGTCCCTTCCCTAACTGGTCATGAAAATTCCACCTTACTCTCTTTGGGATATAGCATTGAAGTCCCTTCCTAGGTGGTTTAATAGATTGGACTTGGAAACAGAAAAACTTGGGTTCAATTATCTCAGACACTTGCTAGCTAAGTACAGGCAAGTCATCTAACTAGCCTCAGTTTCCTCATTTGTCAAATGGGAATAATAAAAGCACCTTCCTCAAAGGTTAAGGATAAATAAGATAATATATATAAACCATGTTGCCCACATTAAAATGCTGTATATGTGTTAGCTATTATAATCTTGCTAAGGTCATAGATTTAGAGTTGGAAGGGAATTTAGAGGCCACCTCATCCAATCCCTCACCTAACAGCGGAAGAAACTGAGGTCTGGAAAGGTTAAGTAATATACCCAAGATTATATAGGTAGTAAATGAGAGGAGCTATGACTCCTGATCCCCTGATGCTAAATTCTCTGCTTTTCTCATTATACAATGGTAGTTTTATCAATCATTAGCAACTCTATTGAATTACCTAATTAGTGTCAATCGCCTTGCATGTCCCCAAAGGAATGGGAAGTAAGAGCGCTAGATTTGATTTTAGAATGAAGTTTAGACAATACTGAAGAAAGTTATTGGGTTGGGGGAGAGGGGGAGGAAGAGCCTTAGACTCATTGTTCATCCTTCATTACAAAGAGGACCAATGACCTCATGACTTTTGAATGAAATAGATGGAAGTGAGGCAGAGTTGTACAAAGTCATCAGCCTTGCTGTGTCTTCCAGAGTTATGAAAGTCCCGTAGCGAGACAAAAGTCAGGATGACTGGCAATGACATTATACAGGGAGAAGGGATCGATGAACGGAAGGCTCCGACCGCCTACATTCATCATTCTGCCAGTATCTGGCCCTGAAAGCTGACAATAATGACAGCATTCAGGATATAAGAAATTGGGCTAAGAAAAACAAGAATCTTTTTGTTCTTAACCTCAGATCCATGAACTTGTTTTTTGAGTGTTTTGATATCTATTTCAATATAATTGATTTCCTTTATAATCTTATATATTTTACATACTTAAAAATAATACTCAGAGCAGGGGTCCACAGGCTTCACCAGACTACCAAAAGAGACCTTGATGCAGACAAGGTAAATAACTTTTGTCTGAAAGGAAAGGGATTGCATGAAGCATCCTCCTTTTTCATGCTAAGGGTTGCTGGTCAAAACTATCTTTATTTGGTTAATTGTATGTCAAGAGTTTATATGATTCATGAGGGCTGATTAGGCAGATTAATTATATCTATCCATGTTAACATCTAACATGCTTGGAAAGGACCTGTTTCTCAAGTTGTGAATTGCTTTGTTTATGTAAGTATGAGAGCCACAGTACCTGGTTTGGGAATCAGTGGTAGGAATAGAAAGACTCTTTGGATTCCTCTACTTCTTTTATGTAGGAAGGAAAAAGATTCCCAGAAAGGGCAGGTGGATTGCCCAAGGTTACCCATTACATTTGTGGTAGAGTAGAAAATAATACCTAGGTTTCCTGTCCATTATGCCAGGCCATAAATACTTTTGGGAAATATTTTACAGGTCCAGAGAAAGGCAAAGATGTTCAACCACAGTTGATTCGACCAGTTGGGAATTTGTTTTGCTTTTGGTCTAAGAAATACAAGACATTATGCTGGTGTGGAGTTCAACATGACAGTGAGACAATTCTTGTGAGTTGGTTTTTCACACCTATAAAATTTACCTATCACTTACCTAGAAGTTGTCTTTTCAGTGGGTGGAATTGGAAGAATTCACAGGGACAGCTAGGGAAGACTCAATCCAGTACACAAACATCTGTTTCTTTCTGGAGTGAGGTGTTAATTCACTCTTTAGTTTTCTGCAAAGTCAAGTATAGGAATGAGAGAGGAGAATTCCAGAAGTGGAAAATCAAGAGCTAATCCAAAGGTGTTTTCAACAAACACATACTTAAGATGCCACCCACAGTGGAAGAGAAGGGGATGGAGGACCAGAATATAGAAATGTGATTTTAGTCTCTGAGAGAAATCTCAATAAGCAAGGACTGTCCATCAAGCACATTAACTATAGAGTTATATTTATTTGTTGATTTCAGTTCAAATTTGCTCCAAAATTTCCCTAGTCTTTCCTTTTCCCCAGGGTTATCCCATAGCCCTTAACAAGAATTAATTGGTTCTGCCATATAGTCAAGCCCCTAAGTTTTCAAGGGGGTTTTTCCCGTCTTTTGTATTGTGACCTCCACGGCAGCGTCCTTCTGGAGTCTTATGGTCTCCTGGGTTTATGGAGCCTCTAGTTTCAAATTCTTTCCCTCGGATCAATCTTATAGTGTATATTCTGTGTGTCAGAATGGCTAAATACTGCTTTAGGGAGAAGCCCTGATCTTTTCCTGTCATTTTCCTCAGGACAATCTTGAAAACGACTCTGCCTGGAAACAGGGGACTGAATCTGCCCTGCAGAATGGACTCAAAGACAGCCAGGACCATGTCCCTGGCTATAACCCTGATGAAAAAAGTTATACCAATCTGGCTGCTGACAAAGTTACCCATTTCTAGGGACTAAGGTTTGCCTCATGTCCCAATGCTTGCTTCTTCACTGCCATTCAAGTCATAGACACAGAGACACAAACATATCTATATGTCTGTAGAGATATTCCACTCCTCTTTAAAACTACCAGTCCTGGGGCAGCTAGGTGGCCTGGTAGATGGAGCACCAGCCCTGGAGTCAAGAGGGCCTGAGTTCAAAGCTGGCCTCAGACACTTGACTCTTACTAGCTATGTGACCCTAGGCAAGTCACTTAACACCAATTACCTGAAAAACAAACTGCTAGTCTTGCTTTTGAGATTCTAGCTGGTTGGTAGAAAAATATAGCATGCTGTAAAACTGCACGCATTTCAAATACATATTTATGTTTATTTATGAAAATAAATGATGTAGAGAGGAGACCCTTTTCCCAAGCATTCTATGCTTTAGAAGCTACCTTTTTCTATATCTGCCATTCCTTTCATGGTCATGCCTCAATTAGTGTTGGTTTGAGATTCATCAGAACCCTCAAAATTGGAAGGAACTTAAAAGCATCTTACCCAACCTTCTGACAAAATCCCTGACCAGCAGGCACTAAGATTCAACTCTGAAGAATTCCAGTAAGAGATAACTCACTCTTCCATGAGGCAGCCCATTCCATTAGTAGACAGGTTTCATTGCTAGCAATCCTTTCTTTATATTAAGAATCTGTCTCATCACTTGAGTGTTAGTTCCACATGACAGTATGGTGCACACTGTGGGAAAAGGGTGCTGGATCTGGAGTTAGAGGATGGGGCCCAAATCCTGGCTCTACCACTTACCACCTGTGTGACTTTAAGCAAGTCATTTAACCTCCCTTGGCTTTGGTTTCCTCATTGGTAAAAATGAGGAGATCAGTATAGACAGTCATTGAAGTCTTTTCCAACTCTAAGATGATGAAGCTGTAACAGCCTTTCCCATATTTTAAGCCTGGAACCACACCAACTGCTAAGATATCTTTTCCCCAAAGTACACTATTCCCAAATTTTTATTACAGAAGGAGCTAGAATCCATCTCCTTAATATAGCATTTACATATATACCTTGTTGATCACTAAAGATGGTGGGTGTGTTGTGCTCTCAGGTGCTTCTGATTTTATGATGAACTAGGCAAAAAACGCTCAAGGCTACTGACCACTATTAACAGTCCTGTAGCTCCTCCTGTCTTCAGTTCCATGTCGTTTGTCTTGGCCATGTCAACTAAAGCTTAGAGATCATGTAAGGAGGAATATGGAGAAAAGTTACACATTATACTCTCAGTCTGAACATCTGGGAGAGGGGAAGATGATGGGGGGGTAAGGTAGAGATGTATGTTTAAATATGGCATTTGCTTTGCTATAGAAAATAAATCTTACCACTAATATAAATCTAAGAGATGATCATTTGGCCCCTTATGTCCTCAAGTGAGACCACCCTTTGACTGAATTCAAACTTCAGAGAATAAATAATCCAGTGATCTAAGTTTATAGGCGAGGAAAATGAGACCCAGAATGGACATCATTGTAAAGGTCACACAGCTGATTAGTAACAGAGAAAGAACTAGAATCTAGGTCTCAGGGGGCCAAATTAGGCACCCTTCCCTCCATAAGGGAGAAGTATAATTGGCACCAAATTAAAATGTAATTGGAAAACGTTTAGCAAAAATAAATACAAATACAATATAGATAATATTAATTTGTGGTTTTCTAAGCAAATATGCAACAGGTAGAGGTTTCTATTATAGTGTGACGTTACTTCTAAATACCACAGTATCTCCCACTCTCTACCAAGCTACTATGAAACACTGGTTTCTGATCTCAGCAACCATACTTTGTTAAAGAGGGAGATTAAGTGAATTAAGCCATTTGTAGGACAGGATTTTAGAAAGCTGTGGGTAAAGAGAAATGTAGAAAGATCCTCTGGTCCTCCTGACTGTTAACTAGCCCCCAAAGCTATGTATGCCTATATTATCACCTTCTGCCCTCACTACTAGACTCAAGCAATGCCTGGGTATATTCAGATGACACATAGAAAGGCATGTTTCTGAATCTCACAAATATTCAGTAAGAACCTAAGTACTAATACCTGGAGGGCATACAAGGATGAAGCAAAATTCTGCCCTTGGCTCCTTGGAGCTCAAAATCTAATTGAGGGATATGGTAGGTATTCAGATAACTGTAGTTCAAAATTATAAATGGTAAATGCAAAAGAAACGTATGAACCAGGTATTTTGGGAAATCTAGTGGTGGCTTTCTGGGAGAGATGATACTTAAGCAGGGCCTTAAAGGATGGAAAGAATTGCAAGGGGCACAAATGGGGAGGGGGTCAAGAGAAGACATTCTAGATATAT
This sequence comes from Bettongia penicillata ogilbyi, assembly GCA_023548195.1. NCBI lineage: Eukaryota > Metazoa > Chordata > Mammalia > Diprotodontia > Potoroidae > Bettongia > Bettongia penicillata. The sequence goes on along the minus strand of JAJHZJ010000194.1, from coordinate 306,627 downwards.
AGGATGATATGCATAAAGAAAAGATTGTGCAGAACATGTACAGGGCATTTGCTCAGGATTATGCAACTAGTAAATGTCAGATCAAGCCTATCTGACCTGAGATCCAGCCTTCTATCCACTTGGCAAGGCAAACCAGGCTATCTTTTGCCTCATTTCTTACCTAGCCTTTCATTACTGAATGGATTCTACCTCAGACAAACTGAGACCTGGGAAAGATCTTAATTTAGAAAGGTCAAAGTCTCCCATTATGTCAGTCACCAGTCCTCCTGACCTATGTCTTGCCACTGGACTCAAATGACTGGAGAAGAGAGTGAAGCTGATGACTTTGCACAGCCCCGCCTCACTGAAGTCTAATTCACTTGCAAGTCAAGACATTGCCCTCCTGATGTCATTGCCCTCTTTGAGAAAGAAGAACTAACAACACTGGACCATCAACTAAGAGGACTCGAGATAAGTTAAAGTCTAAAGGTCAACAGAGAGCAAGACAGTTTTACACAGGTCAAGAAATGAGTGGTCTGAGACCATAGATAAAAAAAAAGAAATGAATATTTGAAAAGCATTTTTAAAACTCAAAGCACTATATAAATGCCAGCTAGTCTTTAAAAAGTGATATTTATAACTACAACATCTAGTCCAACTTATTCATTCTACATGTAACAGGACTGAGCTCTCACTGGCCAATCTCAGCCCTGCATTACATACAGATGAGGAAACTGAGGTCCAAATGTCAAGTCAAGTGACTTGACTTGCCCTAGGCTACCCAGGTGGCTGAACCAAAATTTGAACTCATGCCTGCTAGTTCTCAACCCAGTGTGCTTCCTAATAAATCAGGCTGGTTCAGGAAGCTGGGAGTTACTGCATGTGGAAGGAGGGATCTGGTTTGGGTACTCAAGGCCAGTGAGAGTCCCAGAAGGATGAGTTTTTAATACATGGTTCTGACAAATAAGGAAACTTGATCCAAAGGTAAGGGGCCCTTTCTTCCCTTCTATACTTCCCAACCATGTCATTTCTGCCCCCAGATCTGCCTTTGTGAAGAATGCACCTGCCCTTGTAATAAGAGCTTCTGCTGCAGGTTTTAAATAGAAAGCAGAAGAGTCTGGGATAGAGGTGAGCTTAAAGGACAGGGGTGGATTAATTTCAGATCAAATAACTGATCATTTAAAATTGAATCAAGGCAGTAATGTGAGAAATATAGAGTCAGGAAGAGTTAAGTTCAAATTTCACCTCGGTTCAACACAGTTCTAATACCCTTGGCAAATCAGCTCATCTTCTCAGCCTTGGTTTCCTCTTCTGGAAAAGAGGATGTCACAATAACACTTATGGGGTTGTTGTGATGACCAAATGTGATAAATGCTTTGCAAATCCTAAGGCACTATGTTACTAAAGCACAACATTACTCCTGGTCTTACTACTGCTGCTGCTGCTATTGCTACCGCTACTGTTACTACGACTTCTGGGGCTGCTGCTACTGCTATTACTACTACTGTTACTACTATTTCTGGGGCTGCTGCTTCTGCTATTACTGCCGCTACTGTTACTACGACTTCTGGGGCTGCTGCTACTGCTATTACTACCGCTACTGTTACTACTATTTCTGGGGCTGCTGCTGCCGCTATTACTGCTGCTACTGTCACTACGACTTCTGGGGCTGCTGCTGCCGCTATTACTGCCGCTACTGTTACCACGACTTCTGGGGCTGCTGCTGCCGCTATTACTGCTGCTACTGTTACCACGACTTCTGGGGCTGCTGCTGCCGCTATTACTGCCGCTACTGTTACCACGACTTCTGGGGCTGCTGCTGCCGCTATTACTGCTGCTACTGTCACTACGACTTCTGGGGCTGCTGCTGCCGCTATTACTGCCGCTACTGTTACCACGACTTCTGGGGCTGCTGCTGCCGCTATTACTGCCGCTACTGTTACTACTATTTCTGGGGCTGCTGCTTCTGCTATTACTGCCGCTACTGTTACTACGACTTCTGGGGCTGCTGCTGCTGCTATTACTGCCGCTACTGTTACTATTATTTCTGGGGCTGCTGCTGCTGCTATTACTGCCGCTACTGTTACCACGACTTCTGGGGCTGCTGCTGCCGCTATTACTGCTGCTACTGTTACCACGACTTCTGGGGCTGCTGCTGCCGCTATTACTGCCGCTACTGTTACCACGACTTCTGGGGCTGCTGCTGCCGCTATTACTGCTGCTACTGTCACTACGACTTCTGGGGCTGCTGCTGCCGCTATTACTGCCGCTACTGTTACCACGACTTCTGGGGCTGCTGCTGCCGCTATTACTGCCGCTACTGTTACTACTATTTCTGGGGCTGCTGCTGCTGCTATTACTGCCGCTACTGTTACTACGACTTCTGGGGCTGCTGCTGCTGCTATTACTGCCGCTACTGTTACTATTATTTCTGGGGCTGCTGCTGCTGCTATTACTGCCGCTACTGTCACTACGACTTCTGGGGCTGCTGCTGCTGCTATTGCTACTGCTACATATTAATATTAAATATGACTACTACTGTTATTACTTCTACTCCTACCATCATATTATTCTCAAAGATAAAGAAAAGAAAGCCTTGTGCATGGAGACCTTCCATCTTATAAGAGGGAAGGAGGAACATGTAAGGCAGGAGGGAAAGAAGATGAGAGAAGGAAGAGCATGACATGAATAGGGAAAGGGGAGGAAAGAGAGTCTGGATTTTGGAAAGGCAGAGGACAAGATCAGGGAGAATCAGCAAAAGGGGAGTTTATTCTTTAGACAAACATCCCTAGGCAGGGATGTGCCAGTTTGAGCACACAACAATCGATTTTTTTGTTACAGAAAGGGCGGTTATTTTCCAACCTACTCTGCAGTAATCAGGTGCTCCATTGAATATCAGTAGAATTTAATTATAGAAACAATGATGAAGATAACAATTCAACAGCCTTGGCTGGAAGAGACCCAAGGAAGTTATTAATAACCAAATAACCATCAGTTGCCAAGGAATGATTACATAACCTAATATTGCCTAGCAGCTACGTTAACACCCCCAAAGATATATAAATTGTATCAGATGAAAACTTTATAGGCCACTGGGACATATCCAGGATAACAATGGGTATAAGGGATATAGGGAGATTGAAGTTTTACCAGAATTAAAGGGGTAGGGGAAGAAAAGGAACCAGGAACTTGCTTTTGCTGTACTTATTTCCTCCACTTAAATGACTTATTTCAATCAATAAAAATCTTTTCCCCATCCCACTGTCCTGGGGATATATATATATATACATACATACACACACACACATATATACCTCATACTGTATATACTATAATACTATATATACCTCAGTGCCATCCTGGTTGGGAACTGGAAATGAATGAATACCTGAATTCAAGTAGGAAATATAAAAAGCAATTTTTGTACTTATATTTGACCTTGTGACTTCCTCAAGGTTGACATCTCCAAGACTAATGTCCCATTGCTTCTCTCTGCAAAGTCAATTATCAGAAAATTCCACAATGCTCCTCTACCTTCAGAGGAAACATGTTCTGCTCCCCTGCCCCTTCTGCTGCTCTCTTCTTTAGACAGTTCCATTTGATCCATAAAAGGACAACTTAGGAGGACATGACAGTATAAGAAGGTGATTCAGAGCACATTTATAGGGAAAGAACTTCAGGTAATGGTTTTATCACTAGGAACACAATGGTTTCAGCAGGTGAGGATGGAGACCTCCAAGAATTCTTGATACCCAGAACTATAGACACCAAAAAAAATTTGAGTTCTTCTGGAAGATTCCTCCAGAATCTATTCCTAAAAACTTGAACACTGGCAGTGGGGAACAGACTAGAGGTGCCAATAGCTTTTCTACCATTAACTGGGCTACCATGGGGGTAGGCTAGTTCTAGGGACCAAGAAGCCATTTTTGGATGAATTTGGAGAATATTTTGTTATTTTTCTAAAGTGATAGGTTTGGTGTTGGACCATGACTATTTAGGAGATGGAGTAAGTGGGGGCAGGATGGAGCAGAAGGATGAAGATTGTCTGGAAGTGTGGCCCAGAGGACTCTAATTATTTGGAATCTGCTATAGCTCTCCCTTTAGCTAAGAATCCCTTGATTTGATGATAATAATGTCATCCTTCAAAAGTTAAAGGGTCCAACAGTGAGGAAATTCTATCCTGGACCTGATTCTCTTCTCTCCTTCTGCCCCTCCCAAAGAGAAAATGGTTACTGGACTAAAAACAACCAAGACATTGATGGGGTTGGGGGGTCCTAGAGTGACCATTCCATCTTAAAATTTATGATAGAAAAGAAATAGAAAGTCTGCAATAGTTTGGCTATAGACATTGGGAAAGAAGATTTCAAAGGATAAAAGTAGAATCTAACGACAATGGATACATCACTTAGATGTAAAGGGAGAAATCAGAAGAAAATAAGAAGAGCATGGCTATCAGACTTATGGATAGGGGAGACAGAGAGCATGGTGAGGTATAAAATGGATAATTTTAATTACATTAAATTAAAAGATTTTTGGTACAAATAAAAACCAATGTAGCCAAGATTAGAAGAAAAGCAAAAATTTGGGTAAAATAAATAATTCAGCTTCTCAGATAAAGGTCTCATTTCTTAAATATATAAAGACCTTTGTCAAATTTATAAGAATACAAGTCATTCCCCAATGGATAAGTGGTCAAAAGTATGAACTGGCAGTTTTTTTTGGAGAAGAAATCAAAACTATATATAGTCATCTAAAAGTACTTCTATCACTACTGAGTAGTGAAATGCAAATAAAAATAACTTTGAGATACCATCTTATGCCTATCAGATTGGCTAAAATGACAGGTTACCTTCAATTTGAGAATGGCTAAACAAGTTGTGGGACATAATTGTGATAAAATACTACCATATTTTAAGAAATGATGAGCTGGCTGATTTTAGAAAAACATGGGAAGACAGCATGAAATAATGAAAAGTGAATTGAGCAGTGGCAATAGAACACTGTATGTAATAACAGAAATATTGTCCTAAGAATAACTTTGAATGATTAATTTATCTTGAGTATCATAAATACTCAAATACAAGGTATCAAAGAAAGATACTATCAACCTCTAGAGAAAGAACTGATAAATAGTAGTAGATATAATATGGTTTTACATATACATATAGAATACATACTATGTATGCATTTAACACATTTGTGTGTGTGTATTTAATTGTAATCTTCACTAGTGCAGGGTGGAGAGGGAGAGAGAAAAACGTATGGCAGAATACAACAAACACTAAGCAATCATAATCAGATCAAGAGAGCAAAAGAAAATTAAGAAGAACAGAAAATCTGGCTAGCTTTGAAAACAATGTGTAGTATTGATTACATAGTTTTTTTAAATAAAGAATCTGACATGGAAATTTATGGTAATATATCAAAGACTCTCTGTCATGCTCTGTACATGGGAATGTTCTTTTTAAAAATCTTTTTGTATTTAAATTCAAAATGAACAACAACCAAAAGATCACAGAGGATCAAAGATATAATGAAATATTTCAGTGGGGAATGTCACTGACAAAAGAAGAAAGTGAAGGGAGCTGAGACATTGTAAGCCACCGAGTTGGGCTTCAATTCTTGGCAAAATTCTAGAATGTATTATGAAAGGGATAACTACTAATATCTAGAAGGCAACAAACATTTGTTAAGCACTTATTATGTGCCAGGTATTGTGTTAAGTGCTGGGGACCAATATATGAGTAAAAAGAAAAACAATTCTTTGACCTCAAAGAGCTTACATGTTAAAGGGGAAAGGCAACTCATAAAAAGGGGCTGAAGAGTGAGAGGATGGAGGTGAGTGATGAAGGTACCTGAAGGAGGAGAGATGAATTTGAAGTCCAGAACCTTAGGAACTGAACAGGGAGGGGAATGAAGACTGTCTGGCTTGGGTTCTTCCACAAAATGGAGAAGGCCCCAGGAGGACCTTAGCAACTGAGTAATCACAGGGAAGAAATATGACTTTATCAAACATAGAAGTCATGTTCATTCTTGGTCCTAAAGCATAGATGATGAAACGCACCTCCCTCTTCATCTTGACAAGGTAGCTTCACTCAGTAATATGGGGGATGAAGTGCTGGACCTGAAGTCAGGATAACCTGAGGGCAAATCCAGCCTCAGAAACTTATAAACTGGATGAACTGAGACAAGTTACTTTACATCTAACTAATCTGGTTTCCTCATCTATAAAATGGAGATAACAAAGCACCTACCTTCTAGGGTTAAAATGAGGATAAAATGAGATCATATTTGTCAATTGCTTTGCAAATCTTAAAGCATTACATATATGTTAGCTATTATTATTAAAAATTATTACAGAGACATCAGAGATTATGTATGGAACACTGAACATACTGTCAGATACTGTCAAGACTTAATTGTTTTTCTTCGATACATGAGAGTTCCATTGCAAAGTAAATCACTGTGGCATTAAAAAGCAAAAAGTATCAGCAAGAAGTTTTTTTAAGGTATGACAAAAAGAACTATTTATCCCAGACTGACCTCATTCCTTTCCTCTAAAGCCCTTCCCTTCTCCTCTATTCTTCTCCTGCTTCATGGAAACAGCTATAATATTGCTGTTGTTCAGTCATTTTCAGTCATATCGAACTCTCTCTGATTCCGTTTGGGGTTTCTTGGCAGAGATACTGAAGTGGTTTGCCATTTCCTTCTTCAGCTCATTTTAAAGATGAGGAAACCGAGGCAAACAGGATTAAGTGACTTGCCCAGGGTCACACAGCTAGTAAATGTCTAAGGCTGGTTTTGAACTCATGAAGATGAGTCTTTCTAACTGCAAGCCCTTAACTCTATACACTGCATTACACCTAGCTGTCTTCATTACAATATTGGACTAAATCAAATAAGGTAGAATTTTAACAGGATGCTAAGTCTCATCCATAGGCTCAAAAATTCAGCATCTCAAGCACAAGATAAGAGATAGCTACTTGACTAGACAGAAGTTTATTTGAAAAAGATCTGAGGGTATTAGTAGACTGTTAACTCAACCTAACTCAACAGTGTGATATGGTGTCCAAGTAAAGTTGATGAGATGTGAGTCAGTGTTGAGAGGAAAAGCATCCAAAATTAGGGAATAATACTCCCACTATACATTGTCATGTTCAAATAACATCTAGAGTACTTGATTCAGTTTTGTGCATTACATATGAACAGAGTGTTCAGAAGAAGGTCACCAGAATGATGAATGACCTCAAGTTCTTGCCATACGAGAAAAAGTTGAAGGGATTGGATATGGGATTGGAGTTGTTTAGCCTGTATAAAGCACTATTCACTGAGAAAATACTAATACTGTTCAAGTGTTTGAAGAGCGTTTAACACAGAAGAATAACCAGACTAATTCTGCTTGGCCCCAGAGGGTGGGATAGAAAAAAATAGGTAGATGCTAAGAAATATAGTCTTGATATAAGCAGGGGTAGGGATAGGAAGAGAAACATTAGACTCATTGAAAAGTAGAATAAGCTACAAAAGGGTATAATGGGTCCCATTTCATTGAATATCTTCAAAGGCTGGATGACTATGGGTTAGGTGTGATGTAGGCAGGATTCTTCCTCAATTTCAGTTAGGAGGAGATGTCTTCTGGGATCCCTTCTTGATCTGGAATTCTGTAATTGTTACTGACAAGTATTAAAAGCAAAAGTGCTTATGTAGAAAAAGGATTTGATCTTCTTGTTGGCCCCACAGGAGAGAACTGGGAACAATGTATGTAATTAACAGAATGAAAGATCTAACCTGGATATAAAGAAAATTTTCTGGACTATTAAAGTTACTCCAAAACGGAATGGGCTGCCATAAGGAACAGTGGGTTTTTAAGCACTAAAAAAAGGCTGGGTGAGTACATATTTTGATGGCCTGCTGAGGTACAGATTGGATTTAATCCTGGACATTGTTCCTAACTTAGAGTTCTGGTTTTTTTCCTCAAGATTAACTATTCCAATATCGGGGTGGAGCCAAGATGGTGGAATAGAAAGACTCACATATGCTAGCTCCGAACACACAGCCCATATATTTCCTGCAAGAAGAACTCCCCACAAATTCTGGATCACTGCAAGGTGCACAGAAACACAGTGGAAAAGATCTCCATCCAGAGAGCCCTGGAGAGCCGTCCTCAGGGTCCGTCACCTCCCGGAAAGTGGAGCCCACCTCTGAGCTGCCCTGGCCACGGCCCCAGAGGAGCAGATCTGAGCAGGCTTCAGGGATGGAATCTCCGGCAGCCACAAAGGTCCCTCTGCCGACAGACGCTACAGGTCAGTAAGAGAGACGTCTGGGCTGGCCGAGAGGGGAGCGGGATGTCTCCGTGACTCAGGCCCCCTCGAGAGGCAGTGGTGGAGGGAGTGGCGGCCGGGACAGCAGGCAGCAGCAGGCAGAAGTTCAGGGCCATTACCAAAAGTCTCTGCATAAACCCCCTGAGGGAACTGAGCCTGGGAGGCGGCCCTGCCCCCACTTGAGCACCAGAACTTAAGCTCACATTGAATAGCAGCTGCACCCGCCACAGAAAGCCCATTTGAATCTCAGATCTCAAGCTGGGCGGATCTAGGCGGGGGTGGACAGGAATCTCAGAAGTCAAGTAACTGGCTGGGAAAATGCCCAGAAAAGGGAAGAAAAATAAGAATACAGAGAGCTACTTTGAGGGGGCACAGATGTTCCTCCCTTTCAATTCTAATGACGAGGAAGGATTCTTACCATCAGGGAAAGATGTGGAGGTCAGGGCCTCTGTATCCCAGACATCCCAGGGGGATGTCCGGTGGGCTCAGGCCATGGAAGAGCTCAAAAAGGATTTTGAAAATCAAGTTAGACAGGTGGAGGAAAAACTGGGAAGAGAAATGAGAGAGATGCAAGAAAAACATGAAAAACGGGTCAATATTTGCTAAAGGAAACCCAAAAAAATGCTGAAGAAAATAACACCTTGAAATATAGGCTAACTCAAATGGCAAAACAGGTTCAAAAAGCCAATGAGGAGAAGAATGCTTTCAAAAGCAGAATCAGCCAAATGGAAAAAGAGGTTTAAAAGCTCACTGAAGATAATAGTTCTCTCAAAATTAGAATGGAACAGATGGAGTCTAATGACTTTCTGAGAAACCAAGAAATCATAAAACAAAACCAAAAGAATGAAAAAATGGAAGAGAATGTGAAATATCTCATGGGAAAAACAACTGACCTGGAAAATAGATCCAGGAGAGACAATTTAAAAATTATGGGACTACCTGAAAGTCATGATCAAAAAAAGAGCCTAGACATCATCTTCCATGAAATTATTGAGGAAAACTGCCCTGATATTCTACAACCAGAGGCAAAATAAGTATTGAAAGAATCCATCGATCACCACCTGAAAGAGATCCAAAAAGAGAAACTCCTAGGAACATTGTGGAAAAAATCCAGAATTCCCAGGTCAAGGAGAAAATATTGCAAGCAGCTAGAAAGAAACAATTCCAGTATTGTGGAAATACAATCAGGATAACTCAAGATCTAGCAGCTTCTACATTAAGGGATCGAAGGGTGTGGAATAGGATATTCCAGAAGTCAAAGGAACTAGGACTCAAAGCAAGAATCACCTACTCAGAAAAACTGAGTATAACACTTCAGGGAAAAATATGGTCTTTCAATGAAACAGAGGACTTTCAAGCATTCTTGATGAAAAGACCAGAGCTGAAAAGAAAATTTGACTTTCAAACACAAGAATGAGAAGAAGCATGAAAAAGTAAATAGCAAAGAGAATTCATAAGGGACTTACCAGAAGTGAACTGTTTACATTCCTACATGGAAAGACAATATTTGTAACTCTTAAAATGTTTCAGTATCTGGGTAGTTGGTGGGACCACACACACATATACATATACACACATGTACGTGCATGCACACACACAGACATACACACAAGCACGCACACACAGAGACAGAGAGCACAGAGTGAATTGTATAGGATGGGACCATATCTTAAAAGAAATTAAGGTAAATGGTGAGAGAGAAATGTAGTGGGAGGAGAGAGGGTGAAATGGAATGGGGTTAATTATATCTCATTCAAGAGGCAAGCAGGAAACTTTTTAGTGGAGGGAAAAAGAGGAGAGCTGAGAAAAAAACATGAAGTTTACCCTCATCACATTCGACTAAAGGAAGGAGTAAAATGCACACTCATTTTGGTATGAAAACCTATCTTACAGTACAGAAAAATGGGGAAGAAGGAGATAAGCAGGGAGGGAGGGATGATGGAAGGGAGGGCAATGGAAGAAGGGAGCAATTTGAAGTCAACACTCTTGGGGAGGGACAGGATCAAAAGACAGAATAGAAACAATGGGAGGCAGCATAGGATGGAGGGAAATACAGTTAGTCTTACACAACATGACTGTTATCGAAGTCATTTGCAAAACTACACAGATATGGCCTATATTGAATTGCCTGCCTTCCCAAAGGGAATGGGTGGGGAGGGAGGGATGGGGAGAAGTTGGAACTCAAAGTTTTAGGAACAACTGTTTAGTATTGTTCTTGCTACTAGGAAATAAGAAATACAGTTAATGGGGAATAGAAAGTCATCTGGCCCTACAGGACAAAAGAGAAGATGGGGACAAGAGAAGGGAGGGATGACAGAAGAGATGGCAGATTGGAGATAGAGAAAATTAGAATGCTCAGTGTATTGGGGTGGGGGGAGGGGAGAAATGGGGAGAAAATTTGGAACCCAAAATTTTGTGAAAATGAATGTAAAAAGTTAAATAAATAAATTTTTATTAAAAAAAAAAGATTAACTATTCCAAAGAATTTCACCAAGTCAGTCTTTCCCAAACATTCCACTTAAAGATTTCTTCTCTTTTTCTCTTTGATCATTATTCCTACCCATAAAATCGCCTTCTTTCTACAGGTCATTGAAACACAGCCCATGTTCTGCTTTCGGTCAACAATAGACATTGAGCTATAACCACACCCCACCTGTCCATACTGTTTTGCACCCTACAAAGCATTTTATTCATAGTAATAATGCAAATATTTACCTGACATTTTCCAGATGAGGATAAGGCTCTGTGATGTCCAATGACTTGTCCAAGGTCACACTAATGCTGGCTTCCATTTCATAAATCCAGGTCTGGCATTCTGTTCATTATCTCCCATTTGAGTATTTCCAATGGTGATTCGTAATAAGTCATTGCCATTGCTTCCTTTATGGACTGCATTTTTGGATGATTCACATCAGAGGAGCTTCCAGGCATGTTCATGGATGAGGTTTAAACAAAATAAGGAAGTTGGGAGGAACTGGGGGTAGTTAGCCTCAAGAAGAGAATATTGGGCTGCTAGTGGGAAGTGGAGATCTTTATCTTCAGAAGTCTGTGGAAGAGGAATAAGACTTGTCCTTCCTGGTCCAAGGGGCAATGGTGAGAACAGAGAATAAAGGCTATTGAAGAAGAAGATTTGGGTTCAACATATGAAAATAATAAGAGCTGTTTCAAAGGAGAATGGGATGTGTCATGTGGGACCTCGGAGACTTACCAACTCTAGTTCAACTTACCTGTGTGGGGTTTAAAAAAGGTTTCAGAGATATAGTTTCTGGATAATTTAATCATTTTAATAAGGCCAACATATTTATTAATAAAAAGATGATCATTTGGCCATCTTTCTTAGACCAAAGACCCTATGTATGTGAATATTTTCTTCCATGTTAAAGTGTAAGCTCCTTGAGGGCAGAGGGTATTTCACTCTTTCCGTGGTTGTCTTTTTCTCCCCTGGACAGTGCTTGCAATATTTAGGTTTGTTGAATATTAAGTGTTCATTGAAAGAACTGATTAAAGTCCACAGTTACATAGGTGACAAAGACAGCCTAAATTGGAATCCTGGCCTCTTGCCTCCAAATTCAGATATTTCCCCCCATGGTACCACCTGCTTTGTTAATCAAAGCTATTATTGTTATCATCACTGTCACCATAATTATCATCATCATCATCATCATCACCATCACCATCATTGTCACCATTATCACCATCACCATCACCATTATCATCATCATCACCATCATTATCACCATCATCATCATCATCATCACCACCATCACCATCATCCTTAGTCAGGCACAGGATGAACACTTTTTCCCCACAATGTTATTATAGAGAGAACTCCGAAACTGAAAGGAAGGATGACTTAGAAAATTCCAAAGGTCCCTTTAAATTCTATTATCTTATGATTATCTAAAGAAAACTTTGAATCCTGATTACGGTTTTAGATACTAAGTAAGCTATGCCTTGGCAACATGACCAAGTGGGTAGAAGGCCCTTCTTAGAGTCAGGAAAATGTATGCTCAAGGCCAATCTCCAATATCTAATGGGAATGTGATCAGGAACAAATCAGTGAATCCCTCACTAGCCCAGGCAACTCGCCAAGGCTATAGGTTGCTGATCCTCATTGGTACCAAGTATTTCCCAAAGTAACGACAGTACAGTTCTAGACCAAAAGCAAGACATGACCTGATCATTTGTAGAAGACAATCTGCAGAGAGGAAGTCTTGCTTTTTTTGTTGTCTATGGTATTTGTGTCTAAGACTTAAGTCCCTAATCTATAAAATGCTTTCAAAACTTTACAGTGTGTTTAAGAAGATTTATGAATTTTAAGTGGCTATAGAAATGAGATTTTTAGCATTAGGAAGTTAGAAGGAAAACATTGGAGCCCAGTAAATGTCCATGTGACTTTCAACTGCCCACCTATCCCTACCCTTCTTGTAGTCAGTAATGAGCAATTGAGTTGAGCCATGACAGCAGGGGTTCTATAGACCATAAGCTCAGTGCCAAATTCTCAGTCAAGACATGGGAACAATTTGTGAAGTCTTTGTCACAGAATCGTTAAGAATGTACTATCATGCCAGGATTTGAGCTTTGGATTCTGGGAATAGATTGAACCAAGTCAAAGCTCAGTGCCTTAAATATAACATAATCAGAGCTTTCCTTTTCCTCCCACTTCTGGAATAATAATCAGATCAAGACTCATTGCTCCTGGAGGAACCAGTCAATCCACCATCACCCACAGGACAGGCAGAAGTGGTAAGCCATACGCAGGAAGAGATAAGAAGCAGAAAACATATGCCAAGCAAGTCAAAATACTATCTCCTCCTTGACTACCATCTCTCCTCACAGTCTGATGGAAACAGCCCAGGATCCTGAACGGAAAAACCTTGGTAATAGCAATGTTCCCAAAACTGTCAGACTAGGTTCTAGACCACCCCCACAGCCAGCAGTAAGAGGAGACATCATTGTTGAGAAGGGATTCCTCATCACCACGAGGACCAGCTATGACCAGTTGCTACCAACAAAGAGATGGACAGAAACTTAAGAGTGGCAGTGCCCTCAAAACAACTGGTCCTGCTTCTAGTCCAGCCATCATCTGGGAAAATATCTTCTATGGAGAAGGATCCAGCCAAATCCAACAAATTCCAACCAACCACCACCTAGAGGACAGGCAAGCCTCCCTAACTGAAGCATCAAGGCACTGGAAGGGAGAAAGAGGAAGTAGCATGTGCCTGGCAAGACATACAACCCCCTTCTTCTTGACTGCCATTTCTCTCTAGATTCTGATAGAGACAACCCAAGACCTTGAACTTAAGATCTGAGAACAGCAATGCTCCCAGCCCAGTCAGTATCTGTAACCATCATCCTGGGAAGAAATCTTTGTGGCAACATAGTCTGGTAACTGGAGTTATTATATCCACTGCTACGGAAGACCCAGAAAAGAAATTTCTTGTTACCAAAGTCCTTGGCATTATCAAATGCATCAACATCTGAAACTGATATGATATTTTTTGTCAGTGAAACAATATTAAAGAAAGTATTACCATCTGTTTTGGGGTTGTACCCTAAGGACAAGGAGGCTTTGCATCTGACTTGTAATAGAAAACCTCCCACGTGGATGGCTTCTCCCATTAGAATGTGAGCTCCTTGATTTTCTGTTTGTATTGCCAGTCAAGTACTTAATGCTTTTTTTTTTTTCACTCATCTCTTCATACTGGGAAAATAGGTGTCAATCTATTTTTCTCTGGTTTCACTCATCATCCTTATAACTTTCAACAAAATATCCCTCTCTGGTTACTGCTTCCCTTATATATGTTATCACTTTGTTAGAATGTTACTTCCTTAGGGCAGGTACTGTCTTAGCTTTTGTGTCTGCATCTCTCATGCTTATCTCCCATAGTTAAATACTTAAAATCCTTTTTCATTCATTCATTCACTTACTTATTCATTCACTTATTCATTTATTCACTCATTAATTCATTCAGTGGCTTCTGTGCATGGTCTTTTCATCATAATTAGTGTAGGTAAAATGACTTATGACTTGAACTATAGAATGCCTGTCCATGAAAGACAGGATGGTTTTCTGGTTAGAGCACTGGATTTTTGGAGTCAAGATGACCTAGGTTCAAATTGTATAAATTGTTCCCTGACATCTACTGATTGTGTGAGTCAGCATAAGTTATTTACCTCTCTTCAGAGTCAGTCTCTTCATCTGTAAAATATAAATGTAAAATGTAAAAATCACAAGGTGATTGTGTAAGTGCTTCAAGCACGATAGACAAGTGAGCTAAATGTCAATGATGATAGAAGTCTTGGAATTCTTTTGTACAATTTTCTCATTTTATGGATAGGGAAACTAAGGTTCAGAAACAGGAAATGACTTGCTCAAAGTGAGGCAGCTGCAGTAGTAATAGAGCAGGGACTAGACTTTAGTTTAATAGATTAACACTCTTCATATACAAATGAAGAAATTGAGAACAGGAGAGGTTAAGTGATTTGCCCAAGGTCATGTTGCTAGTAAGTATTGGAGGTAGGATTTAAACCTAAGTCAAGATCCCTTGACTCTATAGCTGGTGATCTCTTCACTGTACTACATTGCCTTTGTCTTCTAGTTTCAATGGACTCTCTACCCAACTCCTGTGATTTCCTAACAGCAACTCTCCATTCAGCATTGAAAATCAATTATCCACTCTCCTCTGTCAAGGCAGTCATAACAAAAATGATATAGGAACACAATTTAAATAAGATAGACTTTTCATGAGAAATAGCTTTAAAATGGTCTACACTGCATATTCTCAGGAGTACCCAGTCATTGGCTTCTTGAAAGATGTATCGCCAGAATCACATGAAAATTTAAGCACAAAGAAATTATAAAATGAATCTTTCCACATTTGGGTTGTCAGCTACCTAAATCAACCCAAAATCCAAATGAAAGGATTTAGAGATTAGTGGGCAGTGAGGTAGCACATAATGCATGGAGTGCTGGGTCTAGAATCAGGAAGACTTATGTTCGTGAGTTCAAATTCTGCCTCAGACACTTCCTAGCTGTGTGACTCTTAGCAAGTCACTTAATCCTCTTTTCCTCAGTTTTTTCATCTGTAAAATGAGGTGGAGAAGGAAATGACAAACCACATCAGTATCTTTGCCAAGAAATCCCCAAATGGGATCATGAAGAGTTGGACTTGATTGAAAACAACTACCAGACCTCGATCTAAGGCAGAACTAGAAGCAATGGGCAGAATCCAATAGAAAGGCAAGGTTAGGCTCTATAAAAGAAAAAAAAAACAAAAAAAAGTTTACTAATAATGAAAGCTCATCCAGAAGGAAGTACAAAGGTTTGCCGGTTTTCCCTCACAGAAGCCTTGCAAGCAAGGGAGACACCCTGATTATTTGCAGGATTACTAGTGCAGAGCCACTAGGGACTAGCCCAAGCAACTATGAAACTGAAGGGACAATTTATTGCATCTGTAGCCCCTCGGCAATGGAGAAACAAAGGAGCTTAACACCTAGTTACAGAGGATAATTACACAAACTAGGAAGCCATCAGATGGCACAGTAGAGGTTCTAGCCTAGATAAGCTCCTTCCTAGTTGACTCCCCTCCCCAACCTCTGAGGGTAAATTGTGGATTACTTGCCCCAAGAGGAATGGAATTCAAATTCCTGGCACTGATTGCTGGCTGGGATATTCAAGCTCTTTCTCCCACGCATTCTAACATATTTTCTATTACCCAGTAACACTGGCCTTCTTGTTTTTTCTCCCACACATGACACTCAAACTTTAAGACTCCCTTCCTTTTCACTGGCAGCACCTCACTCTTGTGGGGGCAGCTAGGTGGCACAAAGTGAAATCAGGAAGCCTGAGTTTCCTGAGTCAAAGTCTGGATTCAGAAACATTGTAACTGTGGGACCCCTGGCACATCACTTAACCCTGCTTGCCTCAGTTTCCTCATCTGTAAAATGAACTGGAAAAAGAAATGACAAATCATTCCAGTATGCTGGCCAAGAAAATCCCAAGAGGGACCATGAAGAATCAGACATGACTGAAAAACGACTGAACACTTCACTTTTAAAAAACTCTCCCTCCTTATCTCAGCTTCCTGTTTTTCTGAGTCCCAGCTAAAATTACAGGAAGGCTTTTCTGATCCCGTTTAAAGCTAGTGCCCTCCCCTGCTGATTATCCTGTATATCATGCTCGTTTGTTGTTTTGCGTATTAGACTGTGGACTCTATGAGAGCAGAGGCTCTTTTCCATTTCTTAGTATCTCCAGTACTTAGCACTATGCCTGGCAGACAGCTGATGCTTAATAAATGCTCATTTCCTGCCTGTAGACAGACAATCACAACACTTAGCATTTCTGTGTCCCTTTCAGGCTGCAGAATGCTTCACATACTTTAGCTCATTTGATCCTGGACAACCCAACTGGCAGCCTGAGCTGGGTTGAGCAGTTCATTTTCTTCATCTGTACAATAAAGAAGTTGTAGATAAACAGATAAAGCATTCTTTAAATTCTTACTAAATGCCAGCCAGACAAAGTGGCAGCTGTTGTACAAGATGGTCACTGCTTCCAGCATTAACATTTATCTCACATTTTATAGTGCTACACATTCTCAATGCACTTGACAGAAATTTTATTCCAACCTTACAGGACCCATCATGAGGGTATCATCTTCATTTTACAGTTAAGGAAACTGAGACTGAGAGAGGTTAAGTGACTTGTCCATGGTTCCTCAACCAATAAATGTCCAAGACAGGATGTGAACCCAGGCTTTCCTGTCTCCAAGTCCAGCACTACATACATAACAGCACCTAGATTCATGAGTATTTTAAGATAGCTCTAACTGACTGAAAAGAGCCAAATCTTCACAGTAAGCATTTACACCGTGGAAATTGGCAAACACTACAAATCAGGACTTGATGTATTGTTCTATTGATTGTCTGTAGACTAAGGAGAGTGATGGTAAGCATATTAAAAATTCAGGTTAAATTTAAATGTGTGTTGTGTATCCTTTTTTTCCCTAGAGGGCTGGTTGTTAAACAACCCTTTCCATTATACCCCTTCCTAAATCCTACATTACTCAATATGATTTTAAAAGGGGCTGCAGGAGATTGGTAACACATAGGTAGAAGAAAGAACTTGTGTGTGCTGACTAAATTGCTTCTTAGGAGGGAGAATTAATTTGGAAACCACAACCTGCATCATCCCTGGGTGGGCAGCAACTGTAACAAAAAACATAATGGAGAACAATTGTCATAGTAAATAATTATTTATTGATTGAAAAAGACTCCTGTTCATCCCACTCTAGCATGACGTTATGCGAGGCGTCACAGACACATTTTAGAATTGTGGTGTTCAAATGCCATGCCTGATCATGCATTCTCTCAAGTTCACCCCCAAAGCGCATGCATAGACCAAGAGGATTATAGAGTCAATCAGCTACAACCTCAAAGAAGTTTTCCCCAAACTTTGATTTGGAAAGAAGGCCCAGGAGCTTTGGCCAGCTTGACAAGGCAGCCCACATGCATAGGTATGGATCAACTGTTTGCAAAAAACATTGATGTAGGATATGAAAAATATATTTTGACTGCATTCATGTAATACAGAATTCCTGAGAAGAATGTGTGCTGTATATCTTTGTAAAATAATGTGCATTCTAGATTAAAAAATCACATGCTAGACTATTCAGCCAAGCATGTCTGTTAACTAAAGCATTATTGATCTGTCACCGAATCCACAGACCTTCAATGGTGGCTGAAACACTGCCCATCAAAAATCCAATATAATTCTTTTTAGGTTTTTGTGTTGCTGTTATCAGCCAGGGAAAATTTTAATATTGTTTTATTATCTGTGCTTCAAGTTCCTCCCCCCTTATTTTTTAGGTTCAAGAAATTGTTAATAATTAAAAAGCACTTTTTACAAACTAAAATATCTATTTTTAATCAGCATTTTGTCTCAGATTTAAAAAGAAATAATGCTCTACATGGTTTGGGGCATTAGGCAGGGCGCTCACTAGACTAAAGAAACCAAAAGAACAAACTTTTGACATTGTTCTGTGCTGGGGGCTAGGTTTCAGAGAAAGGCTGTTTCTGCCTTGTGAGCAAGAAGACCCTTTGAGGTTTGATACATAAAGGTCACATAGCAAATTTAACTGGGCACAGAGTCTAGGTAAGTCTCCCCACAAGGTGCATACACAGAACCGATTAGGAAGAAAAGATAGTGTTCTACAAAATGTTGGTGCTGAAGCTCACTGTTGGAATTTGTGGTTGCTGTTGGATAAATTTATAGCAAAAACAGGAAATTTAGAGAAGAAAAGAGGGCAATATTTGGAGCAGATGGGGTAGAGACTACGTGTCAAGGAAGTAGATACAAAGGATCCCCCTGCTCTAATAAACAGGGCATAAACTTGGCTCTTCCTTTAATACAAAACTGAAAAGTTCATGTGTATTTTCACTATCATTTACTGGCATTATTCTACAAATAAAGGGGGAAAAAGGAAAGATCATTTTAGTGTCATCCTTATAGAAACAACTTCCAAGAATAAGAAATTTCATTCTAATATCTGCATCTGATGCAGCTATGGAAAAGTCAATTTCCACAACTGCCATTCTCAAGTCCCAAACAGGTTTCAATCTGGGAACTTTTGGAAACAATTCTGCTTGAGAACAAAGGTTGAAAATTAAGTGAAAAAACCACTTTATTATCATAAAGATTTTCTACAAAAATCTGGGGGCTAAATTTAATTTTTTTTTAAGGATAGAAGAAATAAATTGTCCTGATTTTTTCATACGTCTCTCCTCCAATGGACACCACAAGGTAGCCGTTCTACTGGCTTTAGGTGAATGCTCTATGGTATTGGTTTATCGTAATTCACCAAGGACCTTCTTCATATTGAAATCATCTGAATTCAAACTGGCCCTGACCTTTGCTCCTATAACCCTAAGTACAAAGCCGGTGGGTACTTTTTCCCTTAACTTCCATCATGTTTTGTGTGATGTCTCAAAAACAAAATGAAAACAACTGATTTTAGAAGAAAGCAAAGCTTACAAATAATCTAATTCTAGCCATAATATTTAGTTACATTCATGCATTAAGAGAGAGTGCATACATCTTTAAAAGAGGAGCCAAACCCGTGCACGTTGTCCAGCTTCTCTTTCCCTGAACAAAGAAGACGAAAGGGCATAGTCTAGAGTGGGTCTTGCGGCCAAATGAGCTAGAGATTGCCCATTTTGATGAGCCGCTATACAACAACAAAAAAGGAAAAATAAATATTTACATACTTTCACGACGACATTCTGGGACAGCTTTCCCAACAGATTAAAAGGAAAATCATATTGACCTTATCCTAACACAGTAGGCCATGTCAGAACTTTGGCTATTTCTCTTTTGAATAGCATAGAAAGTGCCAGTCTTCCTTTCAATGTAGTGGACTCCAGCTACTTCTTATGAAAACAAAAATAATATTTGGCTGAGCCACACCAGCCACAAAAGTGTGCCTGGGGTCCAGGAAGTGCTGTTTTCCTTCTCCTCCAGTGGGTAGCACAGTCATTAGATTTTTAGGTTTTTTATTTTGATTTTTTTGGTGTAACCTTGAAAAAGAGACAAAGGAAAAAGGCCATGCAATTCTTTAACTGCACAGTCAACATTCAACAGCACATTTTCCATTGAAGCACACAAGATGATGAGAGGCCAGGGCTACTCAGACTGAACAGGTAGTCTGCAGGAAGGAGGACATCATGTAACAGCAGCCAAGGTAACAGCTCCTTTGACTCCTTCATGGTAAGCATCACAACTCAACTGAGCAATGGAAAGGGAGGTGGAGGAGCAGAGACCACATGACGATGTTCAGCATGCTCTGACTGTGAACATCTACACAGTACATTTGCTGGGCTCAGAACTCCAATCTTTTTTGACCGTCCTAGAAATTCCCCAAAGCCTGGTGTTTTAGGGAAGATTCTGAGACTCTTTTATTGGTCCCCTTGGGTCCGTGCTGACCTGAGCACGCAGCCACACTGGGTGGGGGCTCTTCTTTGGCTTCCTCAGGAGCCTGGCTTTCCCAATTTATAGAAAAGGCTGTGATACAGTCATTCCCCACCCAGTCCACAGTTTTCACACATATTCAGATGTGTGCTTCCCCATGAGTCTCTGCAGGGAACAGGAAGGCCATGGTCTTCCATCCCCACTGATGGCTCAGTCTCTCCTGGGGCTCTGGGATCGGCTAAGGCCACTCTTGGTGATACTGCTTCCCGTGACATTTCCGCTGTTTCTGCAAATGCTCCAGTTCCGCATCATACATCATTTCTTGGACTAAATACTTCTCCCGCCTCACTCGATCAGATAAATCTTTGGGCATGTCAGGAATCAGGTAAGCAATGAAAGACTTTATTCCAAAAACCAGGTGCTGAAAGTGAAAAAAAATGGGGAGAGATAGTTTTCAAAGACTTGAGAGAAACAGCTGAAAAACAAACCAAGCACATGCAAGGGCAGAACATGTTGCCCCAGAAATCTATGAAGGAAAATACCATGAGAGTTCAGCTAACTGGGTTGAGGTGGAGGAGGAATGGAGAGTGAGCCTGAATATCAGAGTTCTAATCCTGGCTCTGTCACTGACAACTACTTGATCTTGGGCAAGTCCTTTTCAGTCTCTGAGTCTGCTTTCTCATTTGTGGGAGGGTAAAGGGCAGGGATCTGTGATCTCATTGGCTATGATTTCATGGAGAGAGATAGAAATCAAAGGGGTGGAGGCTCCCCCTATCGATTCAAATCGGCTGCAGTCTTCAACTTTGAGAGTTTCTCGTGGCCTTCCTGCAGCCACCTAACCACTATATGGGAGAAGTGGATTCTAGCACAGGTCTTCCTAACTCCAAATGTGAATCATCCTTGCACCAAAAGTCTGTTGGGATTTTAGTGAGGACAATTCACAGTAATCCTTCCCGTTGTTTTGTAAGTGTGTGTTGTTATTAATTGTATTACAGATCTGTTCCTTTTGGTTTATCTCGGTTGGTGAGGTGGGGGAGCAAACAGATTTATAATTTAGTGTTCTGCATACCTAAGACCTTCATCAGGGCTGTTTTCTTTTCATTGATCATTATAAAAACATTAACTGAAGCTCAAATTTAGATTAATATGAGTTTCAAAAGGAAATTCTAGAAGAAATTCATTAAATAAGTGTACATGGTTTGGCAGAAATAAAATCTTTCAAAAGACATCAAGACCTTAAGAATAAAATGAGATGTGATTGTGACCAACCTATAGATTGGTTACTGGGGCTCACAGATACGTATCTCTAGCAGAAATTCAGGTCATTTACATATAGCTGAATTCAACAAATGTTTATCAGACAACTACTATATACCAAAGACTCATTGTATACCAAAGGCATGCGCCAACATAAAATGAATGCATCGCCTTTATAGCTTAAGGATGAAGAGTATGGGTTCCTTCAAATCTCTAGTATATAAAGGATGGACAGTACTGCAGGATGGGAAGCAGATAGTCTGATCTATGAAGGAGCCTTACTGAAGTTTAGGGGACCTCCCTGAGGGAAGCTTCAATGCATTTCTGAAAATCTCTTCTGAAAACAGATGGTATTTTCCAGGGATGTAGGAATAAGAATTTTCCAAAAGAATGCACACATGACACATGTTAAAGTTAAACCCGACCACTAACATTTTCTCCATACTTTCTAAAATCTAGATCATCGATAAAACAGTAAGTCAAGTCCTGTTTGGTAGCATTTGCCAGTTTCTGAGATGCAAAGGTTCTCACTTAAAATTTAGCAATCAGCTCTTGTAAGCTGGCAAGAATGAATTTTAGCACATCCTTGAATTTTCCTAAATGAACAAGGTCAGTGCTACTGACCAATGAATCAGTATCAAATAAAGCAGAGTTATTTTAATTTTTTTTCTTCTGGGCCGATAATTGTATTCATGCAGTGAGGTTCCAGAACAGGAAATCTTTTTGCTAATGTAGTTTTCCTAGGACATGCTAGGTGTGGTGATTCAGCCAAGGTCACACAGCCCTAAGTGTCAAAGGAGGGACCTGAGACTTGGAGTCTTCTCTTCCTCCAAGAGTGACCATCTATCCATCATGCTGTGCCATATAGGGGTCATGGGACCATAGGATGCCAGGACTCAAAGTCTAGTCCAATCTTCTCATTTTACAGATGAGGAAACTGAGTTCTACAGTAGCAAAGACAAATGATCTTCCCAATAAAACAGTAAGATAAGCAGGACAAACATTAATCTCAGTATTTTATAGAAAGAAACGGGAAAAACAGGGAGCAAAAGTAACTGCCCTGAGTTAGTAGGACAGTGACCAAAACCCAGATCCTAGCTAGGGGTCCAGACTTATTTCCACTGCTCCCAAGGATGTGTCCAACAAGCAAAATTGCTATAAAATTCTATAATCATTTAAAATATTAACAATATACTCCAACTACTCCAAAATGTGCAGAAGTATACTGCCCTCATTCATTATATGATGGGTCCTGACATACTCTACAACAATGTGGTTCAGTAGGTCTCACTGTTCTGAGAGTAGGAAGACCTGAGTTCAAATCCTGCTTATAATAGTGAGTAAGCTATGTGGTCATGGGCATGTGATAACCTTCAAAGAGATGCATTATGTAAATTACTTTATAAACTTTGAAGCATGACATAAATGCTGATTTTTATATCTATCAATGTCTTGTAGGCTTGGGATTTTCCTAGGCTCTGATTGGTGAGTTTTTCTTTTCTCTTCCCCAGATCTAGGCTTCTACCTTATTTCCTGGCTATGCCCATACCACTAGCCCCAACCAGCTAACTTTACATATCATCTCCCATCATTAGATGGAAGTTCCTCCAGGCCAAAGAATGTCTTGCTAGAATTCATTTGTATCCCCAATGTATCTCTGGACTTGATGCCCAGAGTAAGTACTTACTAATCTTTACACTGAATTTTTGATTTTATTGAATAGGGAACTCCCCAGGTAAGAAAGCTCCTCCTACCAATGCAGATCATCACTTTCTTTGCAACTTATAATCCTGAACAGTTGCCTAGAACACTTAACCTTAGAGAGGTTAAATGTCTTAGTCAAGATCACACGGTCAGTATATGTATGTCAAAGGTAGGACTTGGACCCAGGTCTTCCTGACTTCGTAGCCAACTCTTTAAGCCCTAGTCTAGTGGTTACATGGTTACATGATGCTGTCTCTCTGGCAGGGGAATGCAATCATGAAAGGGTTGTCTTATGAAGATTAACATTATGCACAATGGACTGAAGCAGGAAAAGATGGTGGGCAATTCTACCTACTTAAGCCTATTGAAAATAATGCAGTCACAACTTAAGTCAGTGACCTTTGAAATGGGAAAAATGCCAGTGCTTCTGGGTCTGGACTGAAACAATGGCAGCATTAGATAAATGCAATAGCTGCAGAAGACTGATTTTTGTGGGGGTAGATGCAAATTTATTCTGGACGTATTTGATTTGGTGAAAGTATCCATTAAGCAACTGAAAAACAAAGAAAATAGATGTGGATAGAAGGCTTGTCTACTGTCGGCTATGAATTTCCTAAAGGCCAAGGCTAAGTCTTACCTGCAATCTATGGGTGGTCAATAAAAGTTTGATGACTTGGGAGCTGCTGGCACAAAAAAGATGGAACTCTCTGAGTTGCAAAAACTCTTTGAGAGTGAGATGTTACCAGAAAACAAAGGACTGCTCCTTAGAGGAGAGCCATAGCTAGGGGGTGGGAGAAAAAATAGGAAGACTGAGAAGGTGTCTGAAGAAGGATGAGAAGAATTTGATAACTGGAGACCAACTAGACAAGAATTTCAAGGAGGGGAAGGTAGAAGAACATCAAATGGTGAAGAAATGCTGTGGCAACGAGCTAACAAATAGCATTGGATATATCACCTCTAATAAATATTAGGAAGGAACGAAGGAAACTATGCATTTATTAAGTGCTTGCTGTATTTATTTATGAAATGCTAAGCACTTTAGAAATATCATCTCATTTGATTTTCACAACAACCCTGTAAGCTAGGTCCCATTATGATCCCCATCTTACAGTGGAGAAAACTGAGGCAGATAGAGGTTAAATGACTTGCCCAGATCACAAAGCTAGTAACTGCCTCAGACTGGATTTGAATATGGTTATTCCTGACTCTAAGCACAATGCTCTGTCCACTGGGCCACTTAACTACAACTGATGGAGCTTTTTATTTGGTACTAAATGCAGACAAATTTAGCCAGAACATACTGTCTCCCTCTCAATGCCACCACGCCCCCCTCAATATCAATGGTTAAAAACTCTTCCTTTGCTTCAGAGCCCAATTTATGTGTCTCTCTTTTTTGTTTTTTTACAAAGTCTTGTCTGATACAACCAGCTTGAAAAAATCTCTGCATTCATCAGGTTTTTCGAAGCATTTTGCTTGGACCTCTGCTTCAACCTTTCCATGATTTCCCTTCTATTGCGGTTAGTTTATACATGTATTTCTAAACTCCTTCAGGGAAGAGACTGTATTTTACCTCCCTGGATCCTCTGTACCTTATGTGGTCATCGTCTACCACAGTAGGTGTGTTTATTTAATGTTGAGCTGAATTTGTTTATGTGAAACAAGCAACATGACAAAGAGGCAGTAGTGAAGAGAAAATCCCAGTTTGACTTCCACGCCAGACGCTTAGGAGTATGAGCCTGACATTTATTTGTGTGACAATCACTTAAACTTGTTTCTACATCTATAAAATGAGGATAGTAAGGTTTGTAGAAGAAAAGCGCTGTCTATAAAAACAGGGACTCTAATAATAACTGATCCAGGGATGGCCTTTTCTTTTTGATCTTTGCCTCACCTCAAACACGATGATGAAGGCCAAGCGAGCAGCAAGGACGTGCCAGAACTGCAAGGTTAACTCGTAGGGGTTGGAACTCCACGGTGGCGCTCTGTAGTCTCGATACCTGAAATCCACAAAACCAAGAAGCATGAAGTACAGGGGAGAGAGTGGTCAGGCCTGAAGGCTCCCAGTTTGCAAGAGAGTTCAAAGACAATCCATTCAAAAGCCCTCATTAGACTACACAGAGGGAGGAGAGGGAGGGAGGCAGGACAGAATGGAAAACGAAAAAGAAGCCCAAAATAGATACCTGCAGTAACCGGAGTGTCCTGGGCCAAGTTCGCTCAGGTCAAACACTGATAAGCTGCTGTTGACGTAGCCTTTTAAACATCTGGAAGAAACAAAGGAAAATTAAAATGATACATCTGTTATACACATAGTAGGCACTTCATTGATTCGCGCTGTATTAAGTAACTAGACAATTGAAATGAGAATCAAATCGAATTGCTAGAGAGAGAGGAATAGACACCCAGCTATAAGGGAGTGAGGTGGGAACGGTAAGTGCTGACAATGCTTTCCAAGGAAATTTTATTGTAAATGGTAGCGATCAATAACAATGATGACAATATACACTCACAACCATTTACATTTATAACATTTCCAAAGCACTTTAAAAACCTTTCATCACATAAATGACTCTTTCTTCCCCTTCTCCTCCTCCTCATTATTGAGTTGATTACTGTGATTCTAATTACATGATTTGTCCACAGTCATACAACTTGCTAAAGGTAAGTATTAGGAGCAGGATCTGAACCCAGAGCTTCCTGATTCAAACTATAGCACTACTCCAGACTTAAGAAAAAACCTCACATGTCAGACTAGACAGAATGGGAAGGAAAAGGCTAGATGTCAGCAGTAGCTGGAACTTCCCCAAATGGGACATAACACAATCTGTTAGGCACCACTCTTTAGCCACTAGATGGCGGAAAAGGTATCAATTTAATAATTCTTCTAAGGGGAAAATCAGACCTGTATAATTTTGATAGGAGTCAGTGCTGGCTTTCTAATAACATTTTTTATATAAAACTGTATGGTTACCAAGTTTTTCATTCATCAACTTCTATGATTTTCTTTTTCTTCTTTTCCAATGAATGATGTGTTTCGTTTTTACATTATAAACATTTATAGGTCACTATATGAAATTTCTCTTGTAACAAAATTAAAGAGTTGAGTAAAACTGACAATAATACATTGTGCCCTCATCTGAACATGCATATAACCTTCCATATCTGTAACACTCCTACCTTTTTTCTTAAAAAAATTACAGAAATCTATTTTCTCTCCTTCCTCTATCCCAGTTCTTTGGAAATAGAAAGAAAATAAAAAACAAATTTCTTTTAATAAATAGGCATAGTGAGGCAAAAATAAATCTTCGCTTGACATATATGTATATGGGTGCATATATTGTAAATATGTGTATGGGTGCATATATGTAAATATGTGTATGGGTGTGTATATATATATATACATATAAATACAAATATAAAATTTTGCTGCCTCAGTCCATTGCATTTCTGTCATGGGTAGCGTTGTTATCCATTGGTGCTCTGAGATCCCAAGTGATCACTATATGTTACATAGATTTTTACCATTTTCCAAGGTGTTTATTTTTATCGTTTTGTTCTTGCATAAATCATTCTCTCATTTCTGTCATTTCTTTCTTCATTAGTTTGTTAAAAGTTTTCATTTTTTATGATGTTAGTGATACAATATAAATTATTCTGGTTATGTCTATTTTTTGATGAATCAGTTCATGCAAGTCATTTTGTGGCTTTCTGAAATCATTTATTTCCTCATTTCTTATCAGATAAACGTATTTCATCACTGTGATCCTGGCATTGTCACAATGCTCCCATTTTAGCTGACACCAGCCCTTCCTTATTTCTATTTCTATGTAGCTAGCTGCCCCCAGTTAACAACACAATTCCTTGGAATGGGTAGTGTGAGATAGATATGCCTAGGCTGCCCATGCATCACTATGCACTTCATGATGACAAGTGCAGAATGCAGAACTGCAACCCCTAATATCCACCTGTGCCAACATAATTTCATTTTATTGTATATAAAAAGGCATAATTGCGATTCCAACCTTACCTTTCTTGACTGTATCCTTGACCTTTACATGGGCCATATCTGAATGCATACACAAAGCGTGGGATGTAATCGGAAGTGATAGCAATGACAAATGCATTGGTGATTACAGCTAACACACCGATTCCTTCGAGAATTCCATACCAGATTCCTAGAAAGGGGAAAATTCTAGATCAGAGGCAAGGATTAAACACAACAAGTGAACAAATAATTATTAAGCACCTACTATACATAAGGCATTGGAGGGATACAAAGCAAAATTCAACCGTTTATCTCCCTCAAGGAGGTGGTTTTCTTTAGTGGGACACAAGACACAGAGGGGCAATGCCGTATATTAGAGCAGTCAAAGAACCTGCCTGTGATTTTCACCATCTGTCTAAGCCTGGCCAAATCACAATTTCCCAGAGCTTCAGTTTCCTAATTAGTGAAATGATAAGGTTAGACTAAATGACTTCTGCTGTCCCCTCCTGCAAATCTAAGACCTCGCACCAGACCTCGCACCTACTCCCCAGAGTTATCAAAGGAGATAGGAATTGTAAAGTTCTTACTATAATGCTTGGCATAGAGTAAACATCATATACATGTTTGTCGTTGTTATTTTATTATCATTGTTGTCAAGATCTAGCTTAGCTAAAGTTGCAAGGACCCCAAAGGAGAGATAGGCGGCAGCATGTGCCAGGAGGGTCAGACCACCCTGGCTGCCTTGACTGCCATCATCCCTCAGATTTTGGAGACAGTCCATGGCCCTGAACCCAAGTGCCTTGGGACGAGCAACATTTCCAGCATCATCTTAGGAAGCAAGCCCTGTGGAGATGCAGCCTGGTGACCATTCCTTCAGGTGCTTCAGTCATAGCTACTGAAGATCCAGAACAGAAAGTTCTGGCCACAGCATTCCTTGGCACTCTCAAACGGTTCAACATCAGGAAATGAATATAATTTTATGAGTGGAAATGACACCCAAGAGGAAACAGTACCATCTGCTCTGGCTATTGCAACCTAAGGAATATGAGACTTTTCCAGCTGACTTGTAGCTGAGGCCTTCCAAATGCATTATCTCACCCACTAGAATGTAAGTTCCCTGACAGTAGCGCCTGTCTTGCTTTTCTATTTTTGTATCTCAGTGCTTAGTGTGTGATAAGTGATTAATACATGCTTTTTCATTGATGTATTGATTCATTCCTCCAGGAATAAATGTGCCACCCCATAAGCACTTAAGAGACAGTTGTGAGCCAGACTCTGTGCTAAGAGCTGGGGACACAAAGAAAGACAAAAGATAGTCCCTGCTTTTAAGTAGTGTGCAGTCAAAAGAGGGAGAAAGCACTCAAACAACTCCGTATAAACAACTGCCGTTGAGTCATTTCCGTTATGTCCAACTCTCTGTGACCTCTTTCGGGGTATTCTTGGCAGAGATACTGGTGTGGTTTGCCATTTCCTTTTCCAGTTCATTTCATAGATGAAGAAACTGAGACAATTCGTGTTAAATGAGTTGCCCAGAGTCACATGGCTAGTGAGTGTCTGAGACCAGATTTGAACTCATGAAAATAAATCTGTCTGACTCCAGGGCCAGCATTCTATCCACTGCACCACTTAGCTGCCCCATAGCAAACACAGTCAGAATAAATTGGAGAGGACAGAAGGAAGATGTTGTTGCTTTTCCTTGGTTCGAGACGAAAGCCACGACATTAGGAAGGTTATGTCAAGACCTGAAAGTGAATTTGATTTAAGTGAGGGAGAGCTGGGCAGAGTCATCAACCTCACTCTCTTCTCTGGAGTCATCTGGGTGCAGTGGCATGATATAGATCAGGACAACTGGAGATGGCCCCCAAGAGGGCAAGTAGTAGCATTAAAGAGACTTTAATTGAGAATTGAAGGACGCCAGGGAAGCCAGGAGGCACCGTTGAGTAGGGAGAGAATTCCAGATATGGGAGATAGCCAAAATTGTCTGGGTTGATATATGGAGTGTCTTGTTCAAGGAAGAAAGAGTAAAAAAGATAGATAGAAGAGTACATAGGGTAAGGTTTATGAAGAAGGGAATGGTAGGAAGGGGGCAGGTTCTCAAGGGCTTTACATGCTGAAGAAATGATTTTATGTATGAATCCTGGAGGTAATTGGAATTTGAGTAAAGGGGGTGACATGGTCAAATCCATAGGAAGGTCATTTGTACAACTGAGTGAAGGATAAAGTGGAGTGAAGGGACAATTGAGGCAGGGAGTCTGATCAGTAGGTTACTGCAAAAGTCCAAGCTTGATCTATGCTCAATTTGTACCATATTCTTTCCAATTTTCCCAACATTTTTTTTTGCCAAATATTGAATTCTTATCCCCCACACTCAAGTCGAATATAAGGTTACTATGTTTATTTGTCTACTATCCTATTTGTCTCTCTAGGGCAGGGGTGGGGGGAGGAAATAAAGGAAAAAAAAGAAATTAACATGATAAATTTAATATATATTTAAAAGAAATAGCAAGCCATACATAATGGACTTGAAGCTTCATGTACAATCATATTTTTATTTATTATGGTATGAAAATGCTTATTATATTTCATAAATTATAAATAATTTTTTTTTCAAGTCCAAGTTTGAGGTTTTGAAGGCCTGAACAAGAGAGGTGGCAAGATGGGAGGGAAGGAGTTGTTACCAGATATGTTGCAAAAAGTAAAATCAAGAGACCCTGGCAACAGATTTGATTTGTGGGTTGGCAGGGAGAGAGGAGAAGGGCTTTAGGCAATCCTGGTGGGAAAATCTGAGGGAATCATATTTCTCTTCTTCCCTGAAGGAAGGACACTAAGCAGGAGACATGATGGAATGCTATTTTTTTCCTTTCCCCCAAAGGCAGAAGACCTGTCAGGAGAACTGATAGGATGGAAGGCATTTCTCCCTTTTGCCTAAAGAAAGGAAAACAGGCAGGAGATTGGTGCGCTGGAATGGTATTCCTCCCCTTCCCCCCGAAGGCAAGAGACTGGTGCACAATGGAATGGGTTTAGCAAGCAATCATAAGCATTTATGTTTTGTTCTTTATCTTTTATTTTTAGATAATCTATAAACACTTTCAAATACTGTCTTGAAAATTCCAGGAGTACAGGGAAGACCAGGGTGGATTTCTCCTTCTACAAGATTAGCCCATATTCAGCCATTGTGCTATATAGTTATACTTCCCAGGGGAGGATCAGTGGTATAACCTGCTGATTCAAGGAAACTGGTTGTTCCTGTATCTGCACTGTATTTTTATCACTTTTCTGACTTTAGACCACATGAATTGGTTAGGTAATCACCTTTGCCTGCTTCTGCCAATCACTGGAATTATTCCTCATGTTAACAGGAATATCAATCCTTCCTTTTCTCCCCCTGCATCTGAAAAGCCCTCCCCTTCTTACTTAGAACCCTTGGTTCAATCTATGGATCATTAAAAAAAATCAATCTTCAAGTCCTGTGATTTCCAGGATACATGTTGCTCCATGTACAAACCCTGCATTTTGACATGTGTCTAAATTGCAACATGCAAAGAAATTAAATCTAACACCTCCTTGGTATCAAGCTACATTTGGTGGGGGAAGACTTAATTTATTTAATAGACAGAAGAAAACAAGATACAGTGATATAAAGACACAAGAGTCCAAGATGGCAGCCGGCTATCTACCTTTCAATGACTACCTTCACAATGAACAACTTAACTCTAGTGTCTTTCCTCTGTTGATCGTCCCTAGTTTTTATCCTGCTTAGAGCTGGTTTGTACATGGCTGTTCACATGCTGTCCCTTCATTAGACTGGGAGCTCCTTGAGAACAGGATTGCCTTTTGCCTTTCTTTATTTCCCTAGAACTTAACACAGTACCTGGCACATAGTAGATTTTTAAATAAATACCTATCGATTGATTGAATAGTAAGTGGCAGAGGAAGAGTTTGAATTCTCAAATCCAAATTCTAAATCCTCACACCACTTTGCTTTGTGACAGGTTACCCTTTACCACAGGTGAATGATTCTAAAAGGTAGGCCATATTAGCCAGAAGCACCCAACGTGTTTCAGTTGTTTGAGCAGCAAGGAGACCTCGCCAGAGGGAGTGGGCTTTCGAAATGGTCTCATGGCACTGCTCTCAATGACGGTGAACATGCATGGTGTTACTCAGGCTGGGGAGTCTCCAGTCCTAGTCTGTTCAAAATTACAGATGTGATGAAAGAAGAAAACAGAGATTTTCAAAATTCCATGCGGTCATAGGATGACAGAAACTGAGATTTAGAACTCGAAAGGACCCAGGGAGGGCTTCTTAACTTTGGCAGCCTGGTGAAGCCTACAGACTCCTCAGAATAATGTTGCTAAATGCAGAAAATAAAATGCAGAAGATTATAAAAGAAATAATTGTGTTGAAAGTTATATAAACATGCACACACACACACACATTCATACATTTCTGATTAAGAAACCCTGATTGCAGTCCTGTGCTCTCCTTTTAAACATGAGGAAACTGATGCCCAGAAAGGCTGTGATTAACAGAGAATGAACCAACTTCTTCCTTCCATGTCATCGTGAACCAGGCAGCTCTTTCTTCCCTCATTCTTAGTAGATCTCTCTCTCTCTCTCTCTCTCTCTCTCTCTCTCTCTCTCTCTCTCTCTCTCTCTCTCGCTGTGTTTGTGTGTGTAAGAGAGAGACACAGAGAGAGAGAGAGACAGACAGAAATAGAGACAGAGAAAGACATAGAGAGATACAGAGAGACAAACAGAGATAGAGAAACAAAGAGAGACACAGAGACAGAGAGTGACAGGAGAATCAAGAGACCCGAGTTTCCATTCCAGCTCCCAAACTTACAAGCTGACAAGTTAACTTTAAACAAATTCATTTATCTCTCAAACCCTCAGTTTCCTTGTCTATAAAGCATTAAACCAGCATTTCTTAAATGCTTACTCTGTTGTTGGGTGCTGTGCTAAGTGTTGAGAATACAAATAAAAGTAAAAAGAAAGATAGGACCTACCCTCAAGAGGCTTATAATGTAATGAAGATAACACATAAAAAGAAACTGAAAGGAGCGGGAAGCCCTGAGGACACCCTGCATCCCTCTAATGTGCACATCCTAATTCTACTTCTGCCCTCTAGAGCTACACACAATACATCTAATATATAATATAATGTCTTTTGTATTTAATTTGTTATTTAGTCATTTCAGTCATGCTTGACCCTTCTTGATCCCATGTGGGGTTTTCTTGGCAGAGGTACTGGAGTGGTTTGCTATTTCCTTCTCTGGCTCATTTTACAAATGAGAAAACTGTGGCAGACAAGGTTAAGTGACTTGCTTAGGGTCACACAGGTAGTAAGTATCTGTGGCTGGATCTGAACTCAGGTCTTTCTGCCTCCAGGTAGGGTGCTCTCTCCACTGTGCCACCTAGCTACCATTTATAGTTAATACCTCTTTGGATGTTTGAAGACTTCATAACTCATGTGGGCCTACGCTCCCTACATACCAGGTTAGCTTTGCCTCAAGAAAATAGGGTCATCCAATCCACTCATGTTATAATTGATGTAAATGAGGCCTAGAGATTGTAAGTAATTTGTCCAAGGTCTCACAGGTAGTGCTAATATCATTAGCTCATGGAATAATCAAGGATAAGAATGCTTTCAGTACCAGTTTCAGAGTTGTTATAAGGAAAGATATTTCTAAACTTTTAGAAGTCCTATAGGAATTGGATCTGTTGCTGCTATTATTATTTTATTTTCTTATCCTTTTTTGATATAATTCAGATATAAATGAGCCCTGAACAAGTCATTATGTTGTGATTATTTTTGTATGTTTAATGCTCTGTGGAATACTACACAGGCATATAAAAGAACTGGTTATTCTAACAGAACACAATCCCTCCACTGAGAAGCAAGCTCATCTTCTGCAGCCTCATTAAAAACATATCTGGGATTACTCTTGTAGGAGACTAGACGCCTACAGTGACATCATTCTGTTCCCACCTAGTTTCAATTGCTTGAGCCATGTCTCAACATTTTGAAAGTTTTCCATGTCACATGGATTGGAGATTGTTAATATTTGCTAAGGTGGCATACCAAAGTGACTTACCCAGTCTACTTACAAAAAGTTGTTAATTTTTTTATGGACCAGTGTCCCATCTGGTCAACTGTGGATAACTCTTTTCTTTGTGACAATATTGTAATTCTCGTATATTTTATTTACTGAATTCTCAAGGAGAGTTTCGGGTTTACATATGAAATATAATGATTTTTTGTCCGTTAATTTGTGGAAGCAACCAAACCTGTGATAAGTAATTCTAGTCACCAGTTTATTTATTCTTAGATATTTAGTAGATGTTCAATTTTCCCAGCCTACAATGATGTGTAGGACAGTTTCTAACATTTTCTTTCATTAACTGCATTAATCAATAAATTCCAGTTCCTTCAGCATAACCCTTTTAAAATTTCTGGTGATGACCAACATCTGAATTACTGTAATAATCCTTTCATTCTATAATAACCAACTCTGCCATTTATTCCACTCGATATATTGTTGGTTGAATTGGCAAGGCTATTGCCCATGGAGGGCTTTTTAATTCCACTCTTGGATCTTAGTTGTTAAAACAGGTTCCAGACAGAGTAAAATATTTTCAGTAACTCTCAACACATCCAGTGTTGTATAAATGCTGTTCAGCCTTTACTATTACTCTTTGGAGGAATGTCTACTTCTTCCTGAAATATCCCTATGTCTTTTACACATCATTATTAGAACTTGATACCTTCAGTTATTTACAGGTTTAACTTTCTTTGGAATATTCCCATGGGTAATGATTTGACTGAACAGTGGATGGGGTTTTTCACTTTTTGACACATCAGAATCAAAGGCTGAGAGACACAGGATCTACATAGCAGATTCTACAAATGGGCAGATTCAACTCATACAGTAGCCATTCAGCTGGGAGAATCCATTAGCTGTTTACCAGTAATGTTGACCTTCTTTGTTTCCATGCTTGGAGGCATAAGCCAATGATGTACACCCAGTAATACACTGAAATGTGGCTCAAGCTTTGGTTCATCATCAGAGCACTTTCTAATGACACACGCTCACCTATATTGGTTGCCCTTGCAGGCAAAGGTCTTCTCCATTGGGTGACAAATTTGTAGGCATCCAGTCGGATTTCAATGATGTTGTTCATTAGGGCCAGGAGTGGGGCCAGAGGGAAAGCTGCCACAAATATGGTGACAAAGCCAAACTGCAAAACTGTACAGAAAACAAAGGCACCCGATCAGGAATGGCTGAGAAACTAAAGGGAGCAAGTCTAACAAAATCCAACAGAGGGAAGAGACCTTAGAAACTATATCATAGTATGATTCCCAGGCTGTGATAAAGACCTGTTGGAGGCTGTACACTTATTATAAGGGGTCCATGGATCCTCAAATGCACCTGGCTTTGTCATTTTGAGTGTTATCTCTAACAAAAAGGGCAGCATGCCTCAGCACTATTTTTAAACTACCCAAACATATGTACAAATAAGTATATATGTATATGTACACATTAGAGTCAAAGGCTAGGAGAGATAAGAGCTACAAAGCAATTCTGCAAATGGACAGTTTTAACTCAGACAGTAGCCATTTAGTTTTGAGAATTTCTTAGCTGTTTACCAATAATTTTGAATATGTACATATGAATATATATGTATATGGACACACAAAGCAATGCAAGCGAATATGTATGTCTTTATGTGGATATATACATTGATATTTACATGCAAGGAATAAACATTCAGGTATAAGCATACATATGTAGACTTATATATGCACTTATGCATACATATACACATGTATAGTTATGTACAGGTACATATATACATATATTTATGGATACAGATAGATACACACATGTGTTATATTTGTATCGAGGATGCCTTTGTACTTTGTATAAAGAATTCCATATGCATGTTCATTACTCTTGTAAAAGATTCATTTTCTATTTATGTCTTATGGAATCATAACTTTTGGTTAACATACATATATGAATATATATGTATGGATATGTAAGTGCATAAATGAGTGTATCTATCTACCTATTTATCTATCATTTCATTAATGGAAAGAATTCCAAATGTGAAAACTTCCTCTCTCTATGCAGGGCACATGATCTGTTTCTCCCATCAGAATGTGAGTTCCTTGAGTGTAGACAGACTATTCTCTTTTTCTATTTGAATCCTCAGGGCTTAGTAGCGCGCTTTGTACATATTAAGCACTTAATAAATGCTTTTCATTCGTTCATTTCTTTGACACTCTTCTGTAATGTAGGGTCACAGCTTAGGAGGTTAAACAGGCTAAGAAGGGCCCATGGTCACAAAAGTAGTATGTGACAGAGGGAGGATGGAAAACCAAGGCTTCCTGACTCCTCCGTCTACTTTGCCAGTCTGCTTCTTCTTAATGTAGTACATTATTCTGTACTTACAGAATACTATTTTTCATAGATGTGATTAATAAATGTAATAGATGTAATATGTTATATAACATGATACAATTAACATGTATCATAATTAACATAGATGTGGTTAATAAATACAAATTAATTTATACGTTACTAAATTCTCAATAGTTTTAAAATAATTACATTAATGTTTAATGTATGCTAATAATGCAACTATCTTGTGGAAAGTTTGCTTAAAAATTTTTTTAAAGAAATTCTTATACTAAAAAATGATTAGGAAACACTAATCTTGTTCTGAAGTCAGCTAAATGTTACAGTGTCTAGGATGGTTCATGAGTTCAAATCCAGCCCCAGACACTTACTAGCTGTGTGACCCTGGGCATGTCACTTGACCCTGTTTGCTTCAGTTCCATCATTTGTAAAATGAGCTGAAAAAGGAAATAGCAAACCACTCCAGTATCTCTGCCAAGAAAACCCCAAATGGGATCATGAAGAGTTGGACACAACTCAAAAATGACTGAACAATGACAGTCTGGTTCAACTCTTTGAATTTACCAATGAGCAAATGGGATAGAAGGAAATTAATGGATTTGCCTATACTATAGCATTGCACTGATTAAAAGACTGAGACAAGATTATCACCCCAATATTAAAAAAAAAAAAAACAACCCAGCAAACAGTTGGATGAGTAGGGATTGGAGACAAATGTTACTATACAAAAGATATGGGGTTTTAGTGGACAATGAGATCACTAAGGAGCCATCCTTAGAGATGATAAGATCACAGATTTAAAGCTGGAAACAACTGATGTTATCTAGTCTAATTCCTCATTATACAGACAGAAAACTAAGATGCAAAGGCTTGAAATGACTTGCCCAAGGCCTCTCAACCAGCACATGGTAGGTTTGGAACTTGGGCCTAGGGTCTCTGGTTTCAAATCCAGTATTCTGTCCTTTATACTCCAGATGACATAACAGTAGTATGTGGCAGCCAAAGCAAAACCAGATTCAGTCCTAAGGATAGAGTAGGAAGTGGAGGCAAGGCTTGTCATTTCAGCAATAGAGGAGACTCCTTCTACCAGCCATGCTGGCATCTTCTCTCAGTTCCTGACCAAGTTAAATAGAGCACAATAGAGAGGTTCAGTTAAGTCAAATGTACCAAGAGTGGGTCTCTCTGGTTTCGAGTTCAGCTCACTACTTGCTGTGCCAGCCTGTCTCTCCATGTAATCTCAGGCTGAGAAAACTAAAAGGACCAGAATTTCGGGATATCACAAAAGAACAAGCAAATGTTGTTTGACATGCCTTTTGTGGCTGAAAGAACTAGTTTTCAGTATAAGCAATGGCTCCACTATCAGCAGATAAAATACTTCCCAGATAGTCCCATAGTCTGCTCTGAATGAAACACAAAATGTCACATCTTGAAAGCCGGCGCATACATCCTTACCCATTTCCAAGTATTCGTCTATCAATCCATGGAGATTCATGGGCTGTAGATTCCAATCTTTTTCCCACTGTGGTAACTTCATCACCTGCTCATTTCTTTTAATCTTATGTTGGGTCCACCAGTTGTGGAACAAGCTAGAAGATAAGAACATGGGACTTTAGATATCATGTCTAAATGATGGTTCAGCAATGTCCTAGGTAGATGTGATTCTGGGTCTGTTCATGGTCCTGACAGAAGTCAGGCCCAGTGTTCTAGATCCCAGCCCTGGTGGAGTCCTTGGAGGTGACCATGCCACCCAATTCTGATTCTGGTCCTCTGGGTTCCTCTGAGGCTCTGCTTTCTCCATCTGAACCAACCCCTCCCATCTCCCCGCTCTGGGTCTTACCATTGATCTCCATGTCATTTAGACAAAAATATTCCTGTGATGAACTGAATATGTAGGACCCTGCTGCCTAATACCTTTTCCAGAGATGTTGACACATGATATAGTTACATGTCAACATGTATTTCAATCCTGTCCTCCACACTGTCCCTCCCTGCCCCTGTCCTTAAAAAAGAAGTTCTTTGAGAATAGGAACTCCTTTATTCAATAAATCTGAATACGTAACTCCCTTGTCTCTGGTACTTAATAAAAGGTTATTGAATAGGACTGGATTAATAGAATCTCTGGAAGGAACTTAGAGGTCATTCCAACCCTCTCATTTTAGAAATAAGGAAAATGGGTCTCAAGAATGTTAGGTGACTTATCCAAGGTTAAGTTAAGTATCAGAGGTGGAATTTGAACCCAGGTTCTCTGACTCCAGAGAATGTGCTGTTTCTTTACTGTGTTACACTAACAACAAAGCAGCTTGGAAACAAGAAAAAGAAATCCAAATATTGTTTGATAGGCCTGCCTGAGCTTCTTATATAAAGAACTAACAGGACCTTGTGCTCCTCCATTCAACTACCCCCAAAATCTGTTCTACATGTAACTTTGCTTCATTGGTCCCTAAAGCTCCTATAACACATTGTATTAAATATATTGTGAAAGAGAATTTGTTTTAATGGATGGCACATAATTAGGTTCATTAAAATATCCCCATGTCTGCCCTCAGAAGCAATTAAAATTTAAGGGAATGGATAGAAACAGAATTCCATGGAAAACCACATTTCTCCACTGATCTTCCTGTTGTGAAAACAAATGGAATCCAAGTGCATCTCCAAGTCTGATTCTCATTGTTGAGATGAAATATTTGCTCATTTTTCCCCTCTGTGAAACCTCTAAGGCCAGATCTACTGGGTTCATTGAAGACTAGGAGGTCCTTTCCTAAAAGTGACTGACTTCAGTGAGAGTTGCCCGCCCCATTCCAGAACATAAGGCAATACTTCAAGAAAAGCAGCAAACGTGCTTACGGGTATCCCAGTTCCATGAAGTTGTTCCATGTTTGCTTTAAAACCATAATGACGCTCATCTGCAGACAAAGGTCAATGAGACAGCCGCTGGGGTGACACTGAAAAAGAACAGTAAAAATACCTGAATGGGAAAGTTGCTGCTTGGATATGAGGGCAACATTCTTTCTGGGAAGATGGGACCGAGATTCCGACCTTCTGAGCAATATTCCCTGAAGGCCTGAAGGAGATTAAATCAAGGAACCAGACAACTTGAAGGGCCAAATGGGACAGATCTGGGCCAGCCTCCATTACAAGGATCCCAACTGTAGAAAACTTAGCAGATGCTCATTGAGTGGCTACTCTGGAGGAATACATAAGAGGGGACATAATGGCTTCCTTCAAATAATGGAAAGGCCATAATATGGAGGAAGACCCTTCCTACTTTGTCTTGGAGATAAAAACAGAGATTTGGTCTCATGGGGCAGCTAGGTGGCACAGTGGATACTGCAGGACCTCAGGCACTTATTAGCAATGTGACCCTGAACAAGTCACTTCACCCGGCTTGCCTCAGTTTCCTCATCTGTAAAATGAACTAGAGAAGGAAATGGCAAACCAGTATCTTTGCCAAGAAAACCTAAAATGGGGTATGGAGAATCATATATGACTAAAATGACTCAAAACAAACAAGGAAAAGTTTCCTAGAAAATAAAGCTGTCTAAACAAGGAAGGGGTTGGCTCAAAAAGGGGTAGGCTCCCTTTGCTGGAGGCCTTTAAACAGAGGCTGACTGATTCCTTTTTAGGGATGTTAAAGACCAGTGAATCCCTGTTTAGTTCTGAATAGAACTGGATAAATCCTGAAGGCCATTTCACTGCTGAGATTTTATAACTTTCAGCGATGGAAAACTTACTACATCTCACAATATCTTGAATTTCTGTAACACTTCACCATTTCCAAAAACATTTTGCAGATATTACCTTATTTGAATCTCACAAAGATTCCACAAGGTAATTTAATAATGTACTGTAAATACTCTTAGCCCCTCTTTTAACAGATGAAGAAACTGAGGAATTCTGTAAAGTGAAGGAGTAATAGTGGAAAAACTGTCTTTAAGGATCCTCCCAGTTCCAAATCAATGATTTTACCATTTATCTCAGTACTCAGACCTGGGCCTTCCACTTCCACATTTAGGACTATCTCAACTATTCTGTAACTATATGAAACACTTTTCTTTTGGGGGATATTAAAATTACTAAAGAGTACCTCCTCATGTTGAAATGAATAGGGATCTCTGCAGTTTCTCTAAATCTTCCTATAGAATGACAACATCAGTTTGATCTTTCCACAAAATATTTTGTGGGTTATAAATTTCAAATGAAGGAAGAATTTTGATGACAAAATTTTTGGTAGGGACGAGAAAGTGAACCCACTGGTCTTCCATGGAGTGAGAGCATAAACGCATAGGAAAGGTTACATATGACTTAGGGTCATTGAATTTGTATTCAAATCCCTGCTTTTCAGATGTATTTTGTTCCAAGGCATCAGGAAAGACTTGTAGCCATGGATCAGAGCCTCTGCCCTCTAGGTGCCTTGGTATGCTCATCCACAAAAAAAGGCAATAACCCTTATAGGCTTATAGATTTGAAGGTGAAGGGGGCCTAGGAGGCAATCAAATCCAACCCCTCTATTTTATAGATGAGGAAATTGGATCAGAATCAAGGAGATACTATTACACTCTTTCTAGGTATCTCAGAAATAATGCTAAGAATACAAATAAAACCAGAAAGACGGTTCTTGCCTTCAGACAGCTTACATTTGAATGGGGGAAAGATGCCATCAAGAAAGGACCTGGAAAGGGAGAGTGGGTAAAGATGAAGGTAGCCTTCCAGGCTGGACAGAAATGTGTGAGCTGCAGAGGGTCACCTAAGTGTTGTCTATGTCCAATTATTCAGTCATGTGTGACTCTTTGTGACCCCATTTGGGGTTTTCTTGTCATTTCCTTCTCCAGTTCATTTTTACAGATGAGGGAACTGAGGTAAACAGGGTTAAATGATTTGCCCAGAGAGACACAACTAGGAAGTGACTGAGGCTAGATTTGAACTCATGAAGATGAGTCTCCCTGGTTTCAAGCCCAGATAAGTGTATAAGATGGAATTTGAAAGCAGGTCTTTCTGATTTCCAGCTGAACATCCGGGTCTCTAAACCACACTCTCTCTACCTGTAAAATCATCATAGGGAAGGGACTTTGGAAACTAGAAATGTGAATTATAATTAACAATACCTTGAATTTTAGCTTGGGGGCATTATGATAATGTGGTGAATCTGAGCCATGATTCATATGTCCTTCCCTTTCCCCAGCTCCAGAAATAGTCCTGAGGACTGTTCTAAGAAGTAGTGATGGGTTTTTTTGTTCTTTTCAGCTTTGATCTATTCCTTCATCTGTTTTGCCAAGTCTTAGGAATCTAAGGAGAGAGAATAATTAGGACACCAAGAGTCTTACTCTCTGGTCCTGGTGTCCTGTGGCTGGATTCTCAGTCACACAGGGAAGAAGACTTCCCTGCAATGGTCATTCCTATTTTACAACAGCTAGAGGGAATTTGGTAGATGAGGCCACTGGCTTGTAGAAGACCTGATCTCCCCAACTAATAAGTGGCAGGGCCCACGTCTGAATCCACTTTTTCTAAGTTCTAATCCAGTCATATTCCCTCTTCAGAACCTTTCTCGGAGCTAGTGACCCAAGTTTCCTGACTGTCACTTGGGTCCTCTTTCTACCACAAAGTGACAAACATGGGTTGATTTATAAGGTTGAGAACAGCCTTGGACTCAAGATGGATACAAACTTTTGAGGCAGGGAGGGAGGTAGTTCCGGGGATATCTGTACCATGGATAGTTGTCCAGAAATGGCAGACTTGCATAGGCTTTTCCTGAAAACTTTACAATGAAGGGCTCAGGAATCAAGGGGAAAGAAGGGGCATAGAATAAAGTCAGCATAGTTTTATCTAAAATGGGTTCTGCCCATTCAATTTGTGGCACAATAAGTAGGAAACTGGATCTGGAGTCAGGAAGATCTAAGTTCAAATCCAGCCTCAGACATTTACTGACTGTGAGAGTCTGGGCAAGTCGACCTCTCTCTGTCTCAGATTCCTCATTTTAAGAATGGTCATAATAACAGTTCCTACCTCCCAGAGTTGCTGTAGGGATAAAGTAACGTAATATTTATTAATCATTTTGCAAGTCTTAAAGTGTTATAGAAATTCTATCTATCATTGTGATTGATGATGACAAAATAAAACTGTTTAACTATTATGACTACTAAACAGGCTGGATGAAGGGTAGCTATGTGGCACTAATGTTTGCAGAACTTTTAATGGCATCACGAGACAGAAATAATCTCCTTTTTCATCGTCAATTACCACCACTGAGGCATAGTAAAGTGATGGGTTTGGAATCAGAGGGAAGGAGGTTCAAATCTCACATTAGACTGTATAGTCCTTGGAAAATCCCTTAGCTTCCCTCAATTTCAGTTTCCTCATCTGTAAAATAAGGATAATGATAATACCTGTACAATGGTCTTAAAAGTCTTAAAAGCAGAGGTCACAGTCTCCTGTGATAGTCTGTCATGGCTTTATTTCCAATCCAAGTGCATCTGCCTTTCATTCATGATTACCCTGTTGGACCAGGATCCAATCTAGTCACATCTTCCCTCAGAGTGGCCCCTGAAGGCATTTATCACCTAGGTACCCATAAAGCAGCAGGGTAGGAAAATTCACCCATTCTCCCAAGATAACCACCCTTCTGAACATCAGATAATCCAATGGTTAGGGTTGTGGAAAGATCTCCTCAGGGGATGAAGTCTGAGTTCTGATGAAGGGCTCATGCAATGAGAGTTCTTTTTGCAATTTTGGCAGGACAGATGAAATCACTCAGGATGAACACTTATGGATGGTTTATGATCCACATCACCTATTACATAACATCTTTCCCTCGAAGCTTATGCCTCTTCCAAATGTGGCTATTTCTGTCCAGGGCACCCATGTATACAACCTGCCATCCTAGACTTCTTTCTTTCACTCACATCACCCACTCAAGCAGTTGCCAACTTTTATTGTATTAAAAAGATGACCTCTATGCCATATTTCATATGTACCCCTCTTCTCTCCAGTGATAGAGATACCACCCTGGTTTAGGCCCACATAACCTCCTGCCTCTTTTTCC
This sequence comes from Bettongia penicillata ogilbyi, assembly GCA_023548195.1. Classification (NCBI taxonomy): domain Eukaryota; kingdom Metazoa; phylum Chordata; class Mammalia; order Diprotodontia; family Potoroidae; genus Bettongia; species Bettongia penicillata. Next base: position 263,964 of record JAJHZJ010000194.1, on the reverse strand, counting down.
TGACTCAAATTTCTCCATCATTCACAATCTGCTAAAGTAATTTTCCTAAAGAACATGTCAAACCTGTCACCCTCTACTAAATAAGTACCATGACACCCTCTTACCTCTAGTATCTAAGATAAGTGCCCATTACTGGAAGGCCTTTACGATCCGGCCATAACCTACCTTTTCAAACTTATTTTACATGACCTGCTTCCTACAATCTGTGGTCCAGCCAAATTCATCTTTTGTTATTTCTCATACTCATACAAAGACATAATTAAAAAATCCAAACATGAATAAAAATGATGATATTTTTCCATCCCTTAAGCAGAAACACATGAATAAAGGATATATAATAATATTTAATGTAAATATTTTATATATTAATTGATGTCAATTAATTAATATATATTTAAAAATACTTTCTGCTGCATTAACATCAGAGATAATTCACTATTGCTGTTTTCATTACGTATGATAAGCATCTTCCTAAATAGAAAGATGACTCCTAATAAAATAAACTACTATACTCACTGAATATGACCTATTATTTTTCATACAGTGTTCTTCCAATTTAAAATAAATAAGAAAAAAATTTTACTTGGCTAGCCACAGTGATAAAAATAATTGAATGATTAATTACCAGCCAACAATTATTGTTTATAAGTTTGTCCTAGATCTCAGAACAGTCAGGTGGGCCAAGCAGTAGGTAAAGTATCAGACTTGGAGTCAAGTAGATTTCAGTTCAATAGCTGTGTAATCCCGGGCAAGTCACTTAATTCGTGTTTTGCTTCAGTTTTTTTCATTTGTAAAATGATTTGGAGAAGGAAATGGCAAACATTCCGGCATCTTTGCCAGGAAGACCCCATATGGGATCATTGAGTTGGATATGACTGAAAATGACTAAAAACCAAAAAGGCCCAGGGTATTCATGAAGCTTTTTCAAAAATAACGAAACACATTTAATCAAATTGCTCGTTGGAATGAAAGTGGTTATGTGCATGTGTGTATACATATGCACACACATACACATCACCTTCACTAAGAAAGTACATAATCAAAAACGTTTGCAGGCCCCTGCTCCGACAGTTACTTGACAAGGGTGTTGTTAGAATCAACTGAGACAATGTATGGAGAACTTTAAAACACTATATAAAGTTAATTACCCTCAGCATTATCATTTTTATTATAGTACCGTCTGGGTCTACAGGACATTCAAATAACTGAATAAAAACTTGAATAGTCAGGGAATTCAAAAGATATTAAGAAACAAACGTAAACAACCTGAATTGTCCAAGATAACTAACATTTAGAGCATAAAATAATTAAAACTCAACTCTTACTGCCATGTAAAAACTGGCTTTTGAAACATTTCTTTTTTTTTAACTCTTTCAACTTCATTAATGTGTTTTGGTTTTACATTATAAACATTTACAGCGTACTCCAGCATACAGAGGTCTCCTGTGACAAAGTAAAACTTAGTAAAATTAACAACGGGTTGGTAGGTGGAGCCATAGTGCACAGAGCGCTGAAACTGGAGTCAGTAAGACTCATCTTCCTGAGTTCAAATCTGGCCTCAGACACTTACTAGCTGTATAACCCTGGACAAGTCACTTTACCCTGTTTGCCTCAGTTTCCTCACATGTAAAATGGACTGGAGAAGGAAATAGCAAACCATTTTAGTATCTTTCCCAAGAAAACTCCAAATAGAGTCATAAAAAGTTGGACATGACGGTAAATGACTGAACAATTACAAAAACTGACAATAATACAATCGCCTTGTTTCCTAGAGTATTATCTGTCCCTTTTACACCCAATAATCTAACATACATTTGTCTCATTAGATTGAACTATGATTTCATTTCCCCTTTGAAGGAGAATCTTCTATCAATGCAGATCAAGACTATTCTACACCTTAGATTCTTAGATTCATGAGTAGGGCTCATTCAGTCAGTATGCATCAGAGGACTTGAAGGCTGCCTTAGGGTTTTCTAGCCCTTCGTCCAACACGCCATGTTCCTCATCATATTTTTTCTTTTATTGTTAAAAAAATCCAAAAACCTCCAATGTGTTTCTTTGTGGGTGCCCATTCCTTTTGAATAACTTTTGTGTGATTTTATAACAATTTTAAGCAGACCTTTATACATGGTTGTATCCTGAAGGAGAGCATGTTTCTGAAATTTTCAAGGTATTGGCAGAATGGACCCCTAAGCCAGATGAAGATCACAGGTAGGCAGCTATCTGTTCTGGATCAGCTCACTTCTCAACCCGGACTCTACTAGCTCCTGGTGAGAGTGAGAGATCTTGGGCTAATAAAGTCCCTTTAACCATAAACTGGGTAGATATTAGAGGGCTAATCTTTCAGGAGTTGTGGACATGGTTCTGGGTTTTTTTTTTTGTTTGTTTTTTTTTGCTACTCCCATAGAATCAACTATAAAACATTTGTAGTCAGAAGGTCTGGGTTCTAATTCGAGGTGAGCCACTTTTTAGCTATGTGAACTGGGATAAGTCATTTCAGTAATCTGGACCTTACTTTTCTTTTCTATAAGAATGAAGTGGTTAGATCAAATGACCTCTTAGGTCCCTCCCCCACAGCTCTGAAAATATGACTTTGTCTGGGGATCTTTCAGCAAAACCACAATGAAGCGTGCTTAGAGTTGTTTCTCCACACGGGGGTCATATCCAAAGAACTGGGGAGATTGGTTGTGGCTGGCTCTCCCTAAGGATTCTAGTCACTTTCTGGAGGACTCTGGAACACCTGCATAAAATCAGGCCTCACCTACGTGGCTTCAGGTAACTGTTTTTATCTTTAGTTCTGGAGGTATGCAATAGTGCCTTTGTATTAGGGAGAGGTTAATTGTATCCGTTTAAAAAATCTAGAAAAACCTGTTGTACCATATTAGTGTCTACCAGTGAAAATAGCTGTTTATTTTCAGTAGGTTCACAGAATGGTATTAGAAATGTGGCTCTCCCTCAGGGCTGCATAGCATGGAAGCAGTTCCACAAATGACGAGAACTTTTCTCGAGGTCACCTTATCTCTTTGCCAGTTCCTGGGAAGAGAGAACCTGAAGTTTCTCAACTATTTTTGATTCTAACATTAGAGAAAATGTGGTACAGAGGAAAAAAGGATGGAAATTGGAGTCATGGGCCTTTCATTTAAATCTGAACTCTGATTCTTAATATCTTAATTAACATGTTAATTCTTAATACTGTCTTAATCACTCTACTTTGGGGAGACAGTAGACTCAGGTTCCTCATCTCTGTAATGAGAGGCCAGTTTCAGTGAATTCTGAGGTCCCTTCTAGTTCTAAATCTATGACTGCTGAGAGGCACTTCATCTCTTGGTCTCCATTTTTCTCCAAGGGATGCTTTGATGAACAAATGCCAGAGAGTCTAGTGTCTTTGATGAGCAAATGCCAGAAAGTCTAGCCATTAGCACACATTTATAATAAAATCTCATATTTCCAAAGAGATTGGATCAAATATTTTGAGCTACAAAGGACCTCAGAAGTCAATTATTCCAACCCTCTTATTTTACAAAGGAGGAAACTGAGGTTCCTGGAGATTCAATATCTTGCCCAGGGTCATAGAGGTGGGATATGAGGACTTTTCTCCCAATGTCCTTGTAAGGTAATTAGCACCAACATTATTATCAGTTTTACCATTGAGGAAAGTGAAGCTAAGAGAAATCAACTAATTTATATATGGCCACCTAGCTAGGAACCATCAGAACTGAGATTCAAACCCAGATACCTTGAACTCCAAGTTCAGTACTTTTTTCTATGCACCAAGCTATTCCCTCATTTATAATCCTGTAGCTCTCTTTTCTCATATCAGCCAACTATATCACCCTCAGATACTTACTTCTTCCAATCTCCATCGGTCAAAAAGTTTATTGTATTTTCCTGGACGTCCTGAAAACCTATAAAAAAGGAAATTTCCGATTCAGTAGAATTCATTGGGAATTCAAAGAAGCTAACTCAAAAGAGTAGAAATGGAGATTTTTCAGAAAAGGATTGTTGGAAAAAACTATTCCCAAATGTTTTATTTTGGTATGTTAATATCAATTGACAAGCATTCATTTGACTCTCAAGGCACGGAACACAGAGAAGGAACAATTTCTATTCTCAAGGAACTGACATTCTAACAGAGTAAGACCAAGGCACTGATCACAGTAAAATGGGAACTATTTGAAGGTAGAGATAGTTTCATTTTTTATTTCTATCACTAGAGTTTGGCACAGTGCTTGCTATAGAAACTTAATAAATATTTGCTGAATTGAAGTCAAATTTGCTTTAAATAAAGCAAAAGAGAAAGAATGGAAAATTGTCAGATGCTTTACTCTCATAGGAGCTATCATCCAGATGTTCTCCAATCTGTGTGTTTTGTGCTACATAGATGGTACATTTGGGTGATTGCTCTTTCTGGTGTTCATGCTTGGATGGTACTCCTGAACCCAGCCTTAACACCAAAGTCTTGTTGCACAAGTGGCAAAGAAAATGATCAAATTGTGCAGAACTATATACTTCCCAGATCACTTCCTCACTTAGTGCTGTGTACTTACCTAAAGTGGTTTAAACAACAAAACCAGCAATAACATTAACAGTAATGACAAGAAGCAGACAGGATTCCAGTTGGAGACATTTCACTATGTGTGCCAGGTGATACACTACCCATTTGCTATACTGTAATCCCTGCTTTTAAGGGTGGACACAAAGAGATATACAATGATGGAAAAGAATATAAGCCTTTGAAATTGTGTGATTCCCAACCTTTAGTACTGGCTTGCTCCTAACACAAATGGACCATTCTATAAGAAAGAAGAAAAGAACCTTTTTTGGGAGGGGGGGAGAAGAAGTGGGGAAATGGAGGGAGGAAGGAGACTTTTGTCCTGGCCAGAATCACTGCGTATGTGGAGGTAACTTACCTGCCTAGAAAAAATGCAATGTAGAAGATGGAGCTGTTTAAGTTGACAAACTGAAATAGGAACATCTTCAGAGCATAGCTGTTCTCCCATTCCAATTCTGTTCGAGGCTGTTCTAAAAGGAGCAGCAGAGGGTGGGTTACATGGACTGATGGAGACACATGTCTGGTGCTAGAATTCTCATGGTTCTCCCTGAATCTCAGAATTGAAGTGACTTTGGAGGCCATTTAGTCAAACCCTCATGTGAAGCACAAATCTCTTTGATGGCATCCCTAATGGGCAAATCATCCCAGTGGCAGATGATAATCTCCTAAAACATTTCATTTACTGTTGGGTCACTTTAATTGCTATCTACATATTCCTCATTTTTGTTAGTTTTGCTTATTTGGTCTGTATGTGTGACTTTATCAATTGGGAAGTTCTTGGTATGAAAGCTTCTTCCACTAATATTGATTACTACCTCCTCAATAACTTATACAATCACAAAATTCACTGAGAGGCTAAAAGACTTGTCCACTGTCATAAAACCAATATGACAATTTGAATTCAGATCATCTTTCCTTCAATACTGACTTCTCTATCCAATTCACGGATCTCACATCTTACCCTAATAAACATAAAATTTTCATCTCCATAAACAAAGATCAGAAAGTATAGATTATATATGAAACTATAAATCTCTACTACATATTTTTATATAAGTATGTAATTAATCCATTATGTTACTTTTAAAGCTATCCTGTTTGTTTGTGCTTCCTTCCAAACTCCAAACTCTGGTCATTTCTATCCATTGCTCCCAGAAGAATAGATCTAATGCTTTCCAATGTGATAATCTTTCAAATATTTGAAGATAATGTTCCCATTCCCTAAATTGCTTCAGCACTTGTCAGTAGACCATAGAAAAAGATCCTTCAGAGAAAAGCCAAGAAAATTTTAAGGAGCTACAGAGAAGAACAGAAATTCTTTTTGCTACATTTTCCTTATGGAAACAACATTCAAATGAATGTCCTCAGTTTGATGACTCTTTTCAGAAAGAATTCTAGTGTTAATGACCCCAGAAAATGATTTTGATGACTAGATATTTATCTATCACCCTCTACAGTAGCACAGGCTATCATCCTGCTGTCTCTTTCCTTTTCAAAATTTCAATTAAACAGGAAATTTAGCGTCTCACGAATTTCCCAGACTCTCACTTTTTGGAAATTTTCAATTCTCCTACTTCCCATCCTCCAAGTATCAGTGCTATGGTAGGACTAAGAGCAGCCAATCACCCAAACAGAGACTGTTAGTTATCATGAAACTGTAAGCCCCTTCAGGCCAGGGCCTGTTTTTGACCTAAACTGAGTATCATCTAATTTTCTCTGCATTGTGCTCATGGTATTTGTTAAATTGGACATCAGAAGTAGAAGGTAGCTTAATACCTAGGGTAGGGCAACCAAAACTTTGCCTTACAGTATTGACATTTAGACTACTTCAGAATTACCAAAGAAGCTTAACATTTAGTTAATAAAGATGATTATTTAAAAGAAGCCATCATATATGCCTTTTTAATATCCAACATTTGCTAGTCACACTTTTTAATATCTAACTTTTGTTAGCCACGATGGTAATAAATGAAGGCAATTAGATGGCACATTAGATAGAGTGCCAGGCCTGGAGTGAGGAAAACTCATCTTCCTGAGCTCAAATCTGGTCTTAGACATTTACTGTGTGACCCTGGACAAGTTACTTAATCTCTGACCTCCTTTGCCTCATTTTCTCCATCTGTAAAATGAGCTAGAGAAGGAAACGGCAGGTCACTTTAGTACTTTTGCCAAGAAAACCCCAAAGGGGTTTGGACACAACTGAAAAACTACTTAACAGTAGCAGCATAATGACATATTTCCTTTTTTGGTGAATTGAATGTCTTAACTATTCCTTACATTATTTTCACATCATCAACCACAAAGTTGACTTGAGTTGTATGCTCCTTGACCTAGGAACCAGTACTGCTAGCTATGGTTCTGCAATATTTGAGGTCACTCAAGCCAGAAGGAAAAAAAAAGCTACCCCTCTCCCCAGAGTCCATAAGTCTTGCTTTCCTGGCTTTACAGTTAGCTCTCTATTTACCGCCATCTTCATTGGGAAAAAAACCAATAGTTGCTATCAGAGATAAGATATGACACAAAAGATTATGATAGATAATAGGTCTATGTGCTGTATGTTCAATGTAAAAGCAAAAAAAACAAAACCCAAAAGACTATCCTTCCCTTTAACATATCTGCATAGAAGCAAACAAATATAAAAGAATGACTTTATTCACATTTGGTAAAAACTTGAAATATAATTTAAACCAATATAATTGAATGACATAAAACCAAAGTTTGTGATACAATATGTGATAGCTAATACAGTTAGCCTTGGAATCAGAAAGAACTGAATTCCATTCCCAACTTTGATAAAATGCTATCATGTGACCCTGGACAAGTCACTTAAGTGGGCCTTAGTGGGCCAGGCAACTCTCTAAGGTGGTCAGTTGCTGAGTAGATGCCACTAGGCAATGCTGGATTTTCATTATCGGTAGTTGCATCTATCAGGGCAGGTAGGTGGTGCAGTGGATAGACCACTGGGCCTACAGTCAGGATGACCTGAGTTTACACACATACATATATGCACAAGTATATCACTACTTATAAATATTTTAATGATGCTCATATGCAATTATATATACATATACAGCCATATAAATGTGCAAATACAATGTTTGCACACATTAGAGATATGTGTGCATACACATCTATATGCACACATGTATAAACATTTAATATATAAGTACATGTATATATACACCTATAACATACACACTTGTTCATACATATTATATATAATATATATTTGTAAACATAGATGTTACGCATATAAGCATCAGAAAAATATTTAAACGAAAGTTTAGAGAAGAACTAATATCATACTGGGAGTTAGGAGTCTTGAATTTTACTGAGGTTTGGGTTACTAATTCTTCCTATGACCTTGGGCAAGTAAGCCATTTCCCCTCTCTGGCCCTGTCTGTCCTTAGCTAAGGGATGTAGATGTCATCTAAAGATATTTCATCTCTAGACCTAGAATTCTATGCTTCTTAAGGACTGAGTGATTACCTTTGTTTCCGACTTGTCTCACTCCTAAATGGCTGGAATTCTTATTTTGAATATTTTGTCTTATTTTTAACAAAGCACAACATGACATAATAATTATTTAAAATAATTAATGGAAAGGAATAGTTGAGTGTATCACTGTTACTTGTTGCCAGACAGGGGAGGTTCACTGAAGGAGAATTCAATATTTTCACTTGGAACTGGGACTTTCATATTCCATGAGGTCAGAGGAGATGGTCGTGGATTGGGAGGGGCAGAACAGATGTGTTCTGGCCAGAAGATCTCTTCTTTCATACTATAAGACTCCTCAAAATACTATTGATCCATGTCAGGCATTACTGTCACAACATCCAGACCCAGACCATGCTGTTATTTCCATTGTGGGGTTAGTAGCAAACATCTCTCTAAAGAAATTATAAGCTGGGTCCACAACCTTCAATTAATCAATCAAGAACCATTTATAGTGAGGTCACTTTGTCCTCTATGACAGAATAACTATGGTTTTTAAATCACTCTGACCTTTTAGGGAGAGCTCAGCTTCATTGGAGACATAAGAGTTTCTACAAGCCATTATTTGGGACAAATGAATGACCCACAAAGGACAAAGAGAAAGTGGATTGCCCTTTATGCAAAAGAGCAAAAATCTTTTTTTTTTTTTTTCAAACTCTAGAAAAACTACCTGCAGAAAAGTGAATCTAAGCCATTTTCTTTTTCCTTTCTGGTTTCCAGGAATAAAAGTGTTTGGACCAAAATAAAGAAAAGCAAAACAATTCCCTCAACCCATCCAAATCCCCAAACTGAGTGTCATCTATTGAAGGTGAAACTAACCTAAAGGTGAAATTAGCACAGACCTGGAATGATCGAATTGCTACTCAGCCAAATGTGGGTGGAACAGTGGTTATTGTAGGAGCTTCATCTATTCTTGGCTGATTCTGGGTGGAGGGGTTCTTTGAATTAATCTAGTGCATGCAATCTTCACCCTAGGGTATGAATCCCATAGAACTAAGAAATCCGGAAAGGCTACTTTTTCCTTCCTGAGGACTGAAGGTAGGGAATTGTAACCTCTGTTTAAGGAGTTTCCCAGTTTTAGCTAACTCACGAATTGATCATTCTAAGCCTAAACTAATTTGACTTCTGACATATAAATAAGTATTTATTTGGTGCCTACTCTCTGTCATATACTGTGTCAGGTACTTTTTTTTTAAGCAAATATTTAGAAATTTTATCTCTTGGTAACCCTGTGAGATAAGCCCAATTAACTTTCCAGTAGCTCTGATAGACTGTAAGATTCTAAGCTGTAGAACTGTAGCTACAGGGGAAGGAGGAAAGACTAAGTGTTTATACTGAGTCTACTATGTACCAGGCACTGAGTTCAACTGTGCTTGTTTTTAACAGATGTCACATTTGTGTGAGATTGAGGCTTATATTGTCCCATTTTACAGTTGGGAAAATTGGGATAAGCAAAAGTTAAGCAACTTGCCCAGGGTCACACAGTTACCAAGTATAAAAATGAGGCCACAGTGAATGGTCATTCTTGTGACCCTCCCTTCCCCCTCTTCAATGTAGTTATGCTCTGATTTTGTAATTTAGAATCTTAGAGTCTATCCGAGATACTAACTGGGAAGTATGGGACTGCCTAATATAACCAGTTGGTGCAGGTACCAGGGGGACTGTGAACCTGTCTTGTTGACTTTGAGATGTTTTCTTTCTCCTTTCCTCACATCTATTCCCATGCCCTCAAAGTACAGTAAGGATTCCAAGAGGCTGTCAGATATCCATGGTTGTTAATACTATGCTAGTTGGGTCTAGATCATGGAGCCTGGAACTACGAAAGATCTCAAAGGTCATCTAATCCCATCCCTCATCTGTTTCAACCAATGAGACACAAAAACACTTAGGCCTCCTACTTAAGCAGGGCCAGGCGCTTATTCCAGAGATGGGGAAATCTATTAGAGATGAGGAAAATAATTAGGTTGTAACAGCACTGGAAGGAGAGAACGTTCACAGGCCGCGTAGATTTTAAAGAGATCATGGGGCAAGGATAGGGACCTAGGCTGAGTTTCCATTATGAATGTTTGCTTCCACCTCAGTCCCCTCTCACACTGACTCCCTCCTTTGTCCTTCTGAAGCTGGGAAGGGTGACTAAACCCCAAACCAGTGCTGGAACACCCTTGTGAATGCAAATAAAGTGAGCTCATATCTGAGAGTCTGTGAGCCATGCCTAAAGAGGGGTTTCAATAGATTTTTTCAGTGCTAACAATCAAATCAAAATGTCCTCATACTAGAAAAAAAGAAAGTTTAGTTACACCATCCATTCTGTTAAACAGTTTATCGTGAATTCAATAACTTAAGTGCTTACCTAAATTGGTAAGGAAATAAGCCACCTTTTCATAGACCTGCAGTTAAAAGAGAGAACCAGTGTTAACACAGGGTAACAACCAGCATTCTATTCACTGGGGGAAAGGCCAGGTTTTAAGGTGAGAAAAGAAAAGTCTTCAAAACAGATTTTAAACAATGGGCCTGAACATTTGTAATCAGGATTATAGAAAAGAAGTTTAAATTGCTAGGTTATTCTCTTGACATTGTATTTTACAAAATGTATACAGCATGATTCCTGGAAGATTGGAGGTAACACTGAATTTCTAAATCAGAATAGTTTTTAATAGGTAATTTGAAGAGCTGTAAAGAAATAAACCAAGAGAACATTTTACCATCTTGGCACTTTCTAGTTCACACTCTGTACGAGGCACCATGCTAAGCATTTTACAATATTTCATACATCAATAGTTCAGTAGAGCCTCAGAGAGGGAGTGTTTTCTAGGTTTAGAATGCTCTTTCTTCTCCTCCTACTGATATCTTATCCCTCCTTTAAGATTCAGCCAAAATTCTCCCTTTTCTGTGAAACCTGTCTACAAAACCTGTGAAGTCATCTCTCCTTTCACCAATCTTGATATTCTGTAACCTATAATTTTTTAAAAACAAAACTGAAGGCTTCCAACATGCTATGCTATGGGATGATGGAGGCAAGAGTCACACAGGTTAAGATATGGATGGATTGAAATCTGAACCCTTGAAAGGCATATCCATATTTTTGCATCTTTGGTTCTAGGTCTAAAGCTAGAAGGGAACTTAACTTATTTTACAGATAACAAAACTGAGGCCCAAAGAAGCTAAATTACTTTCCCAGGTCATACAGAAAGTAAGTAGCAGAGACAGAACTGGAACTTGGGTTCTCTCACTCCAAGGCCAGTATGGATACCACACTGGCTCCATCTGTAAGATTCCACTGAATTATTGACATATTAGAAAATATCTGTAAAATTCTTAGCACTGTGCCTGGCACATAGAATGCTCTTAATACATGCCTGTTTCTTTCCTTCCCTCCTCCCCTTATTATATTCTGCTGAATTATATCCATCTATGATCATTTCTTATCTCTACTACTGAGCAATTAGACCCTTGAGGACAAGGTCAAAGGTCTCAATTCATTTTTGTATGTTCTCAACATAAGGCAAGGGGCATGTAGGTTTCATTTCCTTTCATGTATATACCCCTCCAATGTCTTCTGAGTAATATTCACTTTTTATCCTTTTGAGATCTAATTTTTTATGACTCATAATCATACACCACCACTGGTAGAATACTTGTGCTAAAAATGACCATCTTCATTTCAGGGAGAAGCTGAGAGTCGTTAAGAAAGCTTTGTCATTTTCCAAAGACAGTACTATTCTCTTGTTTACATGTCAGGCTAATTCACTGGCCAGTCCTTTGACTTGATGAGACACCTGGCCATTCGATGAGAATGTTTTTGAGATTTTCCCATGAATCCCCTATAAAAGATCCACCATTGCATTGCAGGACTTTCTATTGTTCTTTGAAGATCTTAAGTATGCCAAGGTAATACTCAAGGGCTCTGTTTCTTAGTTTTGCTACATGACTGATTCACTCCTTTTCTCCTCATGTCAATCCTGAATTATGTCTTTGGTGCCTTTTCTTAAATGCAAGTCTTAAATGCATGAATGAAAACGTTGTTTCAAATGCTTGCTATGTCCTGTACAATACCTGTATCACAGGGTTGTTGTGGGGCTTAAAGGAGTTAGTTATATAAAGCATTTTTTTAACTTCAAAGTACTAAGCAAACAGCAGTTATTTTAAGAAACCAATTTGTTGCCCTGTATGGTCTATAGATAATAAATAGTTCAGCTATCAAGTTGACATGCCAATGGTATTCCAATGGCATTCAAGTTTTAGAGAACATCTATATAAAAACAAGTAATACACATTGTTTTTGGGAGACAACAAATTATTGTTATGGCTATCATTAGTTTGGTGAGAGATCTCATCTACAAATTAAGGGATAGGGACTAGAACTAGTGGGGAACCTGTGGCCTTGAGACCATATGTGGCTTTCTAGGTCCTTGGGTGTGGCCTTTTGACTGAGTCCAAGTTTCATAGTACAAATACTTTTATTAAGGGGATTTGTTCTGGGAAACAGTCAAAGGGTCACACTTGAGGACCTAGAGGTTGCAGGTTTCCAACCCCTGGATTAGACCTATAATTTTAGTAGTAGAGAGAACTTTTTAGGATAGCTAGGTAGTACAATAGATAGAGTGCCAAGCTTAGGGTAAGGAAGACGTGAGCTTGAATTTGACATCAAACACTAACTGTGTGACCCTGGGCATATCACCTAACCCCATTTGCTTTAATTGTAAAATGAGCTGGAGAAGGAAATGGCAAACTACTCCAGTGTCTTTGTCAAGAAAACTCCAAATAGGGTCATGAAGAGTTGAATATGACTGAAATGACTCCATAACATCAGGGAAGATTTGGTTTAGGCAACTCCCTCCCTCTACCAATGTCTGTCTTTCAGAGTTGTGTAGAAGACTGAGATTGTAATTGAATTACCCACGGTCACAAAGCCGGTATGTGTCTGAGACAGAACCTGAACCTAGGTTTCACTGGTTCTATAAGCTTCCCCTTTACAAATATAAACAAATAAGTAACGAACACATATGTCTCCTCCACCAACCAGAGTTCCTCTCACTGATCACATGCACTAAGCATCTTCGACATACACATTACATACGTCACAAAGTTATTTCCAAGGTTCCTATCACCTTAGGTGTGAGCAGGATGTAACTTGCAGTTACCCACAGAGGAAAGGTCAAGAATAATGTTCATTCTATGATGTTTCCACACGTCTGGGTCACCCTCAAATGCACTCTCATTCCCCCCAGTGCTAACATTCAAGGCTGTAAGATATGTTCCAGCTCTAGGTCTTTATGTCCTTTCCAACTGTGACATTCTATGTCCTAAGGTCTCTCAAAGCTCTAATATTCTACATTCTTTGTTCGAATGTTCTTGCAACTCTGCCACCTGATATCGTAAGGTATGTCTCAGTTCTAACATTATACGTTCCAAGAGACTTTCCAGTCCGTACATTGTATTCTATCACTTCTTTTAGTTCTATGTTCCTTCCAGCTGAAATTCCACATTCTAGGGTACCTCTTCATTCTGATATTTTATGTTCTAAGACTCCTAACAGCTCTTTCATCCAATATTCCAAGAGCTCCTTTAGGCTCACTCTGAGTTCTGTGTGCTCTGGCTCCTTAAAGATCAAGCATTCTTATAATTAAATCAACACAATGGCTAATACTTAGTGAATCCTATGACTTTAAAGACAGAAGAATTTCATTTTATTTGGCTACTTTTCATTTTCTTTGAAATGGCACAGTATCCCTTAGATTGACGCAGCTGGGCAGAAGCTCCCACTTACACAGTATTATAACATCATTAATGAGGTTTACTGGTCAGTTAATTAACAAAGAAATGTCAGGGCTGGCAAGAAAGCCACCACCACTGGCCTCACAAGAGCATTGTGAACTTTTTGTAAAACTTTAAAAGACATTTCAAAGCCAATGTCTGATAACCTAATAATGCTCTGCACTTCAGAGAGCAGGAGTGAGGAGACCCCAAGTATGACTACCCCTTTGATAAAGATATTTAGGAGGAGATACTTATGACTCAAGTACTAATGTGCCCAATATGTATGAAGCAAAGATAGCTCTCTTTTTCCCAAGTGGGTACCAGTTTTACATGCCAATATAGGTTACAGGGATGGGGAATCTGTGGCCTTGAGGCCACATGTGGCACTCTAGGTCATCAAGGTGTTCAAATGCAGCCCTTCAGTCAAAAGACCACACTTGAGGACTTAGAGGCCACATGTGTCCGTGACGCTACACGTAGGACTTAGAACTGGCCTCCATATTAGTTTGGCATTGAGTTCAACTCATTCATTTCAGAGAGCAAAAAAGCTGAGGCATAAATCACTCTTTTGACAAGTGACTTGCTAAAGATTTTCATGTGAAAGATGGGTATAGAGTCAAAGCTTAATCATTTACATATGCAAACATTTAGATGAAAATAATCCCAGAATTAAAAAGAAAGGGATTCAGAGTCAGTAGATCTGAATTGAAATCTTGGCGCCATATTGACATACCTGAGTGTCCTTGAGTAAGTCCCTTAACTTCATTGAGACTATTCCCTGTAAATGAGGGGTTTGGATTACATGACCTTGAAGATCCCTTACAACTTTTAATGCTATAATTCCTAAACTGTGTCAGCTTTAAAAGGCATTGATTTCCTCCTCCTCCTCCCATTATATCCTTTTACTGTAAAAAAAGACAATGGAAAAAGTCAAGAGATATTTATTAAGTTCCTACTGTGTATCATGTATGAGAGAGACAGAGAAAGGCAAAAGACAATTCCAAATTTCAAGGAGCTCACAAGGTAAAGGGGGAAATAACATTCACATCTAGGCATATACAAGCTAAATACAGGATAAGTTAGAAATAAGTAACAGAGGGAAAGCACTAGAATTAAGGGGGATCAGAAAAAGCTTCATGTAGAAGATGGGATTTTGATGGGACTTGAAGGAGGTCAGGGGAGCAGAAATGAAGAAAGAGAAAATTCTAGGCATGAGGAATGGCCAGTGAAAATGCCCAGAGCTGGGAAATGGAGTGGTTTATTCAAGAAATAGCTCAAGGTGTAAGAAAACTGGGAAGGAAGGAAGTTGTCAGATCATGGAGGGCTTTAAAAACCAAAGAGGATTTTATATGGTATCTTAACTTTGATAGGGAGCTACTGGAGTAGAGAGAGTAACATGGTCTGACATGTACTTTTTTTTTTTAATAAATGAGCGAGGCACTGATTAAGCATTTACCAAAACTATCAAGGCTTTATTTTATGACAGTGAGTAGAGAGCCTGGCCTTCACATCAGTAATATCTGAGTCAAAGTTCCGACTCAAAAACCTGCTGGTCAGGTAACTGAACAAAGTTTTTATCCTTTCAGAATTTTCTAAAACTAAATTTTTGGGGTGTTGCCAACCTGCCTTGGTAGCTTCCTTATCAGGGGTATCCTAGGCCAATGAAATCACAGGGCCAGTCCCTACAAAGATTATGACAAATCATTAACACTCCATAATCTATATTTTGCAATATCTGAAAATTACTTTAAATAAAAACATCTCACAACTAGATACTGGGACTATCTGCAGGCATTTCCTAGATAGCAACCCCAGAAAGTTTTGTTGAAGGTTGTTTGGGTAATTAAATGAGATAAAAAAATGCATAACATGTAACAAACTTTGCAAACATTGCTACATAAAGCATAGTCATGATCATTATTATGAGAAGGCTAGCATCAAGTAATATAAAAAATATTAAACTGAATATCAAAGGACATAGGTTCATATCTATCTCTGCTATGTAGTAAATGAATTAAGGCTTAAATTCTCTGGAATACAGGTTTCCTCATCTGTAAAATGGAGAGGCTGGCTCAAGGAGTTCAAATTTATGATCCTCGCAGAGGATCCTTTGGTCCTATACTATGTAAGTATGTCGTATTGCAAAAATGTGTTACTCTTGTTAACAGGCATTAAACATCCTGCATGTAAAATAGATTCAGGTCTTCTGGACTCTAGGTCCAGTGTGCTACTTATACACATGTAAGGCATATATACAAATGCACACACACACACCTATACAACTGTAAACATATACACATGAATGTATGCACATATATACATATACATGGACCTATATAAACTTACACTCATAATAATAACTAGCACTTATATAGTGCCTACTACATGCTAGGTTGGCATTGTATTAAGCTCTTTCTGCTAATATGATATCATTTGAGCTTGACAATAAGAGAAGAAAGTGTTATTATCCTTATTTTATACTTGAGGAAACTGAGGCAAGCAGAAGTTTAGTGAAATATAGATACAGATAATATACAAATATGCCTATACACATATACATAAAATGTGAATATATGTGTATATGTGTATATACCTGTGTACACATATACACACACATGTACACACATACATACACAGATATATTTCCATTTATTGATTGGAGAAAATGAGGCTTAGTGAGGCCACCTTACTTGTCTATGGTGCCAGTAGGGATCAAAGCAGTATTTGAACTTAGGTGTCCTGAATTCAAATCCTAATTTTCTTTCCATACTCTCAATCTAACTAGATCCAAGCTTATATAACAGACTATGATTCCCAAATTTTCATAAGACATCACAAATTTTCATCAGACTGTGATTCTCCATTTCATGACTCAATTTGTTTTGCAATGGAAATATTTTTGTTACACTATCAACATACTATTTATTTTTGTCCAATAGATTGTAATTTTGCAGATATCTTGTTGTAGAGGAAAGGCAGAAGAGAAGATTTGAATTAGGATGATCCTGTAAATCCACAGTCTATGTCACCATTATCTTAAGCCCCAGACTTGAAGGGATCTTAACAATCCCATTGTCTAGTCACCTCTGTTTTTAGATCAGAAAAGTGAGACTCAGAGAAAAATTGCCTTAAGTCACACAGGCAGTTAGCTGCAAACTCAGAATTGTCAGATCTTCTAATTTGTTCTATCATAGAGCTTTTTGGTAAGGAAAAAACAAACAACCTTTTCAGTTTCTGTAGACGTAAATAATTATCCCTTTGGATTAAGGCAGTCAGTGCCAGAAGTAACACTAAGTCAGAATCCAAAGAGGCTTTAGAAAATGTAAGCTATATGCTATCTGAAATCTCAAAAGAAAGTAGTCAATGGGCTGATTTTCCAGATGTACTTCACACATCCCAAACTACGAGTCAAAAGTTTGCACTGAACATTCCAAGGACTGTGACCTTGGACTCAATACATATTTTGGCAAAGATTTGTATTTAGTAGCACAGAAATTAAACCACTCTCTAGAAAGGCAGTTTTGGGAAAGCAGATAAATCAATTGACCAAGATTCAGGGACTTCAGAGACCCTCTGGTCAAGAGGTTCTTAATCAGAAACCTGTGGATTCTAAAAATTTTTTGATAATTCTATTTTAATATAATTATTTTAATATCATTAGTTTCCCTTAAAATTTTATATATTTTATTTTACACCTTTGAAAACATACCTAGAAAAGAGTCATAGGATGCACTACACTATGATAGGGGTCCGTGATAGAAAAAGAGCTTAAGAATCTCTGCACACATTTGGTTTGCATGATGTAACTGAGGTCTAGGGAAGTTAAATTATTTGTCCAATGCTACACTGATGTTAAGCATTAAAGGCAGGACTTTGAAACCAGTCCTCTGAGTCCAGAACCAGTGATCTCTCTATCAGACTATACAGAGAACACTGAGTTTTAGTATTCTCATCTGCAAAATGGGAGCAGTAGTAATATTATTATGTACATGACATTAAACAAGTTCTCAAGTCACATTAGGCTCATCTCAATTAAAGCTTAGTCTACAAGGCATATTAAGTCTTGTGTTCTGGTGAAACACAAGGTCATATATTTAGAACTGGAAAGGACCTTGAGGACATCTAGTTTAACCCCCTCATTTGACAGATGGAAAAACTGAGATCTAGAACAGTTAAGAGTCATGATTAAAGTCATGATTTAATAAGTAATGGATGCTGGATTTGAATTCAGGCCCTCTGATTCTGAATCTGGTCTTGTTTCTACTGTCCTAGTCTCAGACACTTAGCAGCCGTATAACTCTGGATAAGTCATTTAATTTCTCTCTGCATCAGTTTCCTCATCTGTAAAGTGGGAATAACATAATACTTACCTCCCAGGGTGGTTATGAGCAAAAAATATTTGTGAAGTACTTTATAAGCCTTAAAACTCTGTCTCTAGTTATGTGTGTATATACAAACACACATATATACATACATGCATATATACACACACATACACTTAAAAAATAATTACTATAATGAAAACAGGTCTACTTATCCTGTAGGCATATCCTTGAACTTGCTTATTAATTATAGTGAAATCCCATCTTTTTCCTGATTAACTGCATGTTCACTCTGCCTAGAAAGCCTCCTTCCCTAGACCTGTCTCTCCTTCTCTTGATCTTCGTTTTTTAAAAAATAATTATTTTATTTGTTTTCAGTATTCTACAATCACTTCCATAAATCTTAGATTTTTTTCCCCTTCATCCCTCTCTTTACTCCCTCCCTCCCCACTCCCTTCCTGAGAGGGCTTGCAATCTTATATAGGTTCTACATATACATTTCTATTAATTATAATTTCACCATAGTCATTTTGAAAAGAAGTTAGAATGAATGAGAGAAACCATAAAACAAAACAAAACACAAAAGAAAATGGTCTGCTTCATTCTACAATCCAATTCCATAGTTCTTTCTCTGAATGTGGAAGGCTTTTTGCCTCAAAAGTCCATTGCGAATGTTTTAGGTCCTTGCATTGCTATGAAGGACTAAATCTACCAGAAAAATTCCTCGCACACTGTAGTCGTTACTGTGTACAAAGTTCTCCTGGTTCTGCTTCTTTAACTCAGTATCAATTCTTTCCAGGCCTCTCTGAAGTGTTCCTGTTCATCATATCTTATAGCAAAATAATATTTTATTACATTCATATACAACAACTTGTTCAGCCATGTTCCAATTGATGAGTATCCCTTTCATTTCCAGTTTTGGCCACCACAAAGAGAACTGCTATAAATATTTCTGTGCATGTGGGACCTTTCCCATTTTTATGATCTCTTTAGGACACAGTCCTAGAAGTGGTATTGTTGGACCAAAGGGTAGCACATTTGGTAGCCCTTTGGACACAGTTCCAAATTGCTCTCCAGACTGATTGGATCAGTTCATGGCTCTACCAACAATGAATTATTGTTCCAACTCTCCCACATCTCCAACATTTATGATCTTCCTGTTTTGTCATGTTAGCCAATATGATAGGTGCAAAATGGTACTTCAGAGATGTTTTGATTTGTATTTCTCTAATCAATAGTGATTTAGAGCATTTTTTTCATATTACTATAGATAGCTTTAATTTCATCCCCTGAAAACTGCCTGTTCATATCCTTTGAAAATTTATCAATTTGGGAATGACTGGTATTCTTGTACATTTGACTTAGTTCTCTATATATTTTAGAAATGAGACATTTATCACAGACATTAATTGCAAAAATTCCCAGTTTTCTGCTTCCCTCCTAATCTTGGTAGCATTGGGTTTGTTTGTGCAAAAACTTTTGAATTTGACATAATCAAAATTATCTATTTTCACTTCATAATGTTTTCTATCTCTTGTTTAGTCAAAAATTTCTCCTTTCTCCATAAATCTGATAAATACACTATTTCTTGCTTTCCTAATTCATTTATAGTATCAAGCTTTATACCTAGATCATGTATCCATCTGGACTTTATTCTTGTGTACAGTATCAGGTATTGGTCTATGCCCAGTTTTTGCACACTGTTAGCCAGTTTTCCCAACAATTTTTATTGAACAGTGAGTTCTTATCCCTGAAGCTGGGGTCCTTGGGTTTGTCAAACAGTAGATTGCTATATTCATTCAAACTATGGCTTGAGTACTTAATATATTCCACTGATCTACTCCTCTGTTTCTTAGTCAGTACCAAGAGCTTTTGATAATTCCTGCTTTAAATACAATCTGAGATCTGGTAGGGCTAGGTCACCTTCCCTAGCATTTCTTTTCATTAATTCCATGGTATTCTGGATCTTTTGTTCTTTCAGATGAATTTTGATATTATTTTTTCTAGCTCTACAAAATAATTATCTGATAGTTTGATTGGTATGGCACTGCATATGTAAATTAATTTAGGTAGAATTGTTATTTTTATTACCATGAGCAATTGATGTTTTTCCACTTATTTAGATCTGACTTTATTTGTGTGAAAAGTATTTTGTAATTGTGTTCATATAGACCCTGGGTTTGTTTTGGGAGGTAGGCTCCCAGATATTTTACAATGTCTACGGTAGCTTTAAATGGGATTTCTCTTTCTACCTCTTGCTGTTGGGCTTGGTTCGTCATATATGGAAATGCAGAATATTTGTGTGTGTTTATTTCATAATCTGCAACTTTCCCAAAGTTGTTTACTATTTCAAGTAGTTTCTTACCTGATTCTCTGGGATTCTCTAAGTATATCATCATATCACCTGCAAAGAGTGATAACTTAGTTTCTTCTTTGCCTATTCTAATTCCTTCAATTTCTTTTTCTTCTCTTATTCCTTCAATTTCTTTTTCTTCTCTTATTGCTAACATTTCTAGTACCATATTGAATAAAAGTGGTGATGATGGACATCCTTGTTTCACCTCAGATCTTTTTGGAAATGCATCTAGCTTATACCCATTGCATATAATGCTTGCTGAAGGTTTTAGGTAGATACTGCTTATTATTTAATGGAAAGTTCCATTTATTCCTATACTCTCCAGTGTTTTCAATAGGAATGGATGTTGTATTTTGTCAAAAGCTTCTTCTGCATCTATTGAGATAATCATGTGATTTCTGTGAGATTTTTGTTAATATGATCAATAATGCTAATAGTTTTCCTAATATTGAACCAGCCCTGCATTCCTGATATAAATCCTACCTGATTATAATGTATTATTCTCATGATAAGTTGCTGTACTCATTTTGCTAATATCTTATTTAAAATATTTGCATCTATATTCATTAGAAAAATTGGTCTATAATTTCCTTTCTCTGTTTTGGCTCTTCCTGGTTTAGTTATCAGAATCACAGTTGTATCATAAAAACAATTTTGTAGGAGTCCTTCTTCCCCAACTTTCCCACATAGTCTATATAGTATTGGAATTAAATGTTCTTTAAATATTTTATAGAATTCAGTTATAAATTCATCTGTCCCTGGAGATTTTTTGTAGGGAATTCATTGATGACTTGTTCAATTTCTTTTTCTGAGATGGGGTTATTTAAGTATTCAACTTCTTCTGTTAATCTGGGCAATTTATATTTTTTAAAATAATCATCCATCTCATTTAGATTGTCAAATTTATGGGCATATATTTGGGCAAAGTAATTTCTAATTATTGTTTTAATTTCCTCCTCACTGGAGGTTAGTTCACCCTTTTCACTTTTGATATTGGTAATTTGATTTTCTTCTTTCTTTTTTTTTAAATCAAATTGACCAAAGGTTTATCAATTTTATTGGTTTCTCTTGATCTTTCTTCAAGACTCAGCTCAAGACAGTTTGGAACTATGCCCAAAGGGCTACAAAAATGTGCATACCCCTTGACCCAGCAATATTGCTTTTAGGACTGTATCCCAATGAGATCATAAAAATGAGAAAAGGTCCCACATGTACAAAAATATTTATAGTAGTTCTTTTTGTGGTGGCCAAGAACTGGAAATTGGGGGAATGCCCATCAATTGGGGAATGGTTGAACAAGTTGTGGTACATGAATGTAATGGAATACGATTGTGCTATAAGAAATGATGAACAGTCAGACCTCAGAAAAACCTGGAAAGATTTGTATGGAACTGATGCTGAGTGAAATGAGGAGAACCAGGAAAACATAGTAATAGCCACAGTGTGTGAGGACTGTTTCTTATAGACTTAGCCCTTCACAGGAATGCAAGAACCTAAAACATTCCCAAAGGAGTCTGAGGCAAAAATGGCACCCATATCCAGTGAAAGAACTGTGGAATCAGAACACAGAATAAAGCAGACTATTTTCTCCTATGCTATGTTTTGTTTTGTTTTGTGTTTTCTCATGGTTTCTCCCATTCATTTTAATTCATCTAAGTGACATGACTAGTGCGAAAATGTGTTTAATAAGAATGTATGTGTAGAACCCTTGTAAAATTGAATACTACCTTGGAGAGGGATTGAGGAGGGAGGGGAGGAAATTTAAAACTTATAAAAGAGATTGTTGAAAACTGAAAACAAATAAATCAATTAAATATTAAAAATGAAAGACTCAGCTCAAGGATGAAGAGATCTTCTTTCCCCTTCCCCTTCCAATCTTTACATTCCTATTATGATCTAATACTCAGTATGCCATAATATAATAATCAGCATCAAACTGGCTAGTGTTTATAGAGTATTTTAAAATTTTGCAGTGTTTTATATATATTATATCATTTGATATACTTAATTGTATATATTATTTATACACTCAGCAATTATTCAATTCTCTATGTGAGTCATTTGTGATTTTTAAGATTCTAATCCTCTTAAAGGAAATCTGTTTAAACATGACAATAATATCAACAACTTCCATTTATAGGGAAGTTTACACTTCCTAGTTTACATATATGTCATCTTTGCTCCTCATACTAATTGTAGAGTTGGTATGATAGCTCCAAACTTTAGAAATGAGAAAACTGATACTCACAGGGGTTAAATAACTTACCCAAGGTCATATAGGGAGCAGAAGAGCACGCAGGGGTGTTCATCCACCAAGTCCGCAGAACACAAGAACACAGAGTGTCTTAGGAGCATGGTGGTAAAGTCTGAAGGACTTAATAGGCTATTATGTTGAACTCCCTCATTTTTAACACTTGAAGGAACTGAAGCACAGAGAGGTCTGAAATGTGAATGGCTAATAGCAATAATAATTACTACTACTAATATCAATTACTAGCATTTATATGGCTCCTTAAGGTTTGCAAAACATTATGTTATTTTATCCTCACAACAACTCTGGGAAGTAAGTGTTATTCTTCTTCTCATTTTAGAGATAAGGAAATGGAGAAAGGCAAAGTTGAGTGAAATGACCCAGGATCATGAAAGTAGTAAATATCTGAGGCTGGGTTTGAATTCAGAACTTTCTGACTTCAGACCAGAATGAAGTTTTATTTGCTTGAAATACCATGTGGGTCTATTCTGGCTTCTCTGTGAATAAAATAAAAGTGAAGATAAGTTACAGCAATTCTTGTCTCCTTCAAACAGAAATGAAAAAAATCTCAAACACTTACAACATTGAGAAACATGATGATCACGAAATTGATGCAGACTCCAGTTCCTGATGTAGCAAACTGCCAGTATTTTTTGACAAAATACCACTTGAAAGATGCAAAGTGCTCCATGGCCACCAGGCGATAAACCACGACTGCAAAGACCGTGGTGAGCACCAAAGAAATCTGGATTGGGAGAGATGAGAATGGGAAATCACTACCAAGCTTGTGCCTCACACACCAATCACCCTGCCCCAGGGAGAGAAGCAGGCTCCCCAAGGAAGGAAAGAGAAACAATAAACTCTGTTCTTATCTCAAATAATAGATGATTTTGTTAAACACTTTATAGTTGAACTGAACCATATGAAATCCATGCAATGTTTTAGAAAAAAGAATCCAAAATCATCACTCAGTTTAAACTGAGAACCATCTTATGTTGCAAATATTGCTCAACTCTATTTCAACATAAATGTTTTCCTTTCATATTTAATTTTATGCATGTAAAAGCAATAATCTGAGAATCCATAGTCTTCATCAGACTGTCAAAGGATCCATGACTCAAAGAAAGCTCAATACCTGTTCTAGTAGAAGAAAGCATTCAGCAAGTGCCTACTATGTGTCAGGCACTTAATTAGGGCTCTGGGTATTCCACCACAAAAATGAAACAAAATTTATTCTCAAAGAGCTTACATTATAGCAAATCAAAGTTCTTTAATTTTTGACTTTTTATTCTTAACACCTAATATGCTGCCTTGCACACAACAGGTGCTTATTAATATTTTAAAAATGAATCACAGAGAAGGACATTCTCTATTCAAATCTCTACAGACTATAGGGTAACATCTGGTATGTATTATTAGTAGAAATGTTGTATTTTAAGGAATTTCTGTTTCTCTACCTTATTCATGCAGTGGATGTTTCCAAAGAGGTCTTTATTCTAAGCAACATAACAACTGTCCTCGGGAAAATTCTATGACTTTTACAAGTATCTATTCTGTCCCTACCCTTGATAACCCCCCCAGTAACCCAATGTATATTTAATGAATATATTTATTCAATAAGTATTCAAGGTCTCACAATCAGTTGCTCCCATAGAAAAATTGTAATTCTTCCTGGAACTAGAATTCTCTCTCTTTCAAAATACCTTGTTTAGGAAAAGGCATGGACATTAATGTTCTGACATTACTCTACCATTAAGAATATTCCTAATATGGAGATCATAAGCCGAAGGAGTTTATCCATGAAAGGCTGGTAAGGCTCAGGTTTTCCTGTGATGGGATTCACTCTTTCCACCTGGGCATACTTTCTCTCAAACTGGGGACGGACATTTTCCTAGGAGAGAGATGGCAAGTTAATATATGAGAGTAAGTCATGAACTCTAAATATTTTCATAAAAGTCACCACTAAGGGCAAGCCAAGAGTTTTTCCTGTTTAAAACTAAAATACCTATAACTTGGCAAGAGGACTCACTGTTTTTCTCAACAGTAATAAGTATTAACATATTTCTATAAGATTAGAAAAGTGCTTTATACATATTGTATATTACGTGTCATTTGATACATCAAGCCTTTGAAGTAATACAATTATTATCCCCATTTTGTGTATAAATAAATTAACTATGAGACTAAAATAATTGGCCAGGGTTACAGAACTAATAAATGTGCAATTAAGAATTTGAACTCAGGTGTTACTGACTGCAAGCTCCAGTATTCTATCAACTACATCACTCATCTCTGAAAACAGCTTCCAAGTAATCAAGACACTTTTCATTCATATAAACTTTTCATAAATAAAGGTAAAACTGGAAAAAATATATAGAACATATTATGTTATTTGATTCACAAATACAATTGCCATTGATACCATATGGATTTCTTAACAATAACACTTGTGATTTCAGTTAATGTACCTCACCCACTTGCTAACTGGAAGAGATGGTCACCTAATAAACATTAATGGCATCCTTTTACTCATTCCTAACTTTTGAGAAATACCTGGATTCATGAAAACATCATAATAAATATCTGAGTCTGAATTTGAATTCAGAACATTCTGACTTCAGATCCAGCATGAAGTTTTATTTGCTTGAAATACTATGTGAGTCTATTCTGGCTTCTCTGTGAATAAAATAAAAGTGAAGATGTTACAGCAATTCTTGTCTTCTTCAAACAGGCAAAAGAAAATCTCAAACACTTACAATGTTGAGAAACAGGATGATCACAAAATTGATGCTGATTCCAGTCTCAGGGATTATAAACTTGAACAATCCGCACAATACAGGTCCAATACTACTACTATTCTTTCTCTGTGATGTCTTATCTCTAGCACACATAACTACGTGGGGTAACTGGGCTTTAACCCCAGGAAACTAACATGGAGGGGGGATATTTACTCTTCAAAGTGACCATTCTCCTTGGATGTGAGTTTTCTCAGGATCTTGTTGACAAGGACCCCCTCTCTGGTGCTTGCCTTCCCTTTCAAGTCTTGTGGATGCACTGGCCAGGTTACCCCTGTCCTTGATGAAACTCCACTTGGGTTCAGACTGCTGTCTACATTATTATCATGACTCTCTCCCATGTCGATATGTTCCAGGTACAAAAATTCCTAATTCCATCACCACTTACCTCTTCCTCTTCCCAGTCAATAAGGTCCCAGTCATAGGTCAACACAGCCCTCCTCCTTTTCCAGAACTCCAAGAAAACTGTAGCTGTAAAAAATAATTTGTTCTTCAGTAATATCATGTATTTATCAGGAGAAAATGAGGAATGCGAAGCCAGGAGGACATCGACAAGAGTCCTCAAGATGGGCGGGCATAGGAGAGTTCCTTTATTTATCATTGAGGTAGCTCCTTTATCAATAAAATCACCAATCCACTTGAACTTGAAGAATTTAAGAATAATATCATTTATTTTTCACATTGAATTGCTGCATTTTAAAATATGCATGTATTCTTTTTATCATCTATGCTCTTCCTCATGCCATAGAAAAGGAAGTAACACTAATAGATGAGTGGTACTTTTCCACCTGCTGTTTCTCCTGCCTATCTCTCTATTATGATCCCCTCCAACAGAACACCAGAAGAAAGTTAGCCTTGAGGGGTGGAGGAACATTTAAATCAGTCTTGAGATGTGATTCAAAAACTGCAAGGTCTTGTAATTTCAAGATATCTAGAATTAATACTATGAGTTAATAAGTACCTAGTATAATATGACAATAAATGTTTGTGCTGTTGATGAATACAAATTTTGCCAAGTTGTGGGACCATTTTAATTAAAAAGAATTGTTTATACCTGCAGTAATTATAATGCTGAATAGTGTGCAAAGAGGACCAACCAAAAGCTTTTTGACAAACGCTTTAAAAAAAGAAAGAAATGGAAAGGTCTTCACAAAGACTTTATGAACTTTGAAACTGGGTGGTACACAGTGAACAGAGAGCTGGGCATGGAGTCATGCTGAATGAAGTTCAAATCCTTTCCCCAGACACTTACTGTGTGACCGAGTAAGTTACTTAACCTGTTTCCCTCAGTTTCCTCATGTGTAAAATAGTGATAATTATAACACCTGACTCCCAGGGTTGTTGTAAGCATCAAATGAGATGATAGTTACGAAGTGCTTTGCATAGGACCTGACATGTAAGTGTTAGCTGTTTTTATTATCATTTAGATAACATTTAGATATTTTAGATAATTAGATAAAATTTTTCTTTAGTGAGGTGTTGAATTCCATTGCACAGACAAATTAGAAATGTTGCCTGAAAAGCACTGCAAAAGTAAAGGGGAAGAAAAAGAAAGAAGTTGCTATTTTCTAGCCATTGTAATAGTAATAAAGACATCTATATCCTTTCAACATAAAAGATAACTAATAAACGGTTGTTAAGTGGTTATTGGCTATTGTCCTTTGTTCTTGGAGAGGACCAAAATGACATCACTATATTGGAGTCAAGGAGCAGTGTGTCTATGTAATTAAATGCATAAAATAAAATACATGAGATTATAAAAAGGAACCTATTCTATTGAAACACCATTTCCCCCCGCCCGGCTATTGCACACACATGCTTACAGACCCTGCTTTGATGCTTATAAGCTATTGTTACCATGGGCCAATCATTTAATCTCTATGATCCTCAGTTTCCTCATTTGTAAAATAGAAATGGAAAACAATCAAAGAGTATGTGTTAGGTACTTACTATAGCTACAAAGATCTAAAACAAACAAACAAAAAATCCTGGCCTCAAGTAGCTGACATTCTATCAGGCAGAAACAACACTTACAGAACTTATCTCATTTATTCTGTGAAGAGCCTCAAGTGAGATTGTATGTGTAGTGCTTCCCAAATCTCAAAGGTCTATGTCAGCTATATAAAGACTCTAATTAAGCCAAGGAGTATAGGTTCAGATTAATCCCAGTTTCAACCTGTGACTTCCATCAACAGTGGTTTTGTGGTACCCTTGAGGATTTTATAACTTAAGGAAAATTTTCATTCTGAGTTTCAGCCCTAACCTAGTTTATATCAAATTTTGCGTTTAGTATTTGGACTCAGACATTTATTTCTTCTTTCCAGAATGGAAATTTGAGGGAAAATAAGGTACACATTCTAATAGAATAGTGCCTGAGGATGTCTTAGATTAATAGAATGATTTTTTTTTCAATTTGAAAGCATCTTAAGTATTTACAGATAGTTTTAAAAGGCAATGCTGCAAAATTAATAATTCTCTTTTATTCGTTAGTATTGGAGACCTTTCCTGGGCTTCCCATCCTTAAGATATTTCAAATATTCTTAAGTTGCTTTATATGACTAGAGCTGTGATATGAGGCTTCCTTAAAATTTAGAATCAGCTTTTAACTGAATGTCAAGATTTTGTGGTTTCAACAGTATTAGAACTACCTGGAGCCAACAAAGATACCAATTCGTTTTTGATTTAGCAGACGAGTCTCAAAGTCACAGAGACGGTAACTGACTAGCGCAGAGTCATGTAGCTGGCAGGTGCTAGTGGTGGGATTTAAACCCATGTATCCCTGATTCCAAGCCCAGTGCTGTTATCTACTCCATCTCCCTGTTTAAGGAATAACTTTTAGTCCAAAATAAATATACTGATATCTTTCTAATTGGTGCATGGGAAAAGTTGCTATCTTTAGAATCAGAGGATCTGGATCTCTTCCTTTCTATGGTCAAATCCCTTATCCTTTCTGGGTCTCATTTCCTTACATATAAAATGAGGGAGTTGGACTCTAAGTGACCTCATGGATCCTTTTCAACCCTAAATTGATGACTGAACTCAAATTCTAGGATCGTAGAACACAAAGAATGGAAAGGTCATCATTTTGCAGACACAGAAACTGAGATACAAGATGTGGAAGTAGACCATCTTGCCCCAGATTGTGCAGTTGTGTTGGTGGTGGGACTGGGATTGGGATGCTCATCTTTCAATTTCCAGCCCTGGGTTCTTTCCACTACACAATCGCACATCTATGAAAACAAAATACGACAACAACGAACAGAGATGGGTAGAACAAATAAAGAAAAGACTGTTCTGAAAGAGGAGTCTGAAAGGGAATCAAAGACTTGCCTGGTTATCAAAGATAAGAGCTTGAAATGTTTTAAAATAAACTGGAGTTAAAATCACTGTTTAGCAGGAACAGCAAAACTGAGGCTGCCAATTTGAAGCGGGTCCAAGTGCTATTAAATTTTTCATTTCCTCCTTAGATTTATTTTTAATAATATCCTCAATCTTCCCCCAAGTGGTATTGGAAGGTATCCTCCCTTTCACAAAAGTCAAATAGGTTCTACCCATGAGTAGGGGAGCTCTTTGAATTCATTCCAGGAAAATATTTACAATACAATATTAGTTGTCCCCTCCCCGCTTTCCAGATGTGCTTATTTTTAATTTGAGTGATAACTTTTGTTTTCACATTACTTTCATTTTTCTAACTGATTTCTTATTACTTCTCCACCCAGTAAGATATCCCTTGTAACAAAGAATAAAACAAAAAGCAATTCAGCCAAACTATTACATCATTAAATAATCAATCCGTAAACACTGATTAAGCACCTGCTATATGAGGCACTGTGCTAAGCGCTAGGAACACAAAAAGAATCTAAAGATGATCCCTGCCTTTAAGGAGCTCACAATCTACTGGTGGAGGCAATATGCGAACAAAATATGCAAAGAGAGGATATACAGCCTAAATAGGAAATTAACGAAGAGGAGGAACTAGAATTAAGAGGGGTTGGGGAAATCCCTGCAGAAGGGAAGATGTGCATGGGAAGGAACCGAGGGAGGTCTAGTAGTCAGAGTGGAATAGGGATTCTAGGCACAGAAGACAGCCTTAAAATAAATTCCTGGAGCCAACAGATGGAGGGTGTTATATATGGAACAGCCAGGAGGCAAACATCACTAGTTAAAGTACTGGTCTGCAAGAAGCCAGGAAAGGTAAGAGAGTACCAGAATGCCAACCAGAGTATTTTGCATTTTATCCTGCGGGCAAAAGGGAGCCACTGGAGTTAACTGAGTGTGGGGGTGACATGACCAGACCTGCACTTTAGGAAAACATCAACTGAGTGAGAGTACACGCCATGTTTTAGGTTCTTTGCAGAGAAGACACAGATGCATTTTCCTATCTCTTCCTCAGGAACAAGCTTAATTAAATTATACAGTGTTTGGATGAATTTTTGTAATTATTCTCGTTGTCCTTTCTATTGCTTAGTCATCATGGGCAGCGTTTTCTCACCTCTGCCTATTTTATTCCCCAATAGTTCAAATGAGATAATTTCAGGGTTAACTCTTTAGTCAGTAAGATATAGTGCCTTGTCCATAGAACAGAGCAGTTTTCTAGTTGGGAAGAGTGTTAGAGTTAATGGATGGATTAAGGGTTAATAAATGGATTATGGTTAAGGGAGAGATAAATATAACCTTGACACTGAAAGTCACATTTGGGAATCCTTAGCAGATATATGTTTTTTTTATTAAGTTTAAGAGTACTGAATTCCTTCCAACCCTACACCCACCCTCAAAAAGCATTTAATTATGTGCCTGAAGTTTTGTAAAATGATGTACATGCACTATTCACTTGGTTCTCCTAACAACCCGATGGGACCAGTGCTATTATTAACCTCATTTTATAGATGAGGAAACAGACTCAGAGAAACAGGCCAAGTTAAACCAACAAGCCTTTGTTAAGCACCAACTTCATTCTAAGTGATGGGGATACAAAGAAAGCCAAAACAATCTTCCCTCAAGGAGTTTGAAGTCTAATGAGAGAGAAGATATCCATAGGACTGTGTACAAATAACATGTATACAGGGTAAACTGGAAATAATCTTAGAGAAAAAGTATTTAACGTAATTGGATCAAAGTCTCACTAGCTAGCGTGGGGGATAGAATTTGAACCTATGTGTAGAGTTCAGGAGACTCTGTACTATGCCATACTACTACTGATATATTGGCATATACATACATACATACATATATATATATACACACACTATACACACAAATATGTTATATTTTATATATTTATATTTTTTAAAGATAGAGATTTGAGAAAAAGCAAGGCACAATGAATAGAGAAGCTGCCCTCAAAGTCAGGGAGACCTGACTTCATGTTCTTTTCCTGACATATACTGTTCATATGGCCCTGGACAATCAATTAACCTTTTGATGATTTCAGTTGGTACAAGGAGTTTCTGAAATGAGAGTTCCCTACAAAAAAGAGATCACAAGCTAGTACCAAAATTAAAAGAGAGAGCGAGAGCAAGAAAATGAGAGAGCGAAAGAACAAGCAAGAGAATGAGAGAAAGAGAATGAGAGCAAGAGAACGAGAGAGAGAGAGAGAGAGAGAGAGAGAGAGAGAGAGAGAGAGAGAGAGAGAGAGAGAGAGAGAGAGAGGGAGGGAGGGAGGGAGGGAGGGAGAGAGAGAATACACTGGAGAATGTTAAGATAAAAAATCAGGACAGATAAGAATCAGGCATGAATAGGATCAGATCCATGTCATTGAAGGGAGTACCTGATAGAAAAGAGCCCTGACTTTGGAGTCAAAGGACCTGGGTTCAATTCCCAGCTGTCACTTACTACTCATTTAGTC
Source organism: Bettongia penicillata ogilbyi (assembly GCA_023548195.1). Classification (NCBI taxonomy): domain Eukaryota; kingdom Metazoa; phylum Chordata; class Mammalia; order Diprotodontia; family Potoroidae; genus Bettongia; species Bettongia penicillata. The sequence continues at coordinate 232,591 of JAJHZJ010000194.1, read as the reverse complement.
ACTTGACCTCCTTGGGTCTTAGTTTCTTTATCTGTAAAATAAGTTGAACTAGAAGGCTTCTAAAGCTCCAGATCTAAATTTGTAATCCTATGAGATCACAGATCCATTGAAATTCATTTCAACAACACTTCAGTGTTTAGCTTCATACTCCAAAGGAAGGTAAATTTGGATGGCCAAAGGTTGCCCAGTTGACTGGGTTTTACTGGCTTCCTTCCCTTCCCTTCCCTTCCCTTCCCTTCCCTTCCCTTCCCTTCCCTTCCCTTCCCTTCCCTTCCCTTCCCTTCCCTTCCCTTCCCTTCCCTTCCTTTCCCTTTCCCCTGTCCTCTCCCAAAATCTTAAACCTACTACACCCTGAAACTGGGACTCCAAGGGGCCCCTGCCAAGGGCTCCTGGACCCTGCTGCCTTTACAGTGATCATCAATAGTAACTTTTGCTGTTTCCCACCCAGCCTCATGTCTTTGTTTTTTTGGACCTCATTAAAGGGGCCATGCGCTGGTTACTTCTTAAACAGGCCTATTCAATGAATGGGTTTTGCTTCACCCTAAGTGACTAAAAGGCCCAAGGTCTCCCAGTGCATCCTGGGCCATCTCCAGTCATCCTGAGGAACATCTGGTCACTGGATTCAGATGGCTCTGGAGGAGAAGTGAGGCTGGTGACCTGCACAGCCCTCTTTCACTCAAAGCAAAGTCAAGTGCAAGTCATGTCATCATTTCTCTGATGGCATGGTCTTCTTCAGCCACAAAGAACAAGCACGATCCACACAAAATAGACTGAACTTTCCTTGGTACTGAGATTTAACAAACGCAACTGGCAGGTTCACATTCATTTGTCTTTTCTATTACTCATGCTTTCTCAGCGATAGTAGAAGGCCAAGTGGAACCCACACTCCCAAATGTATTAAATAACACTAAGTCTTTTCCTTTGCCTTGAGCTTGTGGGGTTCACAAGAAGCTCCAAGTAGAACATTCTATTCCACAGCCATAATGTTTCTGTTTTCTTTCATCTACAATGTCTCTTTCCAAAGTCCAGAGGTATGTGCCTAGCTTTCAGTTTCTTCTTTCCTTATGATTCATGCATAACTGGGCTAATTTAGTAACCTCATCTCAACAAGAGCTCAACAGAGTCAACTAAAATACCAGCTCAGTTTTGATGCTGAGATAGCAAGGTATCATCACAATAGCATTTACTAAAGGTGAGACATAAGCATTTGGATTAGGTAACAACAAAACTTTAAATTATTATAGCCCTTCATATTTGGAAAATTCTCATTATAGATGATCTCATTTGAGCTTTCCAGTAACCTAGAAGGTTAGCAGCATGTATTAATACCCTCCTTTTAAAAATGAAGGAATTTGCTCAAGGTCAGCCAACTATTAAATGTGTGATTGTCTAATCTCCCTCAATGGTTTAATCAGAGCAATCTTGTTCAGATATACGGTGAATGGAAGCAACTTCTGACTTCTAGGGTTCAAGTAAGTATTACTGAATTGCTACTAGCCTGGGGTGGGCTGGCCAAGATAGACACCTGAACCCTTTCGTGCACACACACTCACATACGAAGAGACTTAAGGATAATGTAACCTCTCACTTTAAATGCTCTTGTTAAATACATAACCACTCATCAGTCCCCTGCTCTGCACCCTGGCTAACTCCATCTTCATTGCTTTTTACCAAACCCCAAGAAACTGCATTCTTAAAAGAATCTTCAAACTCAATGATCTTTGAAATGATAACTGATCACTTCCTTTCTCACCAGCAGGGGTGACAACAAAGGAGAGAATATTCCCAAAGAAATAGCACCACCTGTATTGTAACTCTTACAATATGCCAGACACCTGGCAGTATCTTCTCCCCAAGGCCTTTTCCTTCCTCAAGGAGAAGGCAAACCCTTCTTGACTTCATGAATCTGACTTAGGGTCATGTGCTGAGACACAGCTGGTTAGGGTGGGTGGTCTGGGTAGGAATATGGTGTTATGGTTAATCTCAGTGTTACCTTAGCCAACAATCTCCTGCTTTCTATAGATCCTTGTCATAAAATTCTGTCAGCTGAGGAGTACCAAGGGCTATCCTGATTATTTTCTCTATTGCCCTTGTCTCTCCGGCTGTGATAACACTGTATTTAACACATCTGTCCCTAAGAGTTCTCCTTAATCCCTATCATGAAAACTTTCCATGGAGGAAAGATATTGGTCAGATCTTTTGACATCATGAAATTTATTTTGGGCAAGTGTAGTGAGGGATTTAGATATAGAGGTGAAAGGCACTTCAGAGACCACTCAGTCCAGTTCCCTCATTTTACATAAGAGTAAACTGAGGCACAGAGATGTTAAGTGACTTGCCAAGGATCACACGGCAGAAAAATGGATGCTTTCCTATCCCTGTTGATCTGGCCCCCCACCAATGTTGTCAGTCTATACCGATGAAAAACATCACACAATTATTTCTTTCCTTTATGAATGAAGAATGGTTTTTCCAGATGTAGGTTTCACTCTCTGTTGACACTTACAGCATTAACCCCTGTTACCTTCTGACTTCACTTCAAGTGGCCAGTATTTTCTCTAAGCTATTTCATTAAGCACAGGTTACATTATCATATTGAGAAAATGTAAGCACAAGGGGGAAGAGGCGAATGAGGGAAAGGGAAGTCCCTGATTGGATCACAGAGATAGGAAATTCCCACTACCAATTTAGTTTGATACCTTCTCTTTAATTCAGTCTTAGCCCAGAGTACTGAGATGCCCAGGGTCACATAATTCACTTATGTCAGAAGTAACACTTGAGTTCAGGGTTTTTCTGTCAACTATGACCTAAAATGGTACGACAAAAGAGATCACTTTTAATACCTCTCTGTGGTATCCCCTTGATTTCTTTTCTTTCTTTTTTTTTTTTGCATGCAATTATCCTGGTGTCAGTTCTGTTTTGTTAGACTTGGACAACTCTCTAAACAGTTTTTGCTCCCCATTTCACCTCCTAGATATGAAATTTTTGCCTTCATTTACCAATTCAATTCATTACTGTGAACAGAATTGTGAGAGGAATGAAGTCTGTTAAGTGATCGATTTCCTCTGGTTAAGCACTGACTTGGAGACAGGAAGACCTGAGTTCAGATCTTGCTTCAGACAATTATTATTGGTGAGACCCTGAGCAAGTTAGTTAATGAATGGATCAATGGTCATGTCTGCTGACAATTCTTAACAAGCCAGCATTAACAGGCCAGTCACACATTGTTGGGAAGTCCAGCATGCATCAGCAGGAATATGTGTGTGTAATGACTTGTTTACAATATGATACTATACCATTACATGATTGCATATTGTGTCATCAAAATTTCAGTGCAAAAACCTCCTACAAATTTACAATAAATTCTTAAATTTAAAAATGCATCATTTTGGGGGGGTGGAGCCAAGATGGCGGAGTAGAAAGACTCACGTATGCTAGCTCCGAACCCACAGTCCATATATTTCCTGCAAGAAGAACTCCCCACAAACTCTGGAGCACTGCAAGGTGCACAGAAACATGGTGGAAAAGATTTCCATTCCAGAGAGCCCTGGAGAGCCGTCCCCAGGGTCCGTGGCACCCTGGAAAGTGGGGCCTCCCCTGCGCTGCCCTGGCCACGCAGCCCCAGAAGAGCAGATCCGAGCAGGATTCAGGGATGGAATCTCCGGCAGCCGCGAAGGTCCCTCCACCCACAGATGCTACAGGTCAGTGAGAGAGACTTCTGGGCTGGCTGAGAGGGGAGCAGGGTGTCTCCGTGACTCAGGCCCCCTCGGGAGGAAGTGGTGGAGGGAGCGGCAGAGGAAGTGGCAGAGGCAGCAGCAGCGGTCCAGGACTCCTCGAGCAGGCAGGCAGAAGTTCAGGGCCATTACTGAAGATCTCTGCATAAACCCCCTGAGGGAACTGAACCTGGGAGGCAGCCCTGCCCCCACCCGCTCCATTACTGGAGGTCTCTGCATAAAGCCTCTGAGGGAACTAAGACTGGGAGGCGGCCCTGACCCTACCCACTCCATTACTGAAGGTCTCTGCATAAAGCCCCTGAGGGAACTGAGCCTGGGAGGTGGCCCTGCCCCCACTCAAGCACCAGAACTGAAGCTCACATTGAATAGAAGACTCATCTGCCGCGGAAAGCCCATTTGAATCTCAGACCCCAAGCACTAACTGGGCCGATCTAGGCAGGGGTGGACAGGAATCTCAGAAGTCAAATAACTGGTTGGGAAAATGCCCAGAAAAAGGAAGCAAAATAAGACCATAGAAGAGTGACTTTGATGGGGTGCAGATGTTCCCACCTTTCAATTCTGATAACGAGGAAATATTCTTACCATCAGGGAAAGATGTGGAGGGCAGGGCCTCTGTATCCCAGACATCCCAGGTGGATGTCCAGTGGGCTCAGGCCATGGAAGAGCTCAAAAAGGATTTTGAAAAGCAAGTTAGACAGGTGGAGGAAAAACTGAGAAGAGAAATGAGAGAGATGCAAGAAAAGTATGAAAAACGGGTCAATACCTTGGTAAAGGAGACCCAAAAAAATGCTGAAGAAAATAACACCTTGAAAAATAGGCTCACTCAATTGGCAAAAGAGGTTCAAAAAGCCAATGAGGAGAAGAATGCTTTCAAAAGCAGAATTAGCCAAATGGAAAAAGAGGTTCAAAAGCTCACTGAAGATAATAGTTCTCTCAAAATTAGAATGGAACAGATGGAGGCTAATGGCTTTCTGAGAAACCAAGAAATCACCAAACAAAACCAAAAGAATGAAAAAATGGAAGAGAATGTGAAATATCTCATGGGAAAAACAACTGACCTGGAAAATAGATCCAGGAGAGACAATTTAAAAATTATGGGACTACCTGAAAGTCATGATCAAAAAAAGAGCCTAGACATCATCCATGAAATTATCGAGGAAAACTGCCCTGATATTCTACAACCAGAGGGCAAAATAAGTATTGAAAGAATCCATCGATCACCGCCTGAAAGAGATCCCAAAAGAGAAACTCCTAGGAACATTGTGGCCAAATTCCAGAACTCCCAGCTCAAGGAGAAAATCTTGCAAGCAGCTAGAAAGAAACAATTCCAGTATTGTGGAAATACAATCAAGATAACTCAAGATCTAGTAGCTTCTACATTAAGGGATCAAAGGGCGTGGAATAGGATATTCCAGAAGTCAAAGGAACTAGGACTCAAACCAAGGATCACCTACCCAGCAAAACTGAGTATAATACTTCAGGGGAAAATATGGTCTTTCAATGGAACAGAGGACTTTCAAGCATTCTTGATGAAAAGACCAGAGCTGAAAAGAAAATTTGACTTTCAAACACAAGAATGAGAAGCATGCAAAAGTAAACAGCAAAGAGAAGTCAGAAGGGACTTACCAAAAGTGAACTGTTTACATTCCTACATGGCAAGACAATATTTGTAACTCTTAAAACTTTTCAGTGTCTGGGTAGTTGGTAGGACCACACACACACACACACACACACATACACACACACACACACACATACACACATGCATGCACATACAGAGACAGAGAGCACAGAGTGAATTGAATAGGATGGGACCATATCTTAAAAGAAATTAAGGTAAATGATGAGAGAGAAATGTAGTGGGAGGAAAGAGGGTGAAATGGAATGGGGTAAATTATATCTCATTCAAGAGGCAAGCAGGAGACTTTTTAGTGGAGGGAAAAAGAGGAGAGCTGAGAAAAGAAAAACAAGAAGTTTACCCTCATCACATTCTACTAAAGGAAGGAATAAAATGCACACTCATTTTGGTATGAAAACCTATCTTACAATACAGGAAAGTGGGGGAGAAGGAGATAAGCAAGGGGCAGGGATGATGGAAGGGAGGGCAATGGGAGAAGGGAGCAATTTGCAGTCAACACTCGGGGAGGGACAGGATTAAAAGACAGAATAGAAACAATGGGGGGCAGGATAGGATGGAGAGAAATACAGTTCGTCTTACACAACACGACTGTTATCGAAGTCATTTGCAAAACTACACAGATATGGCCTGTATTGAATTGCCTGCCTTCCCAAAGGAAATGGGTGGGGAGGAAGGGATGGGGAGAATTTGGAACTCAAAGTTTTAGGAACAATTGTTTAGTATTGTTGTTGCTACTAGGAAATAAGAAATACAGTGAATGGGGAATAGAAAATCATCTGGCCCTACAGGACAAAAGAAAAGATGGGGACAAGAGAAGGGAGGGATGATAGAAGAGAGGGCAGATTGGTGATAGGGAAAATTAGAATGCTTGGTGTATTGGGGTGGGGGGAGGGGATAAAAGGGGGAAAATTTGGAACCCAAAATTTTGTGAAAATGAATATAAAAAGTTAAATTAAAAAAATAAAAAATGCATCATTTAAAATATTTTATATAGTTTTGAAATGATACAAATTAAAAATAAAACCCTGTTAAATAGTTAAAGAAAGTGGAGTTCAAGGGGGACACTGAGTAATTTTTTTTCTAGAAAAGGCACTGGTAGGCCAAATAAGTTTGGGAACCTCTTACAAAAGGGTCCTCTTCGGAAGACATAAATGATATACTGAAATTCCCAGAGGAAACCCTAGTGGGGGAAAAAAGTAATAGACTTTCCCAATACCTTCCCTAAGCCCAAAGTCTGATATTTGCAAGGAAAACCAAGAAGGGGCAAAATCAACATCCCTAAACCATGAAGGCAGCCTGGGTAAACCTGATCCTTTTCTTCAGTTGTCATAGGCTCAGGCCAATTTAACACATGGATTACAATTGTCTGAATTAATCCACTGGATTGAAGGGATTCTGGAGCCCCAGGCAGATAGTGTAAAAATCTCATTTATGGTGGAATTGTGTTTAAAAACAATCTTAAAGAGTTCTTTCTTAGGGAGTTTTCCAATTACTCTTATCTAGCAGTTCAGAAATATTTTCTATTCTCTTATCTCCAAAGCCCTTGCCCTTAGTTAAACAAAATCTGTTTTCCCAGCTCCCGAGAAAGTGTAGTACTTAAGAACATCTCCACAATAAGATGTAGTGACTGACAAAGTCATAGGATGCTCCTACTTCTAACTTCAAAATCCCCTTCAGAAAAGGAGGTGTCTTCCCAGGTGTTTGCCCCAAAGAACTCATTCATCCTCTTATTCTTAGTGATACAGGGGCTTGCAAAGAAAAGACCCTGGTATGATAAAGAAAGGAATCCAAGAAGAAAGGAAGCCAATCCTTGAAGCTGTGCCCCAAATTCAGTGGTTTTCCTTTGCACATGAGCTGCCAGAAGGTCTGTCTGCCTACCTGAAGGCGACTAGTCTTTAGGGTCAGAATCCCTTCAGCAGGGATGCACTTTTTCTTCCCAGTTACTTTTTGTTGCTGTCATTTTTTTCTTTCAGTTATATTCTACTGTTTCTGACCCCTTGGGGTTCTCTTGGCAAAACACTGGAGGGATTTGCCATTTTCTTCCACAGCTCATTTTAAAAAAATAATTAATTTGTTTTCAATTTTCAACAATCATTTCCATAAGTTTTAAATTTTCTCCCCCTCCCTCTTCTCTCCCTCCCAAGATGGCATGCAATCTTATATGGGTTCTACACCTATAGTCTTATTAAATACATTTTCACATTAGTCATGTGGCATAGAAGAATTAAAACGAATGGGAGAAACCATGAGAAAAATCAAAACAAAAGAGAAAATATCTGCTTCATTCTGCATTCTGACTCTGTAGTTCTTTCTCTCTTCCCCAGCTCATTACAGATGAGGAAACTGAAGCAAGCAGGGTGAGGTGACTTGTCCAGGGCCTCATAGCTGGTAAGGGTCCGAGATCAGATTTGAATTCTAGAAGATGAGAGTTCCTTACTCCAGGTCTTACTCTTTATCCACTGCACCACCTAATTGCCCCAATCTAAAAAATGAGGAATAACCATATTTTCCTGAAAAGGTTGTTCTGAGAATCACTTGAGGTATATGTGAAATGCTTTGTAAATCTCATACAAATGTTATCGTAATTGATGTCATTATTTATTTATTATTACACATGAGAAAATGGAGGAATGAGGAAGTTTAGTAACTAGCCCACTATGCTCCTTTGACATCTGGGTCTCCAGAAATCATCAGGGAGCTACATTACAAAGGAAACCACTTCCTTTTGGAAAAGAATTCCTCATGGGAACCAAAAAGCTGGCATGGGATGGGACCAAGGGAGGGAACTGTAAGTTAGAGGTTCTTGACTGGGAAATCTGGTGATGTATTCAGAGAACTAGCTATGCAGGTAATTGATCTTGATGACAGTTTCCCACCATGAAAGCAATTTTGAAGCTTTAGCTGGCTGATCACAGGAATGCTTATATGCCAGAATGAGGACCTAGATTCTGAAGCAACTGCTTTTTATTACTCATATGGCAAGAGTGTCACAGCCTGGTCAGAGCATTTTACCATCCCATCAACCCACTGAGAAGGACTTTTAGGCAACACAATCTTAACCTATTATCATTTAACTTGTACATAAAATGAAGAATTGTTGTGGGTATCTTATCAGAAATGAAAGAAGGAAAGAAAGTTTTTTTCAGCGCCTACCATGTGCCAGGCAGCAATTCTACATTTGACGCACACAACAACCTTTGGAGGTAGAAGTTATTATTATTACCTTTTAAAAGTTAAAGAAATGGAAGATGAAATGACTTGCCTAGATCACACAGCTAGTAAGCATCTGAGGTTAGATTTTGAACATAGGTCTTCTTGACTCTATGCCCAACAGTCTGTGGACTACGGTGTTCCCCTAATTGTTTCAAGGACATCTCAAGAAAGCAATGAATGTTCAGAAGGACCGCCCAGTGAGCTAAGAAAGTGGAAAACAAAACTGACCCAATATGGAAATTAACCACATGGAAAAAGGAAATTAACCTAACTAATTGATGTCAGTATTTCTTTGTCAGCTTGTGAAACTATGCTGGAAAAATTCAACCTTTTAAAACAAACTCCTTTCTTACTCAAAGGAAAAGCTACTTATATTGAAGAGTCGCCAACCACCAAAAAAGCATTAATGAAGAGTGTGTATATTATTATGTGTGTATATTTACAAATATATATAAAGTTTGAATGTAGGTCTTGAAGAACACAGGACTGCTCAATTCACTGTGCTGCACTGCCATTCTTATAATGATATGCAGAAATATGACATTTTATACACTTTATGCCTATTTTGTAATCTATCAAATACTATGTATATGGTTACTTATATATCATATAAACATTTAATATCAAATATCCATGGATAATTGTTTGCATGTAAAATATACATATGCATACACACATATATACACACATGAACTTATTTCCTAGATATAATTATAGACATGGAATTGGGAAGACCTTTGTTCAAATCTGACTTCAGCAGACAATGAACAAGTCATTTAACCTCGGTTTGCCTCAGTTTCTTCATCTGCAAAATGAAGATAAAGAATCTACTTCCCAGGGTTGCTATGAATACAAAATGAGATCCTTGTAAAAACATTTTGCAAACCTTAAAAGTGCTTTTACAACACTATTATTATTTATATGTATTTTTAATACTGTATGTTTCAAAATGCATTATAATATAACTATTTATTATATATACATAGGCACATGTGTGTATATACTCCTAATACATATGTATATATTCCATGTATATGTGTATATACACTCCTAAATGTTGTCATATCTTTGTTCAAACTCTCAGTGTATACATTCCTATACAGTGCCATAGAAAGGCACCTTCTCTAGTACCTGTAGTTTGCATCTCAGGGAGTAGCTTGGGCATTAAGACTTGAGTGACTTGTTGGCCTTCACACAAATAGCATATTTCAGAAGGGGAATTTAAAATCAGGTCTTCCTGCACACAAAACTTTCTATCTCGTATGCTACACTGGATCTCCCGTGTGTGTATTAATTTCATAAAGTCTCCCAATTAACCACTTTATTAAAGGTTCTGTTATCTCAAGAGAGGCTACTTAGTTTCAGAAAAGCTCAGCAACACAAGGGCCCCTGGGTTTTGTCACCCACCCCACGGTGGAACCCTTCACATCTCCATGCACTTCTATCTTCCCAACAGCTGAATGTATTTTTATGTTATAAATAAACCCCAATTTAATGGTGAGTTCTTTGACAATAGAGACTTTCTTTTCCTAGTCATATCCCCAGTGCATAGCAGTGTTTAGCACATGGTAAACACTGAATAAATGTTTTAAAATTTCATTTTTTCACTCATTTGTTCATTATATATGAATATACATATGCTGCTGTTTGTCTTTGTCTTCAAAGAGGACCATGACATCAAGGAGATGATGCCATGACATTGAAGTGAATTGGATTTAAGTGAGGGAGGACTGTGCAAAGTCACCAGCCTCACTTTCTCCTCTGGAGCCATCTGGGTCCAGTGGCCAGATATAGACCAGGACGACTGGAGATGGCCCTGGATGCAGTGTATGTGTATGTATATGTCTATATATGTATGTGTATATATACATATATACAAGTACATATACATACACTCACATACATAGGTAGCTACAAAGTATCCAACACATGATAGAGTCTGGCAATTTTTGTGATGTCCCACACCTACTATTCCTCACTTCTTCGAAGAAAAGATAATTCTAATTAATGTAACAGAAAAGTCCCCGATATAGCACAAAGAGTAGCAGACGTAATCAGAAGCCCTTGTTTTAAATGACTCTAACCCCTGTCATCCATGACCTTAGAGAAGTGACTCTGAAACCCAGTTTTTCCTCAGTAAAATGGGTACAATAACTGTCCAAGGATCAAAGCAAGAAACAGTGGACATAGTTTAGGCAGCTAGGTGGTACAGTGGATAGAGTGCTGGATTTGGGGTCAGGAAGGCCTAAGTTCAAATCTGGCCCTAGACACTTATTAGCCATGTGACCTTGTCCAAGTCACTTAGCCTCTATTTGTTTCAGCTTCCCCACTTGTAAAATGGGGATAATATTACAGTGTCTACCTCCCACAGTTGTGATGTGGATCAAATATGATAATAACTATAAAAAAAGTGCTTAGCACAATGCCTGCCACATGGTAAGAGCTATATAAAAATGTCAGTTGTTATTATGATGGTTTATGTTGTGATTCTCTATCTCCCAGAAAGTCCCCTAAAGCATTCATTCAGGTGCCCTCTATAAGAAGCCTCACAAAACTCTGTCATCTGAGGACCAGCCTAGACAATATGGCGAGAGTCAATGCCACATTGCTCTCAGGAAGGATGACTTTTTTCTGGTATCCACTCCCAAAGATCATCTGCCAATATGTGTAGGAGCTGTAGTCTGCAACAGCCAAAGGAAGGGTCATGTTATAGTCTTGAATTCTTGAAGCACAGTATCATGGAAAGGACACTGAACTGGTTGTCAGGACCTGAGTTTGAATCCTACCTCTCCATCTCTTGTATGACCTGATCAAATCCCTTAAGCTCCTTAGGCCTCTTTTTCCTTATCCATAAAATGAAGAGGCCTCTGGGGTCCCTTCCAACTTGAAATCTATGACTCTATGAACAGATAACAATTCTGCTTAAATCCTGTTCTGATGTTTCACTGTGTTATGGATGAGACTGCATTTTTGAAGGTTATAAATAAAAAAAAGATAAATCCTGGTTAGTCCTCTTAAGCCAGAAAGGCTTTGGCTATGGGCCACCAACATGGGGACAACCTAATTCTGAAGACATTTGTAACCAGAAGCTTGCTGATTTTTTTTTGTTTGTTTTGTTTGTTTTTGGTCACAATAATTTTGGAAGATCCCAGGCTAAGGCACAGAGGAGTTGTAGTCAACGCTAATGGAAGGAACACATACACAAATGACAGATTCTGTAAATGGATGAATGGGAGAGACATTTCCATCAATGCTCTTCCAAGGTTACTACATAACTACAGGTCCTGGAAAAGTAGAATCTCAGAAAAATACTTCCTTCTTCCTCTCCCCATTTTCCAATTCTGGTATGACTTGCCTTTCTTTTCTTCAGAGACTAGCCCCAAGTTATCTCGTTCATTTATACACTAGGCACATTCCTTCAATCCACTGACCCATTATCCTTCCAAAATTTGCGTCCTGCAAGACATCAAGCCTACTTCAAACTCACTGTCTACCTTGCTCCTTCTCCTAGGCTGCCAAGTTCTGCTTGAGGAATCCCACAGTCATGCTGGTTGAGTCTACTACAAATTTAAGGACATCTCCTCAACCAGGTTCTCACTTGGCAATCTGTTTATGCCTCCTCTCATTTATCCCATCCAGCATTTGCTTCAAATCCATTTGTTCCCCCTGATTCAAAGCATCCTTCCTCAGTTAGTAGCCATGAAATTCAATCCTTTTATTTTCAGAGAGGAGGAGTTGAAGAGCAGAGAATGGCAGCTATTTGCCCAAAGACACACACAGGTATCCTGCAGCAGAACTGGAATTTCAACCCAAATTTTCTGGCCAAGGTTCAAAACTCATTCCACTGTGCCATGTTGCCTCTCAATGTCTTCATGCTATCCAGAGAACCCTCACATAGCAGATGATCCCACCGTCTACTTGACTGAGAAGGCTGATGTCACTGCAGCTGTCTAAATCTCTGATTCTCCTCTCCTTTGTTCCAGTCTCTTAGAAAGACACAGTCCTTCTTATTTCTTCTCCTTCCTGCCCTTCTCCTTTTTCTACACCACCTTCCATACCATTACCCAATTCATCATCTAAGGTATAAATCGGAACATGACACTCCCCTGCCCAAAAACACTCTATGATTCCCTACTCCTTTCAAGATAAAATACAAACTACAGAACGTGGCTTTAAGGTGCTTCATAATTTTGTTCTGACCAACTTTTCCAGCCTTATTTCATGTCACTCCTATCCAGGCACTCAAAAGTCTGCCTAAGGGCACTAGTAGCTGCTCTCCATGCTTAAAATTCCACCTCCCATCTCCTGCTTTTGTACTGGCAGCCCCTTTGAGTGGAATGCATTATCCTGCTCATCTTGCATGTCAGTATCACTTATCTTCCTAGAAAACTCTGCTCAAGCTCAGGCACACCCTTCCCCTCGCTTTTCAGGGGTGAGTCCTCTATTCCTCCTCAAATTGCCTTGCGTGGAAAAAAAACAACCTAACACTAAGAATTAGGGTACAGATTGCGGCTACGTAATACAATAGACATTTTTTGACATCCCTAGTGTTAGCACAATGCCCTATTATTGTGAATGTTTAACAAATGGCTTTTGAATGAAACCAAAATTACAAAGAATGGAAAGGACAATGGAAAGACTTATGGTTAAGATTAAATAGATGACAATGGTGACTTGCAGAGGAAAAATCGCCTAAAAGGCAGCTAAGTGTCACAATACATATAATTAAGCGCTCAGTGTGGAGTTAGGAAGACGAGTTCAAATTCAGTCGGAGCCACTTACTGACTCTGGACATGTCACATTAGGTCTGCTTGCCTCAGTTTCCTCATGTGGGGATACAAATAGCACCTACCTTCCTGGGTTGTTAGGAGGATAAAGTAAGATAATGTTTGTAAAGCATATTGTAAATCTTAAAGCACTGTATGAATGATATTATTAGTATTATTATTACAGTAAGAAAAAAAGTTGGTGGGCAATAAGTAGGATAGATGTATAACCTATTCCAGTGCATGATTCTCAACATATGAAAAGCATGAGAAAAAAATAAAACTTCAACACTGAGGTTGGGTACTCTCTAGGAGATTTATGAAAAGGCAGAGCAAGAATTGCACAGATAACCAGAAGGGACTTCAGTCCACAAAGGGAGAAGGAATTAAGAACATTGAGGAATCATGGATTGTCAAGGTATCCGTTAGGATCCACAGAAGGAAAACAGAATAACATGGCAGAGCAAAAGGGAAGAAATGTCCTTCCTTTCTTAAAACAAAACAAAAAACAAAAACAAAAGACTGGGAACTAGTGACACAGGTGGCCTAGTGGACAGAGAACTAGCTTGAGATTTAAGGGGATCTGAACTCAGATTAGGGTCCCAACTCTTCCACATACTTGTTCAGTGACTCTAGGTAAGTCACCTGATCTCTACATAGCCAAGGTACAGAGCAAATGATCTCTGTTGTTGATGAAATTCCCTCTTTAGGAGGTCCCCATATGGAGAAATCACAAGTCCAATCTTCCAAAAGCAAGATAGTTAAGAAAAGAAGAAAAAGAAAGTGGTAGGGATCGTTGGAGGATTGACTGTAGGTTTTTAAGGAGACACAGGAACAAATAGGGCTTCTTAACTGTTTTGTATTGTCATGGTCCCTTTACGAATGAAGTCCAATGAAACCTGCAGATACCTTCTCAAATATTGTTTCTAAATGCATAAAATAATATAGCTTGGATTATTAAGGAAATCAATAATATTGAAATACAGTCATAAACATATACATATTTTAAAAGTTCACAAACCCTTTTAAGAAGTCCTACAACTAAAATAATATTCATTGAGGGGTCTCTTCTTATACCTACTCTTTCCTCCCCCCACCCCCATATCATTAAAGTTCTTAGCATATGGGTTTCAAATGGCTAGAACTAGAAGAAGAAAAAATATTCTTTGAAATATCACAGAGGCAGAGTAGGTGAGGAGCTCAGAGGTCATTTTGTCTAACTCCCTCCTTTAGAGGTGAGCCCAGGGGCAGTTGGGTGAGTGGTCAAAGGGCACATTATCTGAGGAGAATTGGTTTTCCCAATTATCTGATGAGAGAGAGAGGGAAAGCTGATTGTTATGACAACATTCTGGCCTCTAGCCTATGTCCTATCAGGAGATCCAGCTTTACATCTTGGTCCAGTTTCTTACTCTCTGCTATAAACAAGTCCTTCTGCCTTTTTGAGCCTAGGTTTTCTTCTCTAAAGAAGAGTCATTGGATTAGATGGACTTCCATCCTTAGCTTTCTATGACTTGATCGCCTTCAGACATTTAGTATCCCATACACATTTGCTCATTTAGCTACAATTTTATCAACAAATTGAAAGCCCAGAAGTTGAATCAATGAATTCTAATGCTAATGTAGTCTTTTAGGTGTAAGCTACAACTCTACAATCAGATGTATGGTACTTCGTAGGCACTGAGATAAAGACCATCAATAACAATACTTAATAACATTTATATAGTACTTACTATGTGTCAGGCACTGCACTAAGCATCTCATTTAGCCCTCACAACAACTCTGATTGGTAGGTACAGATGAGAAAACTGATTCAAAAAGCATTAAAGTGACTTGCCCAGGGTCACACCATTAATATGTGAAGTTAAATTTGAACTGTAGTCTTCTCAATTCCAGGGCTCCCTAGCATGAAGTCTATTTCTACTTCAGTCAGGGATGCATTCATTGGAAGATCATGTAAGTCATCATTTTTCAGTCCCTCAAGGGTTCCAGAAAAAAGTATAGTTAGTTCTTCATAGAGCTGTGACAAAACTTAACAAATAGCCATAATACAATGGGAAATCATCATATAAAAAAAGGCAGAATATGTCACTATAGAGAACTTGGGCACTTCAAGCTGGCTCTCCTACTAATTACCTTGTGGGCTATCTCACTTGGCTTAAGCTTTTCTTAAGAATCAAGAATCCAGGAATGGGATTTGCTGTAACTGGTACCTGACTGACTGAATCTTAGTTATTTTCTTTCTAGGTCAGCTCTGAGAATTTGGTATACAAATGGGCAAGGCTACCGCAAGTCACCATAACCAAGCAGGTTTACAGAAAATGCAATAAATTTTAGCAAAGGTCAAATTTCATAAATTGATTCACATGCCTAGGAGAACATGAACACAATTGTCAAGGCAGAAAGAGATGGAAATTTAGATTCATCAGATTTTAGAAATCAAAGGTCATCTGGTTCAAACCTGCCATTTTGAAAGGATATTAAATAATTTCTCCAAGGTCACTTATGAACTCTGTGTTCAAATTCAATATTGCTTCCATTATGCCAGGCTGTCTGCCTCTTCTGTTGCTGTCTATCAACAGACAGGTAAGTGATGATTCAGGTCTCCAAATCCTACCCCCTGATGACTTGTATCTGAGGGTCCATATGGTATTACCCACCTCTTGCTAAACTTAAATCCTACACTTAAGCAAAGGCACTGGGATTCACTGAAGATCAAATGATGAATATCTGACTTGTCCATAAAGTTGGAGGCAAGTGACAGAAAGTTTTTCTGGCAGGTGATCTTCAACTTTTTTTTATTGTCAACTTTAACAATCTGATGAAATCAATGGGCTCCTCAGAATATTGTTTTTAAATGTAAATAATGAAATGTACATAATGTAAATATAATAAATAAATGTAATAAATACTGTAAAAATTAAAGATAAAGAATTACAAATCAAAGCAAGTGTATTGAAATAAAGTTATCAAAATCCAGTTAATGGAGTTCTTTTCTTAAAGGTTCAGGGACCTCAGGTTCAGAACACTTGACTTTAAGCAATCCTACCTGTGATGTTTGCTTAGCATCTTCAGGACCTTAGAGCAATTATCTCAGTTTCCTGGGCCTCAGTTTTCTCATCTATAAAATTAGAGTTTAACCTGACAGCTCCTAAGATTAGTTCTAAATCTACATCCCCATAACAATAATGGTCTTTCCACAAAGTGACACAAGGACACATAGACAGATGTCTACATTGATGAATTTGGAGTTAGAGAGCTGTGTGATTTCGGGTAAGTTGCTCAAATTCTTTGTAAAAAGATGGTTTTAGACAAGACGATCTCTGAGATGTAAAGTCCTCCGATTCTATATTACCAAAAGAGATAAAGTGCTTTGTAACTCTTAAAGCATTGTATAAAAATTATTATTATCAGCTAGGTGGCACGATGGGTAGATGCAGGGCCTGGAGTCAAGAAGACCTGAGTTCAAATCTGTCCTCAGACACTTACTAGCTGTGTGACCCTGGGCAAGTCACTTAACCCAGTTTGATTTAGTTTCCTAATCTGTAAAATGAGTTGGACAAGGAAATGGCAAACCACGCCAGAATCTTTGTAAGGAAAACCCTAAATCGGGTCATGAAGGGTTGGATATGACTAAAACGGCTGAACAGCGACTACAATTATTATTAATACCGTTAGTTTTTGATCCGGTCATTGCGTTAATCACCAGAAAAACTGGTTGGGCATCGTCAACAATATGAAAAAAAATCATCTGCCAAAGGCAACAAATTGCTATTAACAAATTATTATTTCCACATCACACACATTCCTCAGATCAGATCTGAAACAAATGATCAAATCGATCTTAAACTGTCAAACAACTTTGTAAACTTTCCTATCCATGCTCCAGCACACGTACTTCTGAAACACTTCTTCCCTTTGGGCTGTTTCTTAGCAACCCTGCAGACTGAGCAGGAGGTCGTGATAGACGTGTTCTAGTCAATAGGATGCTAGACTTGGGATCAGGAAACTTTGTTAATGTTTTTGAGTCGTGTCTGATTCTTCATGACCCCATTCTCATTGCATAGATGAGGAAACTGAAGCAAACAGGGTTAAGTGACTTGCCCAGGGTCACACAGTTAGTAAATGTCTGAGACCAGATATGAACTCAGGAAGACTCTTCCTGATGCCAGACCCAATACTCTGTGAACTTTGCCATCTCAGGAAAACCTGATTTCAAATCCTATTTTAGGTAGCTGCTAGACATTTGACCATGGGCAAGTAACCCCTCTGAATCTCAGTTCACTCATCTGTAAAATAGGGATAATAATAGTATTTGCCCCAAAGGACCATTATGAGGATCAAATGAGATATGTGTAAAGAGGTCTACAAAACTTAAAATAATATATATGGAATAATATATCATAATAGCTAATAGATATATGTGTCTTACATGTATATCATATTCTATTTATATAATAGTTGACATAATATTCCATCTGACAGTCATATCCTACATTCATATTGCATCCTGTGTTATATTTATATGATAATAAATCATGGGATAGTATTTTATGATTGTAATATAGGAATATTAGCTATTAACAGGGCATCTAGGTGGCACAGTGGATAAAGCACCAGGCCTGGAGTCAGGAAGACCTGAGTTCAAATCTGTCCTCAGGCACTTACTAGCTGTGCAACCCTGGGTAAGTCACTTAACCCTGATGACCTCAGTTTCCTCATCTGCAAAATGATCTGGGGAAGGAAATGGCTACATGAAGAGTCAAGGGTCATGAAGAGGTAGATACGACTGAAACACTGAACAGCAACAAATTAACCATTCCGATGATGCTTGTTATTATCCATAGTGGGTCATTCCTCCCTGACCACCTGCCTGGACTTCGCACTGTCCTTCACATGTCTAGGACCCTGCCAGTTTGGCCGGCTTCACCTTACTGCTACTCCATGCATCCCCTGCTGCTTCACACATGGAGAATGCTTTAATTTTTATCCAAAGTCCTGTATAGACTTCTATCTCATTTTATGCATACCTTCTCTTTTTAATTTTTATGCTTATATACTTTTATATAAGCATTATCTATCTATATGTCTTTAAGCTTATCATCATACTTAATTATGGATAACATTATTATTACCTTTTTAAAGAAGATTATCCATGCAGATGATACCAAGAGCTGATGGGACTCGGCCCATCATATTAGAGAATTCTCATGTTAAAAAAAAATTAATTCAACAGATTTTAATTGAACATGCACAATGGGCAAGGCATTGAGTGCTCATTCATATACCATGTCTTAGATATCCATACAAAGACCATTTTGAAAATAACAGTACTGAGTTGGGTTGAATTCATCAAATAATTGATGATTCTAAAGACAAACTTCCCTCTTCCTCTAGGATCATAGATTTGGAGTTGAAAAGGACCTTACACAATCAGTTCATTCATTTCCATTTTACAGATGATGGCACTGAAGCCTACAGAGGTAAAGGGATTTGGCCAAATTAACATAGGAAGTCAGTTGCAGAAGCAGAATTCGAACTCACATCCTCTGACTCCAATAAGAGAAACTAAAGAGAGACAGAGACAGAGATAGAGAAATAGGGAGAATCCTGCCTCCCCCTTCCACACATACTTAGAGTGTGTTCAGAATTCCTAAGACACCTAATGAACTGGGATGGATTCCCAAACTTCTGGTTCTGAGTTCATGATCTATCTTATCTCAGAACATTAGACAATAAGTGGATGTTCCTTGTTTAAGTAAAGTTTGAGAGAGAGACAGAGAGAGAGACACACACAGAGAGAGAGAGAAACAGAGACAGAGAGACAGAGAGAGACAGAGAGAGAGAGAGACAGAGGGAAAGAGAGAGAGACAGAGAGATAATCATCTCCCTTCCCAGAATTCTAAAGTGCAGGTTTTTTACTTGAGTGCTGCTGGTTTGGTGTGTCTGTGTTTAAGAGCTCACTGATATGAGCTCTCAAACCTAACAGCTGAGAAGCAGGTCAGTCGGGTTCCTTGGGTGCATCTATTACATGGGCTAGAGACAGCTGCACCTAATTTGGTTTCTCTGGCACATTCCTGCAAGAGAACGGGAGTCTCTTATTCAGTACCTGTTGGCAGATACCTCACAGGACTGAAAGGTAAGTGCTTGCTTGAAAACTAAATGATAAAGCTTCCTTGCTTCTCTTACTTTAAAATATATTTTTTAAACTCATGAATTGACCAGAATCACAGTTCAGGATTCAACTTGGTATCCCCAAAACACAAATAAATATCTCTCCTCATATACTCATTAAGTCACTTGGCAATTTGTGTTTCATAAAGCAGATATAATTAACCCTGAAAAAAAAAAGAAGGGAATTTAATGAAGTCTGTGATTGAAGCTGAATTTGTAGGGTGATGGTAGAAACCTATATTGAGTGGATACCCATAAATCTGTAGAAAGGACAGTTTGTTTGAGTTGAAAAAACTGGGTTAAACTTAGAACAGTAGGGAAAGTAGATTTTGAAGTCACATGGATTTACTGGAAGTTTCAAAATAATTAAAGGAAAAAATCTGGTTTCTTTCAGTTTAAACAATTTCTAATTCCATTTTCTTAGCTAGTTAGTGAATCTCAACTGGAGAATACTTATTTCTATTTCCTGGGAACATGGACATTTTGTCACCTTTATAATTACAAAGCTACTCACTTAAAGTATCTGTGTACTCCATATTTTTTTTAAAAATGTATATATCTTATTCATAGGATCTTATAAGAACATTAAAGAATTAAAAAAACCTCCAAAATTTCAGTTATTACTCCAAGTCAGCCAAAATTTTGTAAAAACAAAATATCTCCTTGAACAAGATCCTTGAAATAAACAAGGAAATTGACAGTTCACTTAAAGCTAAAAAAAAAAAAAAGATATAATCATGTATAACAGAATATGTGCTGAGGAATGACAAACTAAACCTGTGTTGAAGAATATTTATATCATGCTTTTAGGTGATATTAATTTCCTAGTCAATCCCTCTTAGAATATCCAATCATTGAGGTAGATTTTTTCCAGGAAAGAAAGGAAGAAGGTCAGAATCATAGTTCTCATAAAATAATTAAAATTAAAAAAAAAAGAATTGTAGTTCTCACCAACATTCTTCCCAGAACTTCTTGTCTTTGCCACTTGGCCCAAACCCTTTGGAGGGACCCATACTCCTTTCTGCTTTTCCATCTAACTGAATACTTATTCTTTGGAGCGCTGGATTTTACACATTTGTTTTGCTTGGGATTCAGAAACATTGTCTCATTGGCTTAGGGAACATCTGCTATAGAAATTCTCTCTCTTCATGAAGACCAGAAATTCTTTTTTTTTAATGTATAGTCTTAGTTGCCCAAGTATGGAGAGCTTAAGAAAATTATTGACTATCATAATATAGCTAGTCAGAGCTTGATGGATCAGAACTGGAATCTAGGTCTCTTGTATGTGAAAGATTCTTCTACTTGGAAATAGTTAACTTGGATTAAAAGCAGCTATTAAAATATTCATTGATTGTACAATCAATCTATGACTTAGGCCTGTTGTCTTTGTATAAAATAATTGTCAGGGTTGCTCCTTCTCCTGCCATCAAAATTCCATAAAGGTGCAATTTTTTTGAAATCATTATTTTTCTTCTGATCTAGAAACCTGCCAAGACTCAGACATTTTGGGAGGTGAATACTAAATATCTGAGAATGATGAAAGAAAAAAACAACTTCCTAACAGTGAAATAACTTAAAATGGAATGAGCTGCTTCAGCAAGTGGTTTGTGTGTGGGGGTTCCCCCTAACTAATGAGCAAAAGTTGGGTGACCACTGGCTGGGATTGTTTTAGAAGGGACTCTTGCAAAGAATTCTTATTTAAAGTTACAAATTGGACCCCATAGTTCCTGAGCTCTCTTGAGATAACTTGAACATGCCATCCCACGTATTACTGACAAATGTTCTCCTGGGTAGTTAAGAGATGAGCACCATGTTCCACACTTGTACAGTCAGGCTCAGATACCACAAAACAAAGCAAAAACCACACAAACCCCAAACTTTTTCAGCACTTTAAGGGTTTAGGCAAAATAATTTTTCCATAAGAAGGAATGCCAGGTATGTCCATCAATTATTACATCTTAGGAGTTTTTAAAAACTTATGCTCTTTATTCATCTATAGGCTCTTTCATAGGCACTTAAAATTCCAGTATTTTATTAAGAGCCCACTATGTGTCAGATACGGAGCTAGGCATGAGGATACAGAGTTGAAAATGAAACTGTCTCTGAACCTTAAAAAGCTTATAAATTAGCATATATGACACATGTAAAATTAATATAAAATTGGAGGAAACCCTAATGGTCCTCTAGCCCTATCCCTTCATTTCATAGATGAGAATCCAGATATGGAAAGTCACTTTCACAAAGTCACATGACTAATGAGACTTGGAGCCAGGTCCAGTACTTAAGTCCTTCGCTCGCCCCTCTTCCTTTATCCCTCATTATAGCAGTGTAATTAAGATGATGCGTGCATGTGTAAAATCCTCTGATTCCAAGTGGGTTTACAGTGAAGAGACTTACAGCTCTGTTCCCTGTAATTGCTAATAATTACCTGGCATTTGGAGAGTACTCCCCCTAATTTCTCCATCAGGTAGTATAGGGCTTGGTGCTTCCTGAGAGCACTATTAGAATAAAGCTGCCCAAAATAAAGTTTTCTAGCAATAAAAGGGGAAGAAAACCCCTTACCATTCAAACTAAGCAGGGATTTTCTGGCTTCCCATTCCATTTGCCCTTCATAATGATCTAACCCCCCCCATAGAAAATAAGTAACATTAAATTCCTCCAAAAGACTAATGAGGTGACAACCTTTTTGTGCTTGTTTAGAATTAGAAAAAAAACAATGAAAAGATTCCTCTGTACTGAAAAGTTCAAGGCTCAGAATTCTCCCTCTATCTCTGTGCTCCTCCTCTGACTTACCCTCCCCCTTCTCTCTAAATTGTGGAGAGTTTCTCACGTTTTCTATGATTCTATCCTGCCACCCATTCCCATTTTTTCCTTAAGTGTACATATGTGGACCTATTCGCAGGTACTCACAGGAAGAAGCAGAGGTCAAAAAGGAAAAAAACAAACTGTTCTCTCTGTTTTTACTTCCTGTCCTCTACACCTCCACCCTATCCTCTAGTATCCTGTCTCCCCACCTGTAGTTGTGTAGAACTGGGCAGCAGGTGGACTGGAGAACACACATGGGAGGCCAGTGGCCAACATCTTGAGAAAGCTTTAACATAGTTAAGGCAAATCAGGAGACCAAAGGAAAGGAACTAGAGTGAAGAAGGAGATAAAATTTTAAAAAAATTCATCTTTAGGATGCCATGATCTGAGTCTTTGGAGCTCCCAGCATATCTGAGTTTTTATGAGCTATGGGTTAGCTAAATCTAAATTCAAAATGAGTACATCAGTAGCCAGGGATGAACATGGAGCAGAATGAAGTCCCTTAGATACTTGTTTTGTATTTGAGAAAATGGTTATAATCATTTAGAAGCTAGTGGGGTACAGTGACTTACAAAACTTACTTTCCACACTACCTATGTGACCTAGGATGAGTCAAAAAAACAAAACAAAACAAAAAACTTCTCTGAGCTTCAGTTTCCTCATCAATAAAATGAGGTCTCTGAGGTTCTTTCCAGCTCTAAAGTTTTGCTATCAGATGGGTTCCATTCTACTTTTGTCTCTTACTACCTGTGACTTTGATTAAAATCACTTAATCTCTCTGGATCTTAGTTTCTTCGGTAAAAATAGGGGAGGGGATCAGATTAAATAGCCTGCGAGCTCCCTTCGACCTCTAGCTCTATTGTCCTCTACTTTAGAATGGGAGTTTAGAAGTCATCCAGTCTGATCCCCTTTATGGTACAGATGGTTGGGGGGGTGGAGGGGGGCTGATGCTTCAAAAAATCAAAACAAGCAAACAGAAACCTTCCCAAACAAAAAACCCTGTCCAGGTCTGCCCAGGTAGTACATGACAGTTGTCTTACGTATTCACCAAATCTGAGTCATAGTTTCCTCATCTGTCAAATGCGAGGGTTGGACAGGAAGACCTTAAAGTCCTTTCTAACTCTAATTCCAGAAGGAGATAAGCTCCCTGAGGGCAGGACTATGAGAATACTTAGGTATTTGTGTCCCAAGTACCTAGCATAGCACAGGTTCAGCCATGAAAAAGAGAAGAAAATCTAGCTGGGCAGAGATCCACTTGTTCAGTATGGTTAACTCAGAGAGTATCTATCTACCTTCTTATCAAATGTTGTTTGAAAAGAATTAACCATTGAGTACAAGAACCTTACAAGCCTGATATATCACTCTCAGACATTCATTGCATAGCTCTTTCCCTTTTATTTCCTCCTGGAGGAAAACTAAAGGATTATGGGACATTGCAGAATATCTGATTCTTTTGGCGATGGGAGTGGAAGGTTGATGCTAACTCTTCACTGTTGGAAATCTATGGCAGAAAGGCTGCATGAAGGGCTGGTGAAGACCCCTTTTCCCCTACTCCCATTGAAAGTTTAAAGTAAGAAGCAGTAGAAACAAAGAAGTCAAGTCATTATTGGGGTCTCATTACAAAAGTAAAAAAAAAAAAAATAAAAAATAAAAAGGCCCAGGAAGAAACAGACACCAAAATTATTAGACAGATGAGGTGGGACTTTTTTGTGATGATGAATTATAATATCTCTGAGGTCAGAAGTACTCTTCTCATCATATGATATAAGGAGATTTCACATAAAGTCAAGCACAGAATCCATAGAAAATTTCAGGGGAAAATCTCACACCTCAGGTAGGCACAGAGAGGTAATGTGTTACAGCAAATAAAATACTAGATTTGGAGTCCCAGAAAATCTTATCTGTAACATATATTGGCTATGTGACTAGGTGAGTCCCTTCACTTCTCAGTGGCTCAGGTAACCATTCTTTATAGTCAGTTGCAGAACAGTTAATGCTCTGCATTAATTTAGGGCACAGCCCTATTGAGATTTCCTGATGTCAAGGAAATCAGGGGGACAACCACCTACCCAAAGAATCCAACCAGAATAAAAACTGATAAATAGTGAATTCTAACTTGCCAAGAAAAGCTTGACTTGCCTTTAAAGACTACACTTCAGCCTTCCAAGGATCTGGAATTGCATTGTCTTGGTTGCAAATTTCACTGAAGCTATCTGTCACTGCAGAATACTGTGAAGTTGCTTGGGAATCCTGCTATAGGAGATCTGCCTGCAGAGACTGGATGGCCACCCGAATGTTTCTGGTGGGATTCAGGCCCTAGAAATAGATTAGATGATCTCTGAAGGCTAACCCAATTCTGCAATTTCATGATTGTATGGAATATGCAAAAAGTACTGCTATAACAGAAAATTGTAATGAACTTGATGATCCCTTTCTTCACAGATGTTATAATAATTGTTAGTATGGTTCAAGTAGAATTACCAGAATATAGCATAGTTGAGATGATTGAGCTATGCCCCACTCAAAGGGTCATGGTGGTGGGGATGGAGTGAAGGAGCACTGACAATGGACCTCTACCCCTTAACACTGCACCCACACATACTTCTAAAAATTATGACCTACGTGACCTTTGACAAGGTACTTGAACATCTCTAGGCTTCATTATCCTCTCAAAAATGAGGGAAGAGTTGGGCTAAATGGCCTTGGAGATACCTTCCATGTCTGTATCTCTATGATGCTACCATCTCTAAAATGCCCCCACCCCCAACTGTGGATGGGATTCTCTATTCTCTTTCAGTGACCTTATCAATTGAAATGCCTTGAATTATCTCTATGGTGATAACTCCCTGGAGCTATATTTCCAGAGCTCTACTTCTGAATCTTGAATTATCTACTCAGCATATGTGTTACCTATTGCATGTTTTGAACTAGATGTAGAATAGGCATCTCAAACTCAAAATGGTCAACGTGGAACTCATTATCTCCAATATCCACTGATCCCTAGGTTCATTCCCATAATACCCAGCCAGATCTATGACTTTGGTGCTATCCTTGACTACTCACCATTACTTACCTAATTTATCTAATCAGTGTCCAGGTGTTTCAATCTCTCCACTCTCTAAGTCATAAAGCACATTTTCCTAAAGAACATATTAGATTATGCCATTTCTACTCAATCCACCCCAGCTTCAAGGACCAAATCTAAATTCTTTCATTTGATACTAGAAGTCCTTCACAACCTAGCCTTAACATCTATCCTTCCATCTGGGTTTTACATTAACACCTCCCTCTCCTCCCACCTCCCAAATCTCAGACACTGCAGTGTCCTATCTGGTCACCTTCAGGTTCCTCCTGCAAAATGTTTCCATCTCCTCTCTGTCTTCCTTTGCAATTGTTCCTCTTGCCTGGAATGCCCTCTTTCCTCACTTTCATCACATAGAATCCCTAGTTTCCTTCAAAATTTAGAGAAACTACTAGGTGCTACAAATAACCTCAATTCCTCCAACCTGGTGCTGCCACCCGCTCCTCTATCACCACTGATTTTGTAGGTATATTTTATATACCTATATTTGTGTATGTTGTCTCTACTGGCTGAACTATAAGCCTATGAAGACAGGGAGTATTTTTATTTTTATCTGTCCTCTATCACACTGATTTTGTCCTCTATCACACTGATTTTGTCCTCTATCACACTGATTTTGTAGGTATATTTTATATACCTACATTTATGTATGTTGTCTCTCCTGGCTGAACTATAAGCCTATGAAGACAGGGAGTATTTTTATATTTATCTGTGTATTATCAGAGTTTAGCACATAATAGAATCAATTAATAGTTATTAATTAAAACTGGAGAATGACTCATTTTCTCATTTTAAAGCATAAACAAGAATAGGATATTTTTTTGGAAGAAAATTCTTTGTTCCTGACTACTATTGTGATATTTTCAACTTCAATGCATCCTTGAAGTCTTCTCCTTTAATGGAGATACCTCTCTGAACTTCATCACAGTCATAGTTGGAAAGATTTATGTGGTGACTGACACTCCTTATTCATCCTTTTTTATAGGTGCTACATTAAAAAAACAAAACAAAACAAAACAAAAAACCAGTGGTCCCTCAAGGAGTCCAATATGCTGACTTCTTCCAAAATTTCACTGATGTTAATTCTGGCTAACTTCCTGGTAGCCAAAAGTCAGGGTAGCCAGAAGCCACAGACAAGTACTTTCAAGTCAATAAAAATGTCATCTGACTCCTCAAGTGCTTCCTCATCTGAATCTTCAACATTAACTTTGAAAGACATCAGTACAGATTCAAGTGAAATCATTTCATATTCTCATGAAACATCCACTGAATCTGACATTTTCTTTGGGACAGAAGAGACTGAAGCGACAAAGTCAAGTGAAATACCGTCAGGTGATTGGAGCTCAGAAGTCGACATTGTATCATCATCTTCATCAAGTCCGATCACTGAATCTATTCTTTCTCTCCATGTTCCTAGGGATGAAATCTCTGCTTCTTCAGATGACAAAGGGGCCCTTATGGACTCCCTTCACAAACATTTTACTAAAAGATCCACTGAATTTGACATTTTCTCTGGGACAAAAGAGGTTGAAGAGGCAAAGTCAAGTGAAACACTGTCAGGTGACATGAGCTCAGAAATGGACACTCCATCATTATCTCCAGAAGCATTTCCACTGGTAACTGAAGCTCCTGTAGAAATAGTCACTGAAGATCCTACTGAAACATCCACTGAACTTGACATTTTCTCTGGGACAGAAGTGTTTGAAATTCCAAAGTCTAGTGAAATACAGTCAGGTGACATGAGTTCAGAAATAGACATTGTGCCATCATCTTCAGCAATCCCCACCACTGAGGCTGTTCTTTTCCCTAATATCTCCATGGACAAGATCCCTGATTCTCCAGAACACAAAAGAACCACAGCACTTCCAAAGCTAACTGAAGCCCCTGCAAAAATCTCCACTGAAGATTCTCATGAAACATCCACTCAAATTGACATTTTCTCAGGGACAGAAGAGTTTGAAATTTCGAAGTCTAGTGAAATACAGTCAGATGACACGAGTTCAGAAATAGACATTGTGCCATCACCTTCAGCAACCCCCACCACTGAGTCTGTTGTTTTCTCTGATGTCTCCATGGATGAAATCACTGATTCTCCAGAACACAAAGGAACCACAGCATTTCCAAAGCTAACTGAAGCCCCTATAGAAATTCCCACTGAAGATCCTACTGAAACATCCACTGAATTTGACATTTACTCTGGGACAAAAGAGGTTGAAGAGGCAAAGTCAAGTGAAATACTGTCAGGTGACTTGAGCTCAGAAATGGACACTCCATCATTATCTCCAGAAGCATATCCACTGGTAACTGAAGCTCCTGTAGAAATAGTCATTGAAGATCCTACTGAAACATCCACTCAACTTGACATTTTCTCTGGGACAGAAGAGTTTGAAATTCCAAAGTCTAGTGAAATACAGTCAGGTGACATGAGTTCAGAAATAGACATTGTGCCATCATCTTCAGCAATTCCCACCACTGAGGCTGTTCTTTTCCCTCATGTCTCCATGGAAGAGATCCCTGATTCTCCAGAACACAAAAGAACCACAGCATTTCCAAAGCTAACTGAAGCCCCTGCAAAAATCTCCACTGAAGATTCTCCTGAAACATCCACTGAATTTGATATTTTCTCTGAGACAGAAGAGTTTGAAATTCCAAAGTCTAGTGAAATACAGTCAGGTGACATGAGTTCAGAAATAGACATTGTGCCATCATCTTCAGCAATTCCCACCACTGGGGCTGTTCTTTTCCCTCATGTCTCCATGGATGAGATCCCTGATTCTCCAGAACACAAAAGAACCACAGCATTTCCAAAGCTAACTGAAGCCCCTGCAAAAATCTCCACTGAAGATTCTCCTGAAACATCCACTGAATTTGATATTTTCTCTGAGACAGAAGAGTTTGGAATTCCAAAGTCTAGTGAAATACAATCAGGTGACATGAGTTCAGAAATAGACATTGTGCCATCATCTTCAGCAACCCCCACCACTGAGTCTGTTTTTTTCCCTGATTTTCCCATGGATGAAACCTCTGTTTCTCTATACCACAAAGGAACTACAGAATCTGTGAAGCCAAGAGAATCTTCTGACATCAGTACAACCCCAGCCTCCATCCAGAATCCAACAACCGTCATACCTAGAAACAATGAGGTTTTCATTTTGCCTTCTACCACCAGCACAGAACTTGTTGACTCAAGTGATTCTGTAAAACTACCAGAGGAACAACTCTCAGATGCATTCAATACTTCAAAATTTGTGTCAATCGCTGTACACAAAGAAAGTAAGTATACTACTAGTAGTAGTACTACTACCGGTACTACTATTACTACTTCTACTATTCTGTTTTTATTACTACTACTGTTACTAATGATGATAACAATGATGATATCACCACCTCCAAAGAAAATAGCAAACATTTACTTAGTACGTGAAGGCTTACAAAGTTCTTCACATAGATTATCTTTTGTTTCGTTTTCACAAAAACCCTATTTCAAAAAAAATAGATGCTATTGTTGCCCTTATTCTACAGATGAGTAAACTGAGCCAGAAGTGATGTCATGACTTGTGAATTGATTTTAAGTAAGGAGAGCTGTGCAGTCACCAGCCTCACTTTCTCCTCCAGAGCCTTCTGGGTCCAGTGGCCAGATATAGATCAGGATAGCTGGAGATGGTCCAGGATGCAGTTGATATTTTTAAGCTAAGGCCTTTCTGAATTCTCACTTTGACTGAGACAATGCCCATTCAGTGATTAGACATGTTTAAAAAGTGAGTCAAGGGATGGCCTCTTTAATCCTGCCCCCCAAAAAAATAAAGAAAAGAAAAAGAAAATCAAACTAGAAGAGGAAGACCCTTGGGGTTTCTGGCCAAAAGAGAAACAATTACTATTTATATTCACTTTGATCCATCACAGACCAAAGACCTGTGATTGACTAATCGCAACAGCTCTTCCCAAAGTTGAAAAGTCTTTGAGGAAGGATGGGAATTCGGAGCATGCTGATTACAAGACCACCATTCTAGTCCCTAGGTAATTAGCCTCAGTTACATAGGAACTCTGTTCCTTTGGGTGCTAACACACTTGTCAGTGTTTCCTCACCCTTGGTGAGGCTGGTAACATCATACATACAAAGCACTTTTTAAATCATAGCACTGTGTCCAAGCACCAGTTACTGTTCACATTATTCCCTTCTGTGTTGTGGGTGGGGCTTTTTTTTGAGGGGTCCAAACCTGTAATTTCATTGACATAGGGAACAAACAACTTTTTGGGGTGGAAATTCCCTCTGTTCATGGACCTTGGTAATGGCTCAGTAACTTCTCTTGGAGCACTATCTGGGGGCTGAGATGTTAAGTGACTTGCCCCATGTGCCAGTCATGGGACTTCCTGATTCTAAAGACAGTACTGGATCCATTAAATACAGGAAAACCTGGGTTGAAAGTCTTGCATTTGGAACAAGTTGGTAAAGGAGCAAAGTATAGTACAGCAAAGGAATATCGTATGACAGTAATACAGAGGTAGATGGAGCTCTGTTTGAATCTGATTTGGCTTTTGCTATCAAGCCTCATAAAGTAAAAAGAGAAAGATTAGGGGCATTAGGGAAGGTCCTTAGAGCAACAAGAAACTTTACAGAGCCAAACATCCAGGCTTTAGTTTTATAGACAAGGCCCATCTAGGTCATATGTCAAACCACAGCCAATCACATTTCATTTTGTCCTTATCTCTGTTTTATCAGGACCCAACACTTTCCATTAACTAATCTTCCTGGGGCAGCTAGGTGGCACAGTGGATAGAATGCCAGACCTGAATTCAAATCTGATCTCAGACCCTTTAGTCACTGAACAAGTCACTTCACTGTTTGCCTCAGTTTTCTCACCTGTAAAATGAGCTGGCAAAAGAAATGGCAAACCTCTTGAGTATCTCTGCAAGGAAACTCCAAATGGGCTTAGCAAGAGTTGGACATGACTAAAATGAGCGGACAGTCAACAATAACCCTTCTAATTTCTGCATTTTCCTACTCTTCTCTGTAAGTTTGGCTCCATGTTTTGGCCCCAAACTACCTCTGCTCTTCACACTACTTACCTCAACGTCTTCCACCACCTCCTGCAGCTATCTACAGGGATGGTCACACCATTAATTTTGCCATCTCCCACAGATGTACCACTTCCATGTTCAGGAAACCTGAAAGTCCTTTATCTGATCCAACCTGCTGGCTTTCCTCCTCCCTCCCTGCCTTGAAACCCTCACATCTGCTTCATGTCCTCACCATGGTGTATAGCTCCACCTCTCAGTTCTCAGGACATCGCCCCTGCACTCATTACACCTTCCCTTTCCCATGATTACCCTTTGGTGAACCAGGGCAGGTCTACTTTATCCTCTTTTCTTTGGCCTTTTGTCCACTTACTCTTTCGAAGAGCTTGCCCTGACAAATGTCATCCTTGGACCACCCCCACCATCATCGATTGCCTATGTTTTTAACCAGGATTTTCCTGATACTTAGCTCTTTTTTTTTTTAACAAGGAAAATCCCTAACAATTATCAATGAAATGAATCAGCAACCATTTGGTAGATGCTGGGGATAAAACGTAAGGAATGAAACAATCCCTGCTCTTAAAAACTTTATGTTTTACTTTAGAGGACGAAAAAATGATCAACATGCAAACCTGCCCCACTTGTCTATGGCAAGTTTTCTGGCCTCTGGAGTTAGGACCTGGATTCGAATCTGTTAATATCTGTGTGACTTTTGTTTAAGTTGCTGTCACTTCATCTTCCATGGCCTTGGAAGATTTTCCCAACTATAAATTGGGAGGAATGAGCCATATGTATGGCCTCTGAGATCTTTTCCAGCTCTAGACCTGTGTTTTTATGGTCTATGGTCTTTGATGAATCTAGAAATTCATTTTTGCTACTTCTCCCTCTTCAGGGAAAACAAGTGTTGGAGTAGTATTTGGAATTGTTCTGGGGTCCACAGTTGGAGCTGCCTTCCTTGCAGCTGTTGCTTTCCTGTTGTACAGGAAGAGGAAATCCAATTTGTTTGCCCACCAGCGTTTTTTTGATGAGAAGAATGAGCCAGGTAAGAAACAGCTCTATGTCCTTACTTTACAAGGATCCAGTAGTCTTTTTATTAAAGGCCTCTTAGAAGAGTCCATAATCCCATAATGAGGTTTGGGTGGGAGAGCATGTGGTATTCGAGATGATTTTAGTTTATTATTTTATCTCCTATCTCAAAGGAGGCAGTATCTACAGCACTGACAAAAGCATTCGCTATGGCATCAGAAGACATAGGTTTTGGCCTTGCCTCTGATCCTTAATGACCTGTGTGACCACAGACAAATCATTCAACATTCCTGGGGCTTAGTACACTCCTCTTTAAATTGAAATTGAGGGGCTAGGGGGAATAAGACTTTACTAGATGGTCTCCAAGGTCCCTCTCCATGCTAGATCTATCATCTTACCATCCCAAGAAAGATGATACCCAAAACAATCTGCACCAATGAGTGAAAGTTGGGGGTGGGGTAGGGTAGCTGACTTTATATTTCCTTTCTCGTAAAATGATTTGAGGCAGCCATTCCAGAATCTCAAAACTAAGTCTTTCAAGTTGGACTTGAAGGAAGTATAGGGGGAGAGGTAAATAATGTATCATTTTGTTCAATTGCTTTAGAATCTAGCAGCTCGAATGCCGTATTGCCAACCTACTGCCCTTAGTGACTCCCTCCTCAGGACCACCATTTTTCGAAGGACCCCAGCCATGCTTCATCTCCCTCTGACCTGGACTCTACCTCCTTCTCTTCGCCTGCTTCATTTTTCTTCCCCTTTCCCTTGGCTCCCATCGGCTTTCCAGCACCCCTATTGTGTGCTGTCTTCCCTGGCTTAGAATGGAAACTCCTTGAGGGTAGTGATTATCTTACTTGTTTATGTTTGTATCCCCAGTGCTTAGCTTATTAGTGACACCAAAGCAATTGCTTAATAAATGCTTTTATTTCACCATCTTAATCCATCTATTAAATATCCCCAGAGAGTATGGAAACATGCAACAATGATAAGACAAAACTTCATTCTTATCCCACGAATTAATAAAGATTAGACCACCATGCCCCTACTCTCTATGCTCCTGAAGGGGAGGGGCTCAGGGTGGATACTGTTAAAGCCCTCTTGTCTATCTCTATAGACTTCCCTGGTACTCTCACTTCCCAGTCATTCTTGGAATTATTTTCTAGATTCAAATGTAAATAAATGTCATCTGCAATATCCATAAAATGGAATGGTAAACCACTTTAAGCAGCAAAATAATGAAGGATCGTTTATACAAAATAAAATAATCTGAACCAGATTTGATGTTGTCAGTTCTGATGTCTGATGCACGCCTCATCAGACAAATCTCCATTTTCAAATTTACAAATGACCCAAGTATCCCTAACCCATACTCTGTACTCCTCGGGATTAGCTACTGCCTGGTACATAGAAAATGTTTAAACAAGCTCTGAACACAACCTGGTTAAGGTCAAGCTTGATAAGCTTAGATGGCAACCAAATTCTGTTCTGTCTTAGGATTTAAGTCTATTAAATACTTACATTTTTTAATTTTTTCCTGGTTTCGACTAAGAACGCAATGCCAAAGGACAAGTTTCTGCTCCCAAATTAGTACCTGTGGCAAATTTTGTAAAACAGCAGGGCCAGAGATGTTATAATTCACCATAAAGTGTGTAACTGGCTTCTCTGCCCCACTGCAGACCATTTTTGTTGTCTTTCAAGTGCCTATACTACTAATCTATTGATGACATGGAGTGTCATTATCACAGAGAAACATGTTGATTATTAGCTTGTCTCTTTATGTGTATTTTTTAAAAGTCAGAATTCAAAACATGTGCTGTAGTTTTTCACCACATCAATACCTCTCAATATAACAAGGAGCTCCAATCAGTAGGAAGGATTCCTAGTATGGGAAGTCCTAAGGAAATAGAATGAAAAGCAATTGAAGTGTAAAAATCAAGGCCTGGGGAGGTGCTTAAAGGCACTCAGAGATTGACTTGCCTAAGGGCCAATGACCGGAAAGAATCAGAGCTGTGTAATGAACAGAAGAGTTTCGGACTCAGAAGCCAGAACTGTCTCATGGGATGTGCTGTGTCTTTTCTGGTTTCTTTTGCTGGATTCCCTCTCTCCCCCCACTTCTTTCTCCAGGCCCTTCCTCCTCTCTCTCCCTCTTCTCTTTCTTTCTCATAGACCTATGTCTGCCGAATTTTTCATTTTTACATGGTCTCCTTTGACTTTCAGAATAATGTGTGGGAATAGGTTCTATGACTATTTTACAGATAAAGAAACTGAGGTGGACAGAGACTGAGTGACTTCTGCAGGGTCACATAACTTGTAATATGCAGGATTTAAACTCAGAGTTTCCTGATTTTTAAGGCCAGAGCTCTAACCCATGCAATTATATAAAGTATGTGTGTATATGCATATATATGTATTTAAATTTATACAATTTAAATTATATATGTATATAAATGTATATAAATTACAGGCACATAAAGATACATATATACATTCCAATGGGTATAGACACATTTATGAATACATGAGCATATACATATATGTGCATATGTACATACATACACAGAAATTTGGAGCACTATCTCTATGCTACACAGTATGTATGCATGTGTGTATCTATATATGAATACACAAAAATACACACATTCCAATACATGCAAACATGTATATGTATGTACACATATACAGAACACAAACAAATACATATAGAATACACTTAATATACTGTTGCTATTTGTCTTTTTTCTCAAAGAGAGAAGGTGATGCCTTGACTTTAAGTGAATTGGATGTAATTGAGGCAGGGCTGTGCAAAGTTATCAGTCTCATTTTCTTCCCCAGGGTTATCTGAGTCCAATGGCAAGACATGGTGTGGCAATAAAAATTGCCTGATGTGGCAATGCAAATTATTCAAACTACAATAAGAGAGACTGAGGCAGAGCTCTGTACCAATGGTACTTTATTAAAGGGTTCATAGTCCCCTCTAATGAAGTGGGCCTTAGATCTTCCTCAAAATCTGAGATGACCCCTACTTTCAGGGCCTTATTTTTATAGGGTTAGCTAGCTAAACATTCAAGAACAGCTCTGCCAAATACAGAATAATTACATTGTTTGGCATATGATGCATAGGCTAAAAATGATCTCTCAGCAGGGTTATGAGTAGGGAGAAGCAACGAATGTCTTCATTGGTCATAAGATGGTGATAAGATGGACACTTTTTCATGTTGGACAAGAGAAAATGGTCTGGAGGTACAAAAATAAATTCGGTGGACTTTCCACATCACTGAGTCATTTCTGCCACACTGGGCTTGGTCACCATAAGGAAAAATATCCCAACATATAGACACATGAACATTACATATAAATACACAAGGTACATGTGTCATAATCTACATACATATACACATATATGTGCTTGTATATACACAGTATAGAGAAAAGTCCAGAGCACTACCTCTATGCCACGATGTGAATGTATATGTATAAATTTTATGTGTGTATATATAAAATTCACTCCAATGTACAATATATATTATATATACCTAGGCACACACGTGTATATAAACATACACATATATGTATAATCATGTCCATATGCATGTACACATATACACAATATAATGGCACATACAGACACGTTTGGATAGGTTACAATTTATATTCCTTGAGGAAATAGCCCCTCAGAAGAGAGATGAGCTCACAGACCTCTGGGGTCCTGAATGGTTTCTCACCTCAAGCAGTAACAAGTAGTTCTGAGCAGGGCTAACCTTGCCACTGCTAGCTTCGTAAGACCATTTTGCATTGTTTCTGTTATTATTTCAGTTCACCGATTAGAAAATACAACTGACATTTACAATCTGGGTTTTGGAGGCACCAGCTTCTTCAAATCTGCTTTCCCTGATGACCCAGTCATGGAGAAGAACACGAAAAGGGTAGGAGAAAACATTCAGATGAAGACTATCCCTACAGCCTATACTTTAAATAAACCATGGAGAATAGGACTTCAGAAAACAGAATCTCGTTTCATGCCGAGGATTGTGTCAAATCCTTGAGATGTCCAGGAGATGACAGTCATGTAGACATGAGGCAGATTTTAAAATCGTCACCAAATGAAGAGCGTAAATCACATAGTAAGTTACATGTCACTTTCAGTCTTGTTTATATTTTCTCTCAAAGGAATTCTCTATTTTAAGATTTATCTCATACTGAGTCTGGTCTTCCTTACAAAGGACAATATTTACTGAATAAAAGCTAAGAGGCTCCATACTGACAGCATATCAAGCCATGTGATTACCTAGGACCCTGTTCAATAAGAGTAGATGACCCAAATTCAAGGCTAATAAGACTGGAAGAAGCTTCCAGAAGCTAGACATGAGTCCAGAGTTCTTATCAATTTCCCTTCCACATTCCCAGTTCCACACAGTTCTCCAGCTCCACTACCATATCTGCCTTCTTTTAAAAGGAGAGATGTGATATTTGACTTTTGTGGAATTTGTGACTTGTCACTAGCCTGGTCAGCCTACGTGACACTTTAGTCTGGTGAGAATTTGGCACAATATGTGAGCTGTCAGAAGTTGAAGACTGTGAGAGAAAATATATTTTCTGCCCCATTGCTGTTCCACTGTCTCTCCAAAGCTTTACAGCTCCTGGAAATGAATCTGCAGCTTTCTGGGGAGAGATTGCTGGTTGGGGAAGGCAGTGACATGGCTGAAATGACCTCATCAAGGAAAGAAACATTACACTTCTGGAAAAAGCAATGCCAACACCCTGAGAAACTGTAACTTGCGGCAGACCTTATAGGTTTATAACAAGGCTTCTTTCTGCATGATTACAAAATGTAGGAATCTGGAGAAGGAAACCCTTCTCCCATGAGTATATGAGGGTATAAGCAAAAACAAATAGTTTGCATGCCTTCAGATAACAGAAAATGGAACTCCAGAGTGACATAGCATTGCTTGTTAGCTTATTATTATCAGCCTGGGTATGGAATGGAATGTTGGTATGGGGTCCATAGACTGTGATCTTTTTAAATAGACCAGGCCTAGAAAAAGAAAGAATGTAAAGATCATTTCCATATATGCACAAACAAGACTGACCAAAGACACTTTTTCCTTTTTAAGAGTTGGTTACTGATAAGGAGCAATAAATCCAGAAAAGAAGTCTAACGTCTTTCATGGATGGCACAGTGGGTCCTTTTTGAAGGTTTGGAGGTTTGGACCAAGGAAAGAAAAGTTAACCTGCAGCAATAGGGACATTGGGGTTAGATCAAAAAATTAATTTATGGAGGCTTCATTTAAGATAGATGGGACTCAAGAAGGCAACCACAACCCTAGACTCCAATTCCCTGTTGAACTCATTCACAAATATTGACTAAGGGACACATTTTCATCTGAACTTCTGTGACTCCATGAATTTCCCCCAGGAAGAAGAGAAGGAAACAGAGAATACTCACCCCATATTGCCATAAAAATAGCAAAGAAAACTGTCCCTCCATTGTCAAACAAATGTGTCACCTGAAAGAAAAATTAAACAGAAATGATCTCTTGATTTAAAGAATCCTTCAATACTGATTCCATCAATTTTTTCCTTTGAGAAATATTTCTTACATTTTATTATTTATTATTATTTTTTAGATGTTTTGTGTTAAGTTTTGGACAGGAAGGTGTACCCCCCCCCAATTTCTCCCTTATTTTCTCCTGACTTTTTCCTTTGTTTCCCCACCTTTCAAATAACACCCTTTTTTTTTAACTCAGAAGTTGTACTAAATGTTTCTGTAGTACCTGGGTGGGCCACTTACAATATGAGATCTGACATATTTGATCTCTCCATGAAACACTGAGAAGGATTTTTGTTGGTAAAACAAACATATCTAGTACTGCAGGTTTTCTTTCCAACACTTCCCAAATCTAAGGTATCTACACAACCTTCACTGGGCTCCCCACATGGTCCAAAGTCTGTACAATAAAATTATTTCCTTTCATCTTTTGTTAGGTACTTTCACCACCCAAGAAAGGTAAAGATTTTGAGTTTTGCATTTCTTTTCATTCTATGATGTCAGGATATAGTTAAAGATTGTTGAAGAAGGTAATGTTGAATGAAGCTTGAACAGTGGAAAAAAGCACATTTGTATCACTTGGTCAAATATTTATTAGTAACTATGAGGTTTGTGACAGAATCAACTGATTTGAATAAAGACGTTAGTTCAGTCTTTGAACTGTATATTTTCCTGTTTTGTTATTTTTGGTGTGTGTATGTGCTTGTGTGTGTGTGATTCTTTTTTTACTGCTGTGACAGCTACCCAATTACCAAGCTTAGTTGCAGCATTAGGAAGAAAAGTACATTTTATATCCCAAAGGAAAGGCATATTGCAAAAGTAGGAAAATGAAAAGGATGGCCATCGATGTGCTCCGCAAGCAATAAGTCATCACTGAAAACACAATTGTGAAATGTTCTGTATAAGGGTTCATTTTGGAGTTTTTGGTATGGCCACTATATGACCAGGGTAGCATGTCTCTCAAAGGGTCTTTCCAGTTCAGAAATTTTCTGATATGATACCTCCCTTTTTAGATGCCTGGGATTTCCAAAATCTCTTTCACAACTCTATGTTCTTATTATGGGTGGAGAAACAAGTATCATTAAGCAAAGAACTGAAAAGTAATGAATGTCACAGGATTGGACCCAAAATAATAGCTAACATTGCCAAGCAAGAGAGAATCTAGTTTTTTCCCCTTAGTCAACATCTAAGGAAATCTATATAGGGGCTAAAATCCTAGCCAGGCAGAATGGCTCTAAGCAGTCCCTGGATACAGTTGTATATAGATTTAAGCAAAATTTATACCTCTTCTTTCTTTCCTTTCTATGAACCCTACTCTTCCTCTTTCTCATCTCTCTCTCCTACTAATAAGTACCCAAAGCCAGACTTAAAGACTAAACTACCAGGTTAGCATTCTATTGACTATTGCCTTGAAAAGACGTTTACTACACAGACATACAGAAAAAATAAAACCCCACCAAACTTGGAGTTTCATTCAGTTAGGGAACTCCTGTGGCAGAAATTCCCTCCATTAATGCAGATTAGAAAATTTTATTCTATTTATGATCTTGGAGGGTGTTCTAGGATCACAGAGAAATTATGTGGTTTATCCATAGTTACAGAGAAGCAAGATCAGAGGCATTTAGTTTCCTCTTCCTGAGTTGAAATTTGACCTCAGACACTTACTAGCTATGTGACCCTGGACAAGTCACTTAACCCTGTTTGTCTTAGTTTCTTTATCTATAAAATGAGCCAGAGAAGAAAATGGAAAATCATCCCAGTATCTCTGCCAAGAAAACCAGAGTCAGACACATCTGAAATGAAGCAACAACAAAAAGGGATGATAGAGGCCAACATTTTCAGTAAGGAAGCATTTCTTCCCAACTCAGAAAGGTCTGGGACTCATTTACTGCTAGGGAGAATTGGGGACTACTTGAAGTGCTAGAGAAGCAGTCTTCTATGACTGTTCTAGCTAACAGATTTGATGAAGCACTTTAACCACTGCTGAGATTTCATATATGTATATATGTATTTATATATGTGCATATATATATATATACATACACACAGACACATACATATATATGTATATATGAAAACTTTCCATGTACTATGAGAAATTCTACTGAAATGGAAATCAACTGGCTAGCACTGGAAGCTCTGAAATGAACCTCCCCACAATTGCAGAATTTTTTAGGGCAATGGAAAGAAGTCAATGTTTGGAGTTCAGTTTCCCGGGCTAGAAAAATTCACTACCTTCTCTGACCTTTAGTGTCATGGATCATAAATGGAAAGATCTGTGACAGAGGCAGGATTTGAATCCAGATCTTTGTTGTTGTGCAGGTATATCTAACTCTTTGTGATCCCACCTGGGATTTTCTTGGCAGAGATACTGAAATGCTTTGCCATTTCCTTCTCTGGCTTCTTTTACAGATGAGGAAACTGAGGCAAAGTGGGTAAGTGACTTGCCCAAGGTCACAAGGCTAGTAAGTGTCTGAGACCAAATTTGAATTCAGGTCCTTTTCTCTATTTAACTGCCAATCTGCCACTCTTTCTAAAGCAGCAGAGTTCCTTCACCAGGAAAATCAGAAGATTGGACTAGATGACCTCTGTGGGCCTGGTGGCTTTAAGTCCATGATCTCTCTGACAAGAGCTATACGGGAAAATTAAGTATAAATAAAGTAAACATAGAAAAAGGTCAATCATTTCCAAGGAAAACATGATGAGTTTTAGCAATTTTTCCATCATCCTAAGATTTGTTTTCAGTGTGAACACAACTCTCAAGTTATAATGGAAGTCAATGTGGAAACATGATTCAATATACAAAGCTTAGTTTCTTGAACTTTTTTACAAGAATTCACTTCATTCACAAAGTTTGATAAACTTCTTACTCCTTCCAATCATTCTTAGCTTTAGGATACTATCACATGCTGCAAGATAGTTTGAGATAAAACGAACAATACATCTATAAGTCACTTCATAAAATGTAAACTGCTTGAGGGAAGGGACTATGACTTTTTTTGTATGATCAGTATATAAGCACAGTGCCTGGAAACAAAGTAAAGTGCTTGAAAAATATCTTTTGAGTTAAGACACATAGGTTTCTGCAGGGGAATGCTCCCTCAGTTCCAAATCTAAACCTCATACTGAAGAATTTCTGTACATTATATAAACTTGTGTTCAGTTTGTTGGCTCTCAGATCATACAGCTAGAAGGGAAGGGACCTCAGAGACTACTTCATCTGATCTCAATCTATATATGAGGAGACCTAGACCTAGAGGGTGATAAAGATGCCATAGGTGGTAAGTATCAGAGGTAGGACTTGAGTTCAGGGTCTTCCTATTAGGTAGCTAGGTGGTGTAGTAGATAAAGAATTGGCCCTGGAGTCAGGAAGACCTGAGTTCAAATCTTATCTCAGACCCTTACTAGCTGTGTGACCCTGGACAAGTCACTTAACTCCATTTGCCTCAGTTTCTCCATCTGTAAAATGAGTTGGAGAAGGCATTAGCAATCAAATCTGGCATTTTTGCCAAGAAAATCCCAAATGAGGTCAAAAAGCCTCAGACATGCTGAAGTGATTGACAAACAATGAAACAAACATCCTATTGGCTGTGTGACCCTGGGAAAGTTCCAACTTCTCATCACCCCAAACAGCCCAAGCCTCTAAGATAAAATTGCCAAGAAGGTGCTAGCTAATAAGCACAGTCTTTATTCCCATCATCTAACTCATATTAGCAAAGTGTTTTTTACTTGTCTGATGAATGGTAAGGAGGCTGGGGGTGTGGATCTCATTTTTTTTTTTTAGTAATGTATCCATTTTTTCAAAAAGCAAAAAAAAAAATAACTTACATAAGGCTTTAAAATCACAGAAATGTCAGAGAAACAAATACAACAAAATTAAGAAATTTCATACCTCCAGTTCACCCCCAAGGTCCAAACCTATTTTGTTCCTTAAGGAAGCAATTATTTTGGGAAAATGTTCTAACCCGACACTTAGATTGCTCATACTTCTAATAGGAGTTACTAGGTCAATTCTTTCCAATATAATTAATCTCCTGACAGTTATGGGGCTCTCTACCCTTTTCCTTCAGGAAAAGTGTCCTTCCTGAAGAGTGCGGAATTCCATCTGGAATTTGTAATGTTGTGAAGGAGGAATTCTTCTTGAATTTTAGGAACAAGTAAATGTGTTTGATTAGAACTATTCAATCTGA
The DNA here is from genome assembly GCA_023548195.1 of Bettongia penicillata ogilbyi. Classification (NCBI taxonomy): domain Eukaryota; kingdom Metazoa; phylum Chordata; class Mammalia; order Diprotodontia; family Potoroidae; genus Bettongia; species Bettongia penicillata. The sequence goes on along the minus strand of JAJHZJ010000194.1, from coordinate 191,407 downwards.
AACTGGAATAAAAAGGACATTAACCAGACGGGGCCCTCTAACAGTCATACAGATCTGAATTACTTGGAGGGGAGCTTGATAACTATGTATTTAAGGCCAGCAATCTGCATCTAAAAGTTATCAGTTTTGTTTAACTTAAGGCACTTATTAAGATACCCATAGAAAGGTTTCTGACTTCCCAGAATCCCATTGTATTTTTGAAGAGTGAAGAGGTACCAAGGGGGTGCCATAATTCACAAAGTGCTAGACCTGGAGTCAGGACAATCTGAGTTCAAATTTAGCCTTAGACACTTACTACTTGTGTGACCATGGATAAGTCACTCAATCTCATCAGCAGCCCCCACTCTCCTCCCCATGTCAGTCATAATGGAGAGACACTCTTAGAAGTCAGCCATTTACAATACTCAAGTTAGCACTCAGGAGCTATTACAATGTGTTAGAATGAAAACTCATTCACCCTCTATCTCTGTTCAGACTGGCTACTGGTTTCCATTGTACTGCCAGAAAGGATAAGACTAGATCACTGTAAGAATATTTCCAGGATCCTTTCCAGCTCTCAGCTAGGATATTAGACTAATCCTGCAAATGACTTTTTCCTACAGTTCACACCAAACCATGAAAATAGAAACAAAAATCCAACTTGTAATAATCAGAGTAAACAAAGAAAGGAAAAAATCTGAGAAGCATGCTAACAAAAGGGATCTTTTATGGGGGACAGAATTCTAATTTCTAGAATCCAATGGGTCATCAAAAGTGATATTATTGCTAAAAGAGCTCTTTAAAATGAATAATTTCATTAAAAAATAATGAGAAAAACAAGAGAAAAATAGCCTCAAATAAATATTTACTGCTTTTTGACTTAGAAATACCTCAGTTGAAATATCATTATTAAGTAATGAGAGTTATCCTTGACTCATTTCCCTCCCTCTCAGCCTACATATCCAGTTTATTGCCTAATCCTATCAATTCTCTCTCTAAAATATCCGTAACATCTGGATCCTCATCATCACTCCTCCTGCATGGAAACCACCCAATTTCAGTTTCTAAGAATTCCCCCAAACAATAATTTTGCCCTTGCCCATCCAACACTCCTCCGAATGAATCTTCTCAAGGCTAAGACTGACGAAAACAAACCATCATTCAAAAAGCCACCAGTCCCTCCACACTGGCTGGGAATAAAGCCTAAACTCTTTATATTGTTTTTAAATTTTTTCTCCTCTCCTCTTTTGTCTTGCTTTCCCCGCTTCCCTGCACTCCCTTTTTCCTTCCTTCATCTCTCTTGCCGTTTGTATAATCTACAATCTAGTCGGAACATGTCTCCTCACCTCCCAAATATACTCATTACCTCACATTGGTTGGTGCACCTCTAATGTGTCTCCCCCTTCTTGGTATTCCACCCATCTTTCGAAGCCCAACTTAGTGCCCCCTTTTTTACAGCACCTTCCTGACTGGCTCAACCTTCTCTTTCACTTGATTCCATTTTTTAGGTTTTAGATTACTCTTTTACTTTTGATTATATTCTAAATTCACATTTTTTTTTGTGGACATGTTTCATCACTCAAGTAGACAGTAAATTACTTGGGGAAAGGATTCATTCATAGAAAAGATGCTTCCCTTACCTTAGCATAGATGCAACTTTCATTCAATTTCTGGAGCATGCAACTTCTCTCACACATTGGGCACATCAGGATCTCTGTGGCTTGGCAGATTTCTTTGCTGAGAAATTCAAACAAGGGGGATTAAAAAATGCTAATAATATTCTAAGCAGAATCTTTATGGTCCTAGGCATATGTGATGCAGAAAAAGAATGAGTTTAAGAGAAAGAAAAGGAGGGTAGTCATAGTCAAGTTCAATGAATACATTTCCTGCTCTAAGAAATTTCAAAAACTGTCATAATAGCTAATATCTCTGTAGTACTTCTGAGTTACAAAGAGTTGTCATCACAACAGTCCTTTGAGATAGTCTGTTTAATAAATGGGGAAGTTGTGATCTGTATCAGTGCTGGAACTTGAACCCAGCTACTCTGAAATCACAGTCATTGCTTTTCTCAACACATCACAGAATGACTATTTAGGCTAACATATACTAGTAAAAGTCTTACTGCTCATAAGAAAGAGTATAAAGCATATTAAAGAAATATGAAAGTGCAAATGAGGTGGATTGTTCATGGAAGTGAATGACAGTTAACAGAGAATCAGACTGAATACTGGAACTGCTACCCATCAGATGTTAAAACGGTCAATAGTCAGTCAATAAACACTCATTAAACATCTATTATGTGGCAGGCACAGTGCCAAGTGTTGAGGATACAAAAATGTGTCAATAAGGAGCTCACAATCTAATGGGGGAGTAAGTAAGCAAATATGTACAACCAAGTTATATACAGGAAAAAAGAAAATGACTTAAAATGGAATGGCACTAGAATTAAGAGGGGTTGGGAAAGACTTCCTATGTAAGATGGGAATTTAGTTGGGACTTAAAGGAATGTATTAATGCCAGTAGGAAGAGATGAGGAGGGAGAGCATTCCAGGCATGGAGGGACAGCAAGAGAAAATGCCCTGAGTTAACAGATGGAGTGTCTCACTGGTGGAATAACCAAGAGGTCAGTGCCACTGGATTGAAGAATCAGTGTTGGGGAGTAAAGTGTAAGAAGATTGAAAAAACAGGAGGGGGCTAAGTTAGAAAGGGCTTTAAATAACAGAGGATTTTGTATTTGATGCTGGAGGTGATAGGAGTCACTGGAGGGTAACATGGTCATACCTATGCTTCAGGAAAATCACTTTGGGGGATGAATGGCAGATGGATTGGAGTGAAGCAGGCAGAACCCTCAACAGTTATTGCAATAACCCAAGGGTGAGGTGATGAGAGCCTGCACCAGGATGGCAGCAGTGTCAGAAGTGAGAAGTGGGCAAGTCAAATCCATCGGAGTTGACAACAATGTGTGTGTGTGTGTGTGTGTGTGTGTGTGTGTGTGTGTGAGAGAGAGAGAGAGAGAGAGAGAGAGAGAGAGAGAGAGAGAGAGAAAGAGAGAGAGAGACAGACAGACAGACAGACAGATAGACATAGTATGGAATCAAGAAAGATAACTAGATTACAAGATTGGGGGACTGGGAGGATGGTGTTGCCTTCTATAGTAATGGGGGAGTTCGGAGGGGGAAGGTAGGGTTTAGAGAGGAAGATGAGTTCATTTTTGGACATAGGGAGTTTAAGACCATTCAGACTAGGAACCATTTAGTTTGAGATGTCTGGAAAGCAGCTGGAGATTCAAGATTGGAAGCACGCAGAGAGGCTGGGACAGGATATATAGATTGGAGAGTCATTGGCATAGAGATGGTAATTAATTCCACAGGAGTTAATGAATGGAAGGGTTACAGTGTGTTAGAAATATGCCTTAAGAGAGATTTGTAGGATATAGACTAGAACTATATGGAATGGGAAAATAGGTGTGGATGATTGAACGAGAACTTGATTCCACTGGAATATTCAAATAAGCATTTATCTTTGTGGCTCATGGCATTTGCTTCTTTAACTTTTTCTCCCTTTCTCTTTGTTTATCTTATCTTTATATTTCTTTATGCTTTTCTTCCAAATTTCCCCACCCTGTGTTTGCTTCTCTACTTATCTACCTAAAACTTTTATTCATGCCTTTTTTCTTAATGACATCACTGTCCCATGACTGTCCAATGTGGCTCATTTTCCTGTGTTCCCCCTCCCTCCATTCCCACAAGAAGCTCTTTTCTAGCAACAAAGCACACTAGGGTAAAACAAACCACCATGTGGACCAGATGTTTTGTCAACTTTCAAGTTAGTCTGATGCCCATGATCGCTTGATTCCTCATTAAAATACTCTGAAATATGGGAGGGCAAGTATTGCTATCCCTATTTTCATAAATGTAGGAACTGAGGCTCAGAGAAGTTTCATTAGCTGCTCAAAGTCACAAAGAAAATAATTGGCAGAGCTGGTGCTGGAACTTAGACCTTATGTTCTCTTTTGTACAGCTGCATGGCCAAAGACAAAGTCTGTCATTAGCAATTAAGAAAACATCTGAAACTATACTGTGGGAAGTATGAAGTAGTTGTCTTGGAAATTGATGGAACTGAATGTTTACTATTTTCTCTCTCATAGTACCATCTACCATCATGGCCATGTCTTGACTGTTGTCTGCTTATGTCTCTCTTAGGACACACCATTTCAGTTCATGGAGTTCATCAGTGTTATGCTTCTTGGCTTTTATCTCAGTTCATGGATCAATTCAAGCATAAATTAGAGAGCTTTAGGACAGCAAAAATCATTAACAACCAACTTCACAAAAATCTCTGATCCTGAGAACATTCAATGACATTGTACAATGAATGGGTGGCTTCCTCTTTCACTTTCAACTGTCCTTCAAGTTGCAACTTATTCACTAAAACCCAATCAATTCTATAAACATTTCTTTTTCCTATTCACTTCCTTATTTACTCATGTCCACTCATTTATCACATATTCAATCAGTGGTTGAGATTGGTCAATTCTCTCTCCACATGATTTCAGGTCAGTCCCCTTTTCTTGACTCCCAGGCTCACAGCTTTTGTTCAGGCTCTCAATACCTCTCCCTGGGTGGGCTGTACGATGGTTTCCCACCCAGCTATATTTCTAAAAACATGTTTTATAAACTTATTTTTTAAACATTCTTTTTGAATTTTGAGCTCTAAATTTTTTCCTTCTCTTCAACCCTTTACCCACTGAGAAGGAAAGCTATTTATTATTATTATCAATTATATATGTGAAATCATGTAAAACATATTTCTGTATTAGCTATGTTTTTTTAAAGCGAGAAAAATAAAGAGAGGAAATTATACTTCAGTTTGCACTCAAGTTCATAAATTTGATGGGGTATGAATGCAGATCAAAGCCTACTATTTTCACTTCATTTCTTTTGTGTTTTTTTTTTCCATTTGGTCTTTTTCTCCTTTCACATATGACTAATACAGAAGTACATTTTATGTGATTGCACACATATAACCTATGACAAACTATTTGCCATCTTAAAGAGGAGGTAGGTGTGGAAGGGAGGGAGAAAATTTGGAACTCAAAATTTTTTTAAAAAAATGAATGTTACAATTTGCCTTTATATGTAACTGGAAAAACTTAAAAAAGAGTTCATCAGATCTCTCTCTGGAGATGGATAATATTTTTTCATCCTGAGTCTTTTGTCTTGGATCATAATATTGATCAGAGTAGCCGAGTCTTTCGCAGGTGATCATCACTACAGCATTGATGTCCCTGTGTACAATGATCCCTTGGCTTTTCTTACTTCACTTTGGATGAGGTCATATAGGTCTTCCCAGGTTTTTCTGAAACCACCCTCTCATCATTTCTCACAGCACAGTAGTATTTCACCACAGTCATATGCCACAGTTTCAGTCATTTCCCAATTGACAGGAATCCCTTCAATTTTAATGCTTTGCCATCACTAAAATAGCTGCTGTAAATATTTCTCTACATATAGGTCCTTTCCTTTTTCTTTGATTTTTTTGTGATACAGACCCAATAATGATGTTGTTGGGTCAAGCAGCACACACAATTTTATAGTGCCATGGGCATAGTTCCAAGTAGTTCTTCAAAATGTTTAGACTAGTTCGCTATACCAACAGTTCATCAGTGTACCTATTTTCCCCTCATCTCCTTCAGCATTGAAGAATGGTATGAAGTCGTACTTGAGGGTTCTTTTAATTTGCCTTTCTCTAATTAATAGTGATTTAGAGCATTGTTCATATGATGATAGATAGCTTTGATTTCTTTTTCTGAAAACTGCCTGTCTATATCCTTTGGCCACATCAGTTGAAGGATGGCTCTTTTGTAAATTTGACTCAATTCTATACTCAGTATATATTTGAGAAATGAGGTCTTTATTAGAGAAACTTGTTCTAAAATTTTTTTGATATTGCTTCATTGTCTAAGGTACGTTTTAGCAAAATGTAGTTTTCCTGATTATCTCTTTTATTAGATCTTTTTTGCTTTTGTTTTTTCTGAGATCATGATTGCTACTCCAGCCCCTCCCTTTTTAGTTTAGCTGAAGTATGTTAGATTTTGCTCTAGTCCTTTATTTTAACTCTTTGTGTATCTGTTTCAAGTGTCTCTTGTGAAAACAAAAACATATTTGGATGCTGGTTTCTAATCCATTTTGCTATCCAATTCTATTTTATGAGAGTGTTCATCTCACTGACATTTCTGCCCCACCCTTCAAATTCACAGTTATGGTTACTAACTTTGTTTTTTCCCTCCATCCTATTTTCTTTATTTTTTTCTTTTTCTTTTTCCTTCCTCAAAAGTCTGTTTTGCTTTTAACCATTGCTTTCCTTAAATCTGACCTCCATTTTATCATTCCCCTCCCCACTTTTCTCTTGTCTTATTCCTTCCCCTACTATTTCCCTATTGGGTAAGTTACATTTCTCTATACAACTGTGTGTGTGTTTTATATATGCATGTGTGTGTTGTGTAGGATAATATGTGTATACACTATACAACACACACATATACATACATTCTTCCCTCTTGAATCCAGTTCTAATGAAAAGGATGTTCAAGCAGTGCTTACCCTCACCAATTTCCACTCCATGTAAAAGCTCTTCTCTAAGTGCTTATTTTATGTAAGAAAATTTTCCCTATTCTACCTCTCTCTTCCACTTTTACCCAGTGCATCACTTTTCTCATTCCATTTTTTGGGAAACCATTCCAACATAATTGCATCACATCCATGTCCTCTGTCTATGTAAACTCCTTTTAACTGCTCTAATAATGATAAATTCTTAGGAGTTACATGCATCAACTTCCCATAAGGGAATGTAAACAGTTTAACTTTACTGTTAGGACTACTCTTTCATATTTACCTTTTTTTTAATGCTTCCATTGAGTCTTGTGTTTGCATGGCAGATTTCCCTTTCAGCTTTGGTGTTTTCATCAGGAATGCCTGAAAGCCCTCTATTAAATATTTATTTCTACCCTTGACGGATTAAACTCAGTTTTGTCGGGTATTTTGTTGTGGTAATCCTGGCTTCTTTACCTTCCAGAATATCATATTTCAATCCCTCTAGTCTTTTCATGTAGAAGTCATTAAATCTTTTGTGAAACTAACTATGACTCCACAATATTTCAATTGTTGCTTTTTGGCTACATGAAGCATTTTCTCTTTGACCTGGTAGCTCTAGAATTTGGTTATAATTTTCCTAAGACTTTCCAGTTGGGAATCTCTTTCAGGAGGTGATTAGTAGATTCTTTCAATTTTTATTTTACCTTCTAGATCTAAGATATTAGTGCAGTTTTACTTGATAATTTCTTGATATATGATATCTAGGCTCTTTCTTTGATCATGGTTTTCAGGTAGTCCATTCTTAAATGTTCTCTCCTTGATCTATTTTCCAGGTCAGTTGTTTTCTTCTGATAAAGTACTTTACATATTCTTTTACTTTTTTTCTGTTCTTTTGACTTTGTTTCTTGATGTCTCATAGAGTCATAAGCTTCTACCCAACTCTAACTTTTAAGAAATTATTTTCTTCAGTGAGATTTTGCAACTCTTTTTTCATTTGGCCAGTTCTGCTTTTTTAGGAATTATTTTCATCTGTGATTTTTTTACCTTAGAGCAATTCTGTTTTTTAAAATGGTATTTTCTTTATTAATTTTCGTCTCTTTTACCAAGCTGCTAATTCTCTTTCCATTCTCTTTCTTGTATTACTCTCATTGCTTTTCCCAATTTTTCCTCTGCCGCTCTTATCTCTTTCTTTTAACCTTCTAGACATTTTCACTGGGCTTTGGTTGAATTAGCATTTTCTTTGAATTAGCATTAGCTTTGTTTATGGCTATTTTCACATTGTAATATTCTTCTGAGTTTATGTCTTGGTCTTCCCTGCCCCTATAGCAGTTTTTTACGGTCAATTTTTTGCTGTTTTTTGCTCATTTTTCCAACCTATATCCTGACTTTGAACTTTACTTTAAAGTTGGCTCTACTCACCTAGGGATGGGAACACACCATCCCAAGCTTCAGACTTTTTTATACTGCTGTTTCCAGAGCTAGTTCTGGGAGTTTGCAAGTTTTCAGTGCCTTCAAGGTGTTGTGATCCTAGGAGAGGTATGGTTACTTTTCTCCTTGTCTGACCTCTGATCTTATCCAGAAAGGGCCCCTAGTCCCTTGCAGGTACAAGTGTTAGCATTCCTTTTTGCTTTGAAACTATAATCAGGGTCCATGTTTCTTGGTAACTGATCCTCAGAAGTCCTGTCCACCCTGGAACTCCAACCTAAAGTTACATAGGGGAAGCACCGGCTACATCTGCTTTCAGCAAAGGATTCTTAAAATCTCTTTCTGATGAGTTGTGTAACCCTAGTCCATAGGCTGAGAGCTCCTGAAGCTGTTGCAACTCCCCTCTGTGTGGGGGTCCTGGACAGAATTTCATCTTTGTGTCACAGACCTCTTCTGTTGACCTTTTAAGCTTTCTTAAGCTAGAAAAAAAGTCTCACTTTTACTTTTGTTGACTTTGCCACCAAAAATTTGATTTGAGGCATTACTTTAAAGTTGTTTGCAGGTGAATGGTGAGATAATTCAGCTGAGTTACCTCTTTTTGCCATCTTCCATAAACTTTTACTAAGTGCTGCTATGGAAATGTGTCATGCTAGGTGCTAGGGATACAAATATGGAAAAATGGAATAGTCTTCAATTTCTTCAGTGGTCATTGCCATAAAACTGCAGATAACTCCTATGAACTTCCCTCATCATGCCACAGGAAACTTCATTTTGGAAAATCACTCAGCCTGAGTTCTCATACCTCATCAATACCTTTTGCCTTTGGGGTTCTTCCCTTAGATTGAAGGATGAACTCTTAAAACTTCCCTATAATGTGGACATCCAGATCTGCCAGATTTTCGTGTCTAACAAGACTGCATTCCAATGGATTATTCCATTTTCAGTTCTCTTTTGTGTGTTGCCTTAATCATTAGAACATAAGCTCAATGAGGGCAGGGATTGTTCTCCCTTTTCCTTGTATTTGTATCCCCTGTGCTTAACACAATGCCTGGCACATATAGCAAATGCTTAACACATCCTTGGTGACTGATTGACTGACTAGTAGGAGAATATGGCAGGTACCCAAATAGTCTTAATTCAGGCAACAACATTTGGTGAAAATAGTAACAAAACTAGAAAAATAAAACCTAGGTTTGAATCCTAGCCCTACTACAAACAAATGTCCTTGGGAAAGGCAACACATCTCTAGACCACAGTTTCCTTATCTTTCAAATGATAACACTGGAAGTGATATCTACAACCCCTTGCAAGGCTATAGCCTATGTTCTTAAATGTAAAAAGGCAAGTTAACATGAGATGCTCCAATAAGAGAGATGAGAAATTAGAAAGGAGTGGTAGTCTCTAGCTTCAGAATTTACCACTAACCCAATGGTGTTTTATAAGTCCTTGTTGATTGAAGAGGCAAATTTTAACAAAGAAGTCGAAACCTTGACTAGACCTTGAGGACAGAAAGGGATTTCAACAGGTGGGAATGTGAAGAGAGGGCATTCTAGGCCTGGGGACAAAGGATGGGCAAATTTACAGAAGTAAGAAGGGACAGTCTTACATCTAGAGTTCTAGAAAAAACCTTCTTTTGAAGTTGTATAAATAATTAGAAGCTCTTTTTGTGAAGTATAAACTAATCTTTAATAGCTAGAACATTTTTATTTATATTCTATTTTATTTAATTCTTGAAGGAGATGCTTGAAGAAAGTACATTAAAACATTCAATATAAGAAGAGTGCAATCAGGGAAATGATAGGATGAATTTTCTTGCCCCAAGTGCATAGGTATCAAAAGAAGCAAAAAAGGTAGCACACTTATGTGTTAAAAGAAAAAGTAAAAATTAAGAAAAATAAATATTAATATTCATTTATGTGGACATTTGTGTAGACACCTAAAGTACACACATCTCTGACTTCTGCTCATAATCATACCATGGTTGGATCATTGGACCATGCTTTATTCTTTAACCTTACACAATCCTTTCATAATTATATGTTCTCTAATGATACTGATGATACCTATGACAGGTGTGTACTATCCTATAGGCACCTGTGACATTTCCTGGCATCATGGGAGAATAGTAATTGAAGAAAACTAGTGACTTGGAATTACAATCCCATTACTATTTCTCATAATCTTACATAATCACTAGAGGAAGGATTCCCATTAGCTAAGAAGAAACAGGTTGGGAGAGCTCAGGGTTGTTTCTGTATATACTTGAGTAACATAAGGTTTCCTTAAAGGTTAATAACCTAGGGGTTGGACTTGTAAAACTAGAGTTTACATTTGGAGGGTGGGGGGAGAAATCAACTCCCAATAGAAAACAAGATAAATATTTAGGTATGAAACAGCCTAGAAGATCTCAGATTACTTTTTAACTAGGATTCTGTGAAATTAACACATGGAAAATGATTATTATGTTTAACTGGAGGAGAAGGAAGGATGGAGGAGGAAGACACTGTGTTAGAGCGAAAACAAAGCTGGATTTAAAAACAGCAGGACTGTCTGAGAAGCTTGGCATTGACACTTAGTTCTGTTGTGAGGCCAGTAAAGTCACTGAGTCTGACTCTTTTTCCTCATCTTTAAAATGAGGATTTGAAATAGATGGAGAGAACATAGCACAGAGTAAAGGACAATGACCCTGGAGATAGAAGATCTGTGTTTAGATTCTGTTTCTGAGTGCTTACTCATTGTGAGTCTCCAGTCAACTTACTCTTGCTGGAATCTCAGTTTCTCTATCTGTAAAATCAAGAATTAGAACTACATGGCTTCCTAGATCCCTTCTACTTCGATGGTCCCAATGTTCCTTCCAGTTCAATAAATGATCCAATGGTGAATACGAATGATGATACTTTTGATTAATGTAAAAAAAAGTCACTTGTTATTTCCTGACATCCTGTCAACTTGAGAAACATCTTGCTGGTCTCTCTAGGTCTAGATGGGCAAAGATAATGAGAGGAAACTCAAGAGATCTGCTCTGAGCTAAGAATTTGGTCAAATCAGAAAAGCTTACAAAAGACAAGAAAAGCTCTGAAACCAATTGGGGGATTCAAGGTCAAGTTACTATGAACTTAGGAAGGGTTAGGGTTGGAGATAGAGTCAAAGGTACAAGTCAGAGATGCATTTAGGGTCAGAGTTGGAGTCAGAGGGACACATTTAGTAGCCCTAATTGATTAGAGTTAGAGTTGGAGGTAGAATTAGAGGTGCATTTAGGGTTAGAGTTGGAGGCATTTAGGGTTAGGATTCTATTAGTTTCTAACCCTAACCCTAACTGCTTCTGACTCAAACTCTAAATTCTTACACACTAGATTTCTGTAGTCTGAGCTAGGATTAACATAGTAAAACAACCACATCTGTTCAGTAAGTAAAATTTATATTAAAGGAAGTATTTATGCATTTTCTTTTATCTGTATTAGCATAAAATCTAAATTTCATGGTATACCTAAGTGGTACACTTTTGGAGAAACATTGTAGTGGGTGTGTGCGTGTGTGTGTGTGCATGTGTGGTGTGTATGCATACTACTATTATTTTAGGCTTCTCAAATTTTGCCTTCTACATCCAAAATAAAAAAGGATTGGTCTTTTCTCAGTGGGGAGGCAGGAGAAATAACAACATCCTAGGTAGCTATATCAAACCAATGCATAGTTTTAAAATCCTTTTTTTAAAGCTGATTGTATCAAGTGTTAAAGTTGATATAGCAATCCTCTAAGACTTCATTGGATCTTGGATCTCATCACTTGTTGGCCATTCCTTCCAATGACACAGATTTGAACTCATCCCTACCTGCTCAGTCTCTGGAAATCATTCCCATGTCCTCTCGTAAGGTTATCCTGGAGTGTCCAGCATTTGGGGGCTGGGCACCTTCCTCACTTTCTCTTTACATAGAGAGAACACCATTTGAACACAGGTTGTCCATTGTCTATCCCTGGCCCTCACCATATGACCCACCTACCTTCTCCTTCTCCTTCATCCTGACTCTCATAATTATCATTTTATAATTTGTAGAGGTGGAAAGTGCTTTTCATAACAGTAGCTCAGCTGACCTTGAACTAAGCAAAAGAACACCCCTGTAGTTTCTTTTCTACCTGATTCTCTGCACACAAGAAAGATCTTGATAAATTACTGCCATCACAGATCAAGGCAGTATACCCCTTCCCACCTGCACAGCACACCTACACATGAACCAGTCTGACACCCAGAATGCATTTCAGGCTCTCCTCCTGTAATCTTTACAGCTGAGATACTCACTGCTTATCTTTGGGAAGAAAAGAAAATCTGACAGTATCTTAATTATAGTGACAGAAGTAAGAAAATCATGTAATACCATAAAATACAACCAGGAAACAGTTTGCTAAAGACTTGTAAAGTACTCCTTTTAGTAAAGGTTAAGAGGAGCTGTCAATTTTCTTCAGGTTGGGGTCGGGGGGAGCTTCATGTGATATTATTAGAACAGAGATTCAATAGCATCTCTCTCAGGGTGTCACAGGTATGTCTTTGCTCCCCTCTCTTCTTTTGTCTCCCAGAGAGATTCCTAGCTCAATTCCTTGAAAGCTCTCTCATGAGCCACTTCACAGGTATAAGATGACCTAAAATACTCCCCCTTGTTTTCTAACTTGCATTCCAACAGAGTTTGACTTTAAAACCACAGTCTTCCTGTCCTACTCCTCTAATTATCAAACTGGCAAGAAGACAAAGGAATTTTCAAGGATGACAGTATGATGCTCCCTCTACCCCAATCTCTTGCCATGGAGAAATCTTGGGAGATGAACTTTCTTGAACGTAGGTAGGAAAAGTGGGGATATAGTGACAGAATTTCATAAACACATGTTTTTCATCTGGTCCTTTAAGTATGTTTTTGTTGCTTTGTAGACCACTATATTGGTGACTCAGCCATATTTAAATCTATGACTAGCAAGACTCACTAACATATCAAACAAACTGCATTTGCTTGCAAAAATGAAATGATTTCTGCATTATCCCAATAAATTAACAATAGAGCTAGACAGTAAGAAGAAACAGGATTTGCAAGAGGAGACTCAGCAAATAATAAAATAATTTTAAAAAATAATGGTCAAATATGATTGACACAGAAATTGGCAGTGCTAAGATTTGAACCTAGGGACTCTGAATTTGAATCCAAGTCTGATTTATCCTCATTCCATGATATTCCATTCTACTTCCTTCCTCATCTAGCAAGCACAAGTCCTGGCATATTGTAGATGTTTAGTAAATGTTTATTGACTGAGTGATCATGTGAAATTTCTAAAAATCTGTTCCACTGAGAAAGAAGAAGGAATGCGGCTACAAAGGGAAAGATCACTGGCCTAGGACTCAAAAGAATCATGTTTGGGGCAGAGCCAAGATGACAGAGAGCAACTGCTCACCTAAGCTCTTAGACAAACTCCTTCAAATACCTCTCAAAAGAGAATCTGACTAAATTTGCAGAGGCAGAATCCAATAGGGGACAGACTGTGGCAGATTCACAACCCAGGACAGACTGGAAGGTCCATGGGAAGGATCTGTTCCACCTGGTGGAGGAGTGCAGAGCGCAGCACATCCTCACTACTGCAGGTTGGTCTGAGGCAGCAGCTGCACTGTGGAATCTCGGGAAAGACAGTCTAGGATGGGAGTCCAGCAGAACTGAGCAAGTGAGAGCCTCAGAGCCCCAGGTATCGACAGCAGCTGTACCTGAGATTATCAGCCCGCAGATTAAATGTCTGTAAGTCACCTACTTGAACTTCTGGGAGCTAAAATGGTGGAGTGATTGGTAAATGCTCTCTCCTCCTCCCCTTGTTGATTTTGAAAGAACCATAAAATATTTCCCCAGAAAAATCCTAGATCAATAGGATCAGCAGAAGGGGCAAACAGTCTCATAACACATGAGGCTGGGATATCACTAAGGGGGACTCTTCTTACTGTGGCAGAGGACTGGAGCTGTCCCAGACAGCCCCACCTCAGCAAACCAACTAAGGGGAGATCTGTAGCCCAGGGGGTGGGGGATGCAGCCTCACAACCACCAACACCAGGACCCCAGACATGCCTCAACACTCCAAGGAAAATGGGAAGACACTAGAGCAACCAGAGTCACCAATCACTAAGCTTGTCTTTGCTCTAGCTCTATCTCTATGCTCTAGCTCAGGAGATCTCCCATGACCAGATCACCCCTTCCCCACACTTAAAAAGCTAGTTCCAGGGATAATCCAGGGATACACATAAAAGAATTCACCTGGCCTCTGTTTTCTCATAATGGCCAGCTGAGTACCAGGTTCTTTAGCTTCTAGCTGAAAGAACCAGAGGCCACAATACACAAAGAATCATCATCATGAGTAAGAAGCAAAGCAGGAAAAAGACTGTAGAATCTTTCTGTGGGGACAAGGACCAAAACATGAATACCAAAGAGGTCAGTATTGAGACTGTACTCCCATCTGAAACTTCAGAAGGAACTGTGAACTGGTTGCATGCACAAAGAGCACTCTTGCAAGAGCTGAAGAAGGAAATAGAAGAAAAACTGGCCAATGATTTTAAAAGTATGAAAAAAAGAATTCACTGAAGAGAACAGCTCTTTAAAAAGGAAAATTGGACAAATGGAAAAGGAAGCACAAAAGCAAACTGAGAAAATTGAATAAATGGAAAAGGAAGTACAAAAACTAACGGGAGAAAATAATTCCTTAAAAGGGATAATTGGACAGATGGAAAAGGAGATGCAAAAGTTAACTGAAGAAAACAATTTGACAAAAATTAGCATTGGGCAAGTAGAAGTTAATGACTCTATGAGATATCAAGAATCAGTCAAACAAAATCTAACAAATGAAAAGATAGAAGAAAATGTAAACTATCTTCTTGGAAAATCAACTCACCTGGAAAAAAGATCCAGGAGAGAAAACCCAAGAATTATTGTCCTACAAGAAAGCCATGATGAAAAAAAAGAGCCTGGACAATATCTTCCAAGAAATCATCAAAGAAAACTGCCCAGAAGTCCTAGATCCAGAGGACAAAACAGTCATTGAAAGAATCCATCGTTCACCTCCTGAAAGTGATTCCAAACTAAAAACACCAAGGAATATCATTGCCAAATTCCAGAACTATCAAGTGAAGGAGAAAATACTACAGGCAGCCAGAAAGAAACCATTCAAATATTGAGGAGTTACAGTTAGGATCACACAGGACTTTGCAGCTTCTACATTAAAAGATCGAAGGAATTGGAATATGATATTCCATAAGGCAAAGGAGGTGGGACTACAACCAAAGATCAATTACCCAGCAAAGTTGAGCATAATATTTCAGGCAAGGAGATGGACATTCAGTGAAATAAGGGATTTCCAGACCTTCCTGATAAAAAGGTCAGAACTCTAGAAAATTTGATCTTCAAATGCAATTCTCAAGAGAGGCATCAAAAGGTAAACAGGGGAAAATAAAAACTTGTTACTCAGTATGGGCAAACTGTTTACTTCCCTATAAGGGAGGATGATTCTTGTTAATCTTGAGAACTGTATATATATTATGAAATATAAAAGGGACATACATAGAGGGAACAGGTATAAAGTAAATGATGAGAGGATAAAAATGTGATTAAGAATTGTAATAGGAAATGTGAAAAGGAGAAGGTAGAAAATAGTAATCACAGGAAGAGGTACAAATTATACTAAAGTAGAGGAAAAGAGGGGAGGAAGATGAGCATTGATTGATATTTGCTCTCATCTGATTTGATTCAAGGAGGGAACAACCAACTTAATTAAATATACAATTCTAACAAGCTATATAGGGAGCAGGAGGGAAAGGGGGAAAGAAAAGGGAAGAGAGGCTGAAGGGAGGAAGAAGTAGTAAGGCTAAAGGGGAGTAAAAGGGAGGGGGGCTGAAAGAAGGAAGGGAAGACTGCAGGAGATGGGGGTCAAAAATTAGAACTCTATTGTGGAGGTGAAGGGAGAAGGGAGAACTAAAAGCACAAACAGTGAGAAAGAGGATGGAGGGAAATACACAGATTGTAATCATAACTGTGAATGTGAATGAGGTGAACTCTCCCATAAAACAGAGATGGATAGCAGAATGAATTAAAATCATATTCCAACAATATGCTGTTTACAAGAAACATATTTGAAATGGGAGGATACACACAGGGTAAAGGTACAAGGTTGGAACAGAATATATTAGGTTTCAGCTGATGTAACAAAAGCAGGGGTAGCAAATCTAATCTCAGACAAAGCAAAATCAGAAG
This sequence comes from Bettongia penicillata ogilbyi, assembly GCA_023548195.1. Classification (NCBI taxonomy): domain Eukaryota; kingdom Metazoa; phylum Chordata; class Mammalia; order Diprotodontia; family Potoroidae; genus Bettongia; species Bettongia penicillata. Next base: position 175,152 of record JAJHZJ010000194.1, on the reverse strand, counting down.
CAGATCTAATCAAAAGAGATAAGGAAGGAAACTATATCCTGCTAAAAGGTACTATAGACAATGAAGCACTATCATTAGTAAACATATATGCTCCAAGTGGTATAGCATTCAAATTCTTAGAGGAAAGTTAAGGGAGTTACATAAAGAAATAGATAGCAAAACTATAGTAGTGCAGTACCTCAACCTCCCCCTCTCTGAGCTTGATAAATCTAACCTCAAAATGAACAAGAAAGAAGTTAAGGAGGTGAACAAAACTCTGGGTAAGGTAGATATGATAGATCTCTGGAGAAAATTGAATGGGGATGGAAAGGAATATGCATTTTTCTCAGTGGAACATGGCAGATATCCAAAAATTGACTGTGTACTAGGGCATAAAAACCTCACAATCCAGTGCAGAAAGGCAGAGAGAGTCAATGCATCCTTCTAGAGTATGATGCAATAAAAATTATACGTAATAAAAGGTTATGGAAAGATTGACCAAAACTTAATTGGAAATGAAATAACCTAATCCTAAAGAATGAGTGGGTTAAACAATAAATCATAGAAACAATCAACAACTTCATTCAAGACAATGACAATAATGAGACAACCTACCAAATCTTATGCGATACTGAAAAAGCAGTTCTTAGAGGAAGCTTTATATCTTTGAATGCCTACATGAATAAAATAAAGAGGAGATCAATGAATTGGGCATACAGCTGAAAAATCTCGAAAAAGAACAAATTAAAAATCTCCAAGTAAATGCAACGTTAGAAATACTGAAAACCAAGGAGAGATTAATGAAATTGAAATTAAGAAAGCTACTGAACTAATAAATAAAACTAAGGGTTGGTTTTATGAAAAAACCAATAAAATTGATAAACCTTTGGTCAATTTGATTAAAGAAAAAGAAGAAAACCAAATTATCAATATCAAAAATGAAAAGGGTGAACTCACCTCCAATGAGGAGGAAATTAAAACAATAATTAGAAATTATGTTGTACAGCTATATGACCATAAATTCAACAATCTAAATGAAATGGATGATTATTTTAAAAAACATAAATTGCCCATATTAACAAAAGAGAAAGCTGAACACCGAAATAACCACATTTCAGAAAAAGAAATTGAACAACCATCAATTAACTCCCTAGGAAAAAGTCTCCAGGGCCAGATGGATTTACAAGTGAATTCTATCAAATATTTAAAAAACAGTTAATTCCAATACTATATAGAGTATTTGGGAAAATGGGGGAAGGAGTCCTCCCAAATTCTTTCTAATGATACAAATATAGTTTTGATACCTAAACCATGAAGAGCCAAAAGAGAGAAAATTATAGACCAATTTCTCTAATGAATATAGATATAAAAATTTTAAATAAGATTTTAGCAAAAAGAATACAGCAACTTATTATAAGAATAATACATTATGATCAGGTAGGACTTATACCAGGAATGCAGGGCTGGTTCCATATTAGGAAAACTATTAGCATTATTGATCATATCAACATTAAAACTAACAGAAACCACATGATTATCTCAATAAATGTAGGAAAAGCTTTTGACAAAATAAAACATCTATTTCTATTAAAAAACATTGGAGAGCATAGGAATAAATGGAATTTCCCATAAAATAATAAGCAGTATCCACCTAAAACCTTCAACAAGTATTATATGCAATGGAGATAAGTTAGATGCATTTCCAATAAGATCAGGGGTGAAACAAGGATGTCCATTATCACCACTATTATTCACTATGGTGCTAAAAATGTTAGCTGTAGCAATAAGAGAAGAAAAAGAAATTGAAGGAATTAGAATAGGCAAAGAAGAAACTAAGTTATCACTCTTTGCAGATGATGTGTTGATAGAAAATCCTGGAGCTTCAAGTAGAAAACTACTTGAAATAATAAACAATTTTGACAAAGTTGCAGGTTACAAAATGAACCCACACAAATCTTCTGCATTTCTACATATGACTAACTAAGCTCAACAGCAAGAGATAGAAAGAGAATTCTTATTTAAAGCTAGGGTAGACACTATAAAATATTTAGGAGTCTACCTGCCAAAACAAATCCAGGGACTGTATGAACACAATTACAAAATACTTTTCACACAAATAAAGTCAGATGTCAGTAAATGGAAAAACATCAGTTGCTCATGGGTAGGCTAAGAAAATACAATAAAAATGACAATTCTACCTAGATTAATTTACTTATTCAGTGCCATATCAATCAAACTATCAGATAATTATTTTCTAGAGCTAAAAAAATACTATCATAATTCATCTGGAAGAACAAAAGGTCCAGAATATCAAGGGAACTAATGAAAAGAAATGCTAGGGAAGGTGGCCTAGCTGTACCAAATCTCAAATTGTATTACAAAGCAGCAATTATCAACACCACTTGGTAGTGGCTAAGAAACAGAAGGGTAGACCAGTGGAATGGGTTAGGTACTCAAGACAGAGTAGTCAATGAATATAGCAATGTACTGTTTGATAAACCCAAGGACCCCAGCTTCTGGGATAAGAACTCACTGTTTGACAAAAGTTGCTGGGAAAAGTGGATAACAGTGAGGTGGGAATGTGGCGTAGACCAATGCCTGACCTCATACACAAGAATAATGTTCAAATGGATACATGATCTAGGTATAACTATTGATACTATACACAAATTAAAGGAACAAGAAATAGTGTATTTTTAAGATTTATGGAGAATGGAGAAATTTATGACCCAAGAAGAGATAGAGAATCATATGAAGTACAAAATGGATAATTTTGACTCCATTAAATTGAAAAGTTTTCTCATAAACAAAGCCAATGAAACCAAGATTAAGAGGGAAGCAGAAAACTGGGAAAGAATTTTTGCAACTAGTGTCTGTGATTAAAGTCTAATTTCCAAAATAAATAGAGAACTGAGTCAAATGTACAAGAATACAAGTCATTCCCCAATTGATAAATGATCAAAGGATATAAACAGGCAGTTTTCAGAGGAAGAAATTAAAGCTATCTATAGTCATATGAACAAATGCTCTGAATTACTACTGACTAGAGAGATGCAAATCAAAACAACTCTGAGATACCACATCACACCTATCAGGTTAGATAACATGACAAAACAGGAATATAATAAGTGTTGGAGAAGATGTGGGAGAGTTGGAACACTAATTCATAGTTGGTGGAGCTGTGAGCTGATCCAGTCATTCTGGAGAATAATTCAGAACTATGCCCAAAGTGCTACAAAACTGTTCATACCCTTTGACCCAGCAATACTGCTTCTAGGACTGTATCCCCAAGAGATCATAAAAACGGGAAAGGGTCCCACATGAACAAAAATATTTATAGCAGCACTCTTTGTGGTGACCAAAAACTGGAAATCAAGGGGATGCCCATCAATTGGGGAATGGCTGAATAAATTGTGGTATATGAATACAATGGAATATTATTATACTATAAGAAATGATGAACAGGAAGACTTCAGAGAGACCTAGAAAGACTTTTATGATCTGATGCTGAGGAAAAGGAGCAGAACCAGTAAAACTTTGTACACAGCAACAACGACAATGTGTGAGGATTTTTTCTGGTAGACTTAAAATTCATTGCAATGCAAGGACTTAAAAAATTCCCAATGGTCTTTTAAGGCAAAATACCTTTCACATTCAGAGAAAGAACTATGGAATTCAATCATAGAATATAGCAGATCATTTTCTTTTGTATTAAGTTTTGGTTTGTTTTATGATTTCTCCTATTCATTTTAATTCTTCTATGTAACATGACTAAGGTGAAAAATGTATTTGGTAGGAATATATTTGTAGAACCTATATAGATTTGTATACCATCTTGGGAAGGGAGGGCAGAGAGAGTGGGGAAGAAGAGGGAAGAAAGGGGTAAAGAAGGGGAGGGAGGGGAAAAAAGTTTTGGATTATATGGAAGTGATTGTGAAGCATGAAAATAAATAAAATAATAGTAAAAAAAGAAGAAAAATAAAGTGCCTGGTTCTATCTGGGCTTTGATTGTCCTAAAAAAAATCATGTTTTCAGCCTTGGTTTTATTTCTTAACAGCTATGGAAGCATGGATCAGGCACATGAACTCTCTGAGTCTCAAACAACAGAGGAGACTAGACCACACTCTGATTGATCTCAAGCTCAGCTTCTCAAGTAGGTCCCGATACTGAACAAAGTTATTGTGGCCATTAGCTCACATTTTCCAGAACAATTTCATATGAGAAGGAAGTGCTTTTTGGAAAGGGAAAGTATAATATGTCTTATATATGTATGTTTTTCCTTTAAAAATGTGTGTCGATGCAGTGATGATTTTAAGAATGGAACAACCACAGTGAAAAGAACAGTGGATTTGGAGTGAAGTCCCCGAATTCAAATCCCCCGACATTGTGGGTCAGCTAGCTAGTGAAGTCACTTAATTTCTGTGGTGCTTGGTTTCCTCATTTATAAAATGAAGGTGCTGGTCTCAATATCTTTTATATTCCCTTTCAGTTCTAGGTGGAGGATTCTCTATTCCTATGAAATCAACCTCCTTGGGTCTCTGTTTCCTCAACTATAAAATGAGGATTGGATCAGAAACCTGTGAAGGGTATTCAAGGGAGTTTTTTTTTTTTCCATCATGCATTTTTATTAAACAATAAATAATAAAATTACAACTATTCTAGAAAAAGCTGTACCATACACAGACACATATACTCTTATTGTATATATGTTCATAAATATATCTGTGTCTCTTATAATCTGTATCTATAAATGCATGCATGCATATACATATAAATATGTATGTAGGTTTATATAGATACATATGTTAATATGTATGTATATTTAATACTTGTGTGTATACAGACTGCTCAAAAGTCTGAATGCAATTTTTATCTATTAAAGCTATAAAACTTTATAAATATTTACCTACATAAATATACATATATATCTCTATGTGTATCTCTCTATAAATATAGACACATATACTCACACACATACAGACACATATCTCTCTATATATCCATATACACATACATGATTCATAAGAAATACACACATATGCATTTGTACAATACATATGTACCCATGCATAATATAGATTTTCATATATATTGCGTGTTTGTGTGTGTGTGTATGTGTGTTTGTGTGTGTGTGTGTGTGTGTAAGGCAGCTATATGGCACAGTGGATAGAGTACTGGGCCTGTAGTGAAGGAAGACTCATCTTTCTGAGTTCCAATCTGGCCTCGGACAGTTACTAACCGGACATGTCACTTAGCTCTTTTTGCCTCAGTTTCCTCATCTATAAAATGTACTGGAGAAGGAAATGGCAAACCACTCTAGTATCTTTGCCAAGAAAACCCCAAATGGGGTCATGAAGAGTCAAACATATTTAAGCTTCATTTCAGCATCAGTGTGATCAACTCAAATGTCAGGAGCCCCTTGAAGGCACATGCTTGCTGGAACACTGTTCTTTACAGAGTGAAATTTGGTTTCCTATGGTTCTGGCTTATTTGAGAAGGTCTATTTCAGTTTGGGATTTTATGACTGAAGTCCTAGAAAGGCCTCATCTCCAGTGGTTCATCTATACACAGTCATGATGTCATAGGAATAATAAGCACTTAGATGTACATAGCATTTATATTTATCAAGTCTTTGACTTTTATTATAACAACAGTAGCTCATTTTTAAGTGGTACTAGATGGCATTATGACTTATAAAGCATCCTCTTCCTAGCAATCTGATGAGGTAGCTAAAGATGATGATGGAATATAAGCATCTTGAATGAAGGAGTTATTTACTATTTATCTGTGTCACCTCCATGACCAGCATAGAGCCTGGCACATGGAGATATTTTATAAATGCTTGCTGATTGATGAGGAGGAGGAGGATGGTGTTAGCAATAATGTGCTGATGTTGATGGCTGTCATACATAATGGACTTAAGGTTGGAAAAGGCCTTTTTGTATAATCACCTTGTGAACTAGATCATATTTGCATTGTTACACTGAATTTACTCCTAAAGAGACTGAGGTTCTGAAAGATGCATTTGTCCATGTAGAGTCAATATCATTTGTTAGCATTAGCTCTGAAAACAGAATCCAGGGCTCCTGCCTCTTTCTACTGAGGTCCTTCTAGAAGAATGTTGAATTTGACCTAGGAGGAACCAGGTTCAAACTCAGCTCTGCTCCTTACTGCGTGTACAATCTCCACTGAGTCACTGACCTCTGTGGGCCTCAACTTTCTCCTCTTTAAAATGGAGGCATTGGATTAGATGTCCTCTAAGGCCTGACACCTACGATCCTATGAGCTGATGAACATGGTGACCATAGAGATCCCCACTAAAAAATGATCACACTACTTACCTTACTTGACTGGAGTGCATGGTAAATACTCCATAGAGGAAAACAAACAAGCCCACAAAGGCAGCAGGGATCAGCATTCCAGTGTACCAGCCTAACCAAGCAAAGTACAATCCAATCTTTTCACCAAAATAGCGCCTGCACAGAAGAGCAAACATACAGCTTGTCAAACAGTGCTGCAGGTCTAGAATGGTGCCAGGTCTAGAATTTTAGGGGGTAAACTTGAAGCTAATGGGCAGTCAGCAAACATTTTTTATGCGCCTGCTATGTGACAGGTACTCTAAATTGGGGGAAGAGGCGAAGAGACAAAAGTGAAGGAGCCTCTGTCCTCAAGACCCTTAGTCAGATCAACAGCCATGAACCCTGTCAATGGAGCTGATGATGACAGGTGGTGTGGTACATAGAAAGCTAGACATAGAGTCAGGGATACCTGAGTTCAAACCTGACCTAAGACATATGTCTTTGGGCAAATTACTTAACCTCTCTCTGCCCATTTCCTCATCTATAAAATGATGACAATAATCTCACTTGCCTCCCAGGGTTGTTGTAAAGCTCAAATGGCATAATATTTGTAAAGAACTTAGCACAGTGACTGGTATACAATAGGTGCTTAATAAATGGTAGATATGACTATTAAAAGAAAATTCTCTTCATTATCCTCATGTCATGTGAGGATGGAATGAATTTTATTAAATTACTTTATTTTGTTTGATAGTCTGGTTTAACGGAAGGCACTGGACTTGGTGTTGAAAAAAATCTATCTTTGCACGCATTACTAGCTCTGTGTCCTAGAAGCAGACACTTCACAGGCACTCCATCCACTAGAGCAATGAGATGCTGAAACAGTTAATGATGGTTCACATTCATGTCGCATTTGAGGTCTGCAAAAACACTCTTTGCATTTTATCATTATTTCATCATATCATTTATACATATTTTATCTTGATCATCTGAACCTTGCAACAAGCCTGTGAGGAAGATGCTGTAATTATTCACATTTTGCACATGTCAAAACTGAGGCAGGTCCAGTGACCAGCTTTAGAGTCATGTAGCTAGTAAGTGTCTGAGATGGACTTTGAACGCAGCCTTGTTGAGTCCAAGTTTATTATTCTCACCAGGAGTATGGCAAACAGCTTTTTCTGCTGTTCTATTTCACTCAGTGATTGTAGAGGAAAAGAATTGTTAACCTTAAAATGCTTGGGTAGGGTAAACTGTTGCTTGAAGGCTGCACATTTCCCATCAACATCCTTTATATAGCCATGACTTAGCTCAGAGGAATTAAAAAAAACTTCTCAATTCCCTCTTGTTCTCATTATGTGTAATTGTGGGGTAGGGCACATCCGTTTCTCCTTGTTTGCTAACGAGCCCAAGGTCAATTGAATTCTTAAAAAAAAAAATAGAACCCAAACCCCAGGACAGGGTGTCAGGAGACCTAGGTTTTACTTCCAACTCTGATTATTGCTGACATCTATGTGAGCTCAGGAAAATTGCTTGCCCTCCCTGGGACTCCTCTTTCTCTCTTATTAAATGAGAAAATTGTACTAGGTAATCCTAAAGTTCCCTGAGTCTATGACTTTGGGTGGCAACTGGTGAGATCCCTTGGTTTGTGCTGTCAGTCAGAGAGGACCCAAGAGCCCACACAAATACGGGTCCCAGAGGACTTCCTTCCCACAATTCTCCCTGGTGTGTCATCCTTTGTGGATGCGGTCGCTAGCACATGTATTTGATCCCTGCAGTTACTGAACTGCAGATGCATTAGACCTTAAAGGACCTCCTGGGATCTGAGTTAGAAGGAGGGAAATTGTCCTGATGCTGCTTTTTATTCAGTCTCTCCTTTTTTAATTTCTCCATCTGTCCCTAAGTTTTCCCTTTATGTGTTCTGTTCAGAGACATCTCCCTATTAATCCTATCATCCAGTTCATTGCCATTCTGTTTACTTTCATAGGATCGCAGTCATTTTATAGGACAAGTGGAAGGAACATTAGACAATCTAATCGAAATCTATCTTTTGAAGAAACTGAGATTAACTGACTTGTCCAAGGTCACCCAAGTAGTATGATGCCACAAAACTGAGTTTTAAATTTAAACTTTTAGAGTTTTTAACTAAACCAAACAATCTCTTATTTCTCTTAGGAAAGTGCTATCAGACAATTTTAAAAGTCAAAGACTGGCTTTCAAAGCCCTTCAAATACCTGTCAGACTTGCTAAACCTTAGGCCCTTTTAATTACTCCAATCCAGTGACACTGGCTTCTGTAATGGTCCTCACACATGATGCTCCACCTCCTGACTCCAGGCATTCTGTCTGTCTGTCCTTCATGCCTACAACTGTCTCCCCTTATTATTTCTGCTTCCCAGCTTTCTCCAGCTCTTACCCAATGTCCCATCTTTTGCAAGAAGTGTTTCTTGTCCTCCTTGATCTTCAGGTCTTCTCTCTGTTGATTATTTCTAATTTATCCTTTAAATATCTTACTTGTATGTCAGTATTTTCATGTTGTCTCCCTTAATAGCTTATGAGCTCCTTGACAGCAGGGGCTATCTTTTGCCTTTTTCTGTAGACCCTACGCTTAGCTCAGTGACAGGTACATTATAAACGTTAGTTGATTGATGGAAGGAGTATCAAAGACCACATAGGTAACCAGGTAACCACCTGGAATGTATGTGGGTTGGGTGGGGGTGGCATAGAAGAAATTGCTGGATTTGAAGTCGGAATGCCTGAATTTTGATCAAGCACAGTTCTACCACCTTGTAGTTGTTGTCCTCGGATAAATAATTTAATCTTTTTTAGCCTCATTTTTCTCATCTCTAAAATGAAATGTTTAGATTGGATGGCCTCTGAAGTACCTTCTAGGGCTACTTATATGGCTCTACCATTAGCCTACTCTTTTATCATACAATAAACATTTTCATCGCAAGACTGAGGCTCAGTGTTTTACTAGGTATTATAGCAGATCCCCTGTACCAAATCCATGTTTTTTGGAAATGTCTTATTTTGAGGTTCCATTTAGTATTAAGGGAAGAAAGTAAGGAACCTTATATTGAAGGGAAAATATAAATACAAGTTCACTTTGTTATATCTGCAGTTTTTACCATAGACTATTGGAGATTATATTCTATTTTGTGGGGGGTGGTACAAAAGGTTGCTATGGGAAAAAAAGCTGAAAAAAACCATAACTGCCTTAGAAAGAAATGAATTGGAATGTTTATCAGCAGACATGTGAATCTCCAGCTTTTATGTATAGCATAAAGCATGGAAAAAACCCTGATATAAGTAAATACTACCTTTTTCAAAGTAAGTTTGAAACTGTCTGATTTGATAAAAGCATGGTTTCCATACATAAACTATTCCTGTGGTGGTGGTAGGCAAGATGAAGTTAAAGTGAAAATTGCTTATAAAATACATATACCCATTTGTAAACCAAACAGAATGGAGTAATTAAAAAATGTATCAATAGGATGTCCCCCATCTTCAAAATACCAAGAAAAAACTTTCAGGAACTAAGGAAGCACAAGCCACCCCCAACCACACGAGCGTGACTCGTCCTTTTTCCTATCCTCCTTCTTACTACAAGTTCTGAGATGATCTATGCTCATACATGAGATGATAGGTTAAAAAAATGGGAGCCCTAAAATGATGTGGCTAGAAATTATCTTCTTCCTCTTCCTCCTCTTCTCCTTCTTTCCTTGTTACTTTCTCTTTTTCTTACTCTTACCTCTTTTCCCCTCCTCCTCGTCCTCCACACACACACACATACACACACACACACGTATTCACATCCATACACATACATTCATACACACAATTTTTGGGGGTCAAAAATTAGAATATTATAGTGGAACAGAATCACAGAAATTGACTTTAGAAGGCTCTCTGATACCTATCACTTAGACAAAGTACCAGCTCAGAGATTTAAAAGTCAAAAGTATCACAGGGGTCATTTAACTCAAACCCTTCATTTTATGAATAAGAAAACAGCCTAGAGATTGCTCAATGACTAGCCCCATGTCATAAAGGTAAGTAGCAGAGGGAGGATAAAAAATAGGTCCTCTTATCCCTCATCCAGGGAGTTCCCTTCCTTCTCTTATATACTGCCATTCCTACATAAATTAAGATAATCCTTACCTGAATAAGTCAGAATTTAAGAAAGAAATTAAATTTAAGAAATTAAAATTTTCATATCGAATTAGAATATTCTGGCATTACATCTAAGTATGTAATTATGTCTGATTAAAATCTTTTAAGAAGTCATCTGAATATTCTTGAAATTTTGTTTAAAAAAAGTAGAACATCCTTTTTCCTTCATCTCCTAGTTTGCAGGGTACAACTTAAGGAAAATTGTCTCATTTGCAAAACATTTGAGTGAATATGTGAAAGATCAAGGATTTCTGTGATGCGAGGGAACTCTTTATCTGATAACTCCCTCTCCCAGCAGATTACTATCTATGACTTAGTAGGCAGTTCTTAGGGACATGCCTGAAGGTCACAGGTAATAAAGTAAGGAAACTCTGTTTCTAATAAACAGACCATGGTACTTGGAACCAAAAACAGTGAGGGCTCTTGTACTCCTTCTGACTCATCTCATATTCCATTACCTATAAAGATACATCCAGAGAACCTACAAATCTACCTTAGTGTGTGTGTGTGTGTGTGTGTATGTGTGTGTGTGTGTGTGTGTGTGTGTGTGTGTGTATTTTGGAGAAGGAAGATGCAGCCTGGTGTTAAATATAGTGATGAACTTGGATTCAAGACAATCTGGGATCCAATCCCATTTGTGACACTAACTCTATGACTATAGCTAAGTCACTGAACTTCTCTGAATCTCAGTTTTCTTATCTGCAAAATGGGGAAAAATGCCTTAAGCACCTACCTCATGAGATTGTGCAGTTCAAATGAGATCATGCATAGAAAGCATTTTGAAAATTGTCAAGCACCATATCAATGCCAGCTATGGAATAGCTGTGTTCCTGGCCAAGCCCAATATTCCATCCATTAGTGCATTGAAGGCTATGGTTTAAAATCTTGCCCTTGAAGTTCATTTCCAATGTGACCTTAGTTACTGAAAGTCCCTGGGACTTCTCTATAATGTGAGGAGGTCAGACTAGAGGTCCTCTGATGTTTCTTCCTGGTCTAGATCTATGATCTATAAGCCACTAAGAATTCCACCAAAATAAGAATAATATTTGGAAAACATTCTTTTGTAGATGCAGTTAGGTGGCATGGTAGACTGAGTGGGATACTTCGAGTCAGGAAGATCTGGGTTCAGATGTGGCCTCAGATATTTATTAGTCATATATTCCCAGAAAAGTCACTTTAACTTCTGTCTGCCTCAGTTTCTTCAACTGTAAAATGGGGGTAGTGATAGCCCCTGTCTTCCTGGATTTTTGTGAGGATAAAACAAAATACTTGAAAATGCTTTATAAACCTCTGAGTGCTATACAAATTCTATTATTATTAAAAGACTCAATAGAGAACCTTTCTGAGTATAAGTTTAAGGGTAAGGTTCATTCAGTTGCAAAAATTCCTCAGATATGGACACTGGATTTTTATCTGTCTGAGTCAGCAGTTCTCTCAAAAATGTGTTAGTACCTGATTAAGTCGAGGGGCTGATACTTATACCACATTCCCCAGCAGGCCCAACGCTTATATAGCAGGTGTCTGTGGTTCTTGGCTCCATGAGTTTTAATCGGGTGTCTGCTTTGGTAGCTTCCCTAAAGAAAAAGAAAATGATGAATGGATAGCTACCACATGAGGGAAAGGAGAAACACAATGACATGACAACTGTATTTTTCTACTTTTAAAGGTCTCATTTGACATTTTAGTGACAATTTTATAAATGGCGCACATCTGAGGAAATGATCAGGAACCTATCTTTCCAGGCATCCCTTCACTGGTTTTTATATCTGAATTTAAGATCTTTTAAAAATTCTGTGAGACAGATCTACATCACTTAGAGTCAAGTATGTTTTAATATTCAAGGTTTAGAGCCCTCAGATTTTAAAATAAAGAAAATTACTCTTCTTTAATGTGGGAAGAATTGTGTGGAGGGAAAATATTGCAACTTTCCATCTAAAAGTTGGGCAGTAACACTGAAGCAGTGGATTTTCTAACCTTTGAAGACTAGAAGATTATTAGAGCTGATAAGGAGAGTGCAAAGGCATTGAACCATCTAGGAGAATAACATTTTATAGAATTCTAGGATCTTTATAGTTTACTTTTGAGGAAACTATACACACACACACACACACACACACACACACACACGTTTGTGTGTGTAACTATTCTTGCTTTCCAATCAGATAAAGGAGATAGGAAATCAAAGGGCTATGGATCTTGAGCTAGAAGGAACCTCAAAGGTCCTTGAATGCAAACTCTTTGTACAGATAAAGAAACTAAGGCACAGAGTGGTTAAACTACTTACACAGGTTGCAAACAGGAAAGTCAAGATGCAAACCCAAGTGTTCTGATCTCAACTCTCAAATAGTCTTTCTACTACATCATATTGTCTCTGTAATGCGGGTTTAGGGGGTGAAAGCAAGTTAGTTGTAAGGTCTCCTTCTTTATCAGAGTCTAGGAACTGGAGATAAGACAGATCACTGCCCCTTCAAAGACTCTCTTTTGAGCATGTAGACTCTTATTCAAGGGAAAACATTAGCCTATTTGTAAAGAGGATTGAATATGGTAAAACCCCAACTAACCGGAATGTTTTTATAACAGGGAATAATTCCAAGTTCTATATGCTTGTGCTGAAAATCCTTATAAACAGTGTATTTTCCTTTTCTGTTACTTCCAGAGATAGGAGAAAATGATGGATTTGGAAATATTCTAGAAGTACAAATGGTCTTTGGATGCTTATTACTGAAGCATTCCAGGCATACTTTGGTGTATACCCTCATTAAAATTTTACTTCCCAGTTCTAGCTCTAAGAACAATAATCTAATTTACTCTACCATTCTTGGAATGTATATGTAAATCATATGTTCCATGACCCCAGTCAGCCCTCCATCTGACCAAAACAATCCCTGGTCACCACTCCCCATCCATGTTATCTACTGGAGTGCAAGGATCTTGAGAGGAGGGATGTCATTGGTGGTTTGTATCCACAATACTTAGGGTAGTACCTGGTACATAGTAAGCACTTAATCAATTTTTCATTCATTTCTCCATCTAGCCTTGACAACACCTGTACTCTCCTGTCTACTGGCACACACTAGATACAGATAACAACCCAGCTGTCCTTGACTAATAGCCTCTCCCCCCCAATGGAGACCAAGATGTGACTACTTCATCTAACATCTATTCTCACTATATAATCTCTCTCTTTTTTTGATCTCTCTTTTTTTAAAGAAGGATCATGAGTATATGTAACAAAATCATATAGAGCATTGTTTCTGTAAGAAAAAGTAGGTTCCCTTTATAAACAATGTGACATAATCAATCTTCTTCCCCCGTGCTTTTCCTTTCCTGTAATCTTTCACTTTCCCATGGATCAATTAACTATATTCAAGACAATTAATGCAAGTATGTACATCCCTGTAAACCATCACTTCCTCTGCCCTTTAACTTTTATCACACAAAATCACAGAATGTTAAATTTGCAAGTAAACTTATTGTTGAGTTGTTTCAACCAAGTTCAACTCTCGGTGACCCCATCTGGAGTTTTCTTGGCAGAGACACTGGAATGGTTTGTGATTCTTTCTCCAACTCATTTGACAAATAGGGAAACTGAGGCAAATAGAGTTAAACTGCTTGCCCAGGGTCACACAGCTAGTAAGTATCTGAGGTCACATTTGAACTCAGGTCCTCTTGACTCCAGGTCCAGTACTCTATCCACTGTGTCACCTAGCAGTCTGGAAGTGGACTTAGATACCCTCTAGCACTTCTATCTCATTATACAGATGAAGAAAACGAAGTTCTAAAAATCATAATGGCTTATACAAGATTCCACATTCAATCAGTTGATGTGTGTGTGTGTGTGTGTGTGTGAGAGACAGAGAGAGAGAGATAGCACCAGGAATCAAACCCAAGGACTTGTCTCTAAGTCTGGTGTATGATAGATATATCTTGCTTGGTTACTCCGAGAAACTTTTTCTCCTTGTATTTTGGTTATAAGCTAAACAAAGCAAAAAAATCAAACCCTGAACTCACAAGAGTTCTAATCATAGCTGATGTACTTAAGTAGTGCTAGTTATAAGCCTTGTGGTGATGAAAAGAAAAGTCATGTGTTTCAAGCAACATTTGAGAAGTAAATTAGAGACTAGACATCAGGTTTTAAAGCTTTTATAAGTACCCAGGAGAGCCTCTTAGAAGTTCCACAAAATTCTCCATTTACCTCCTTATCCATCTCTAACTGAACCTGCTTTTACTTGAGCACCAATGCTTCAATGTTCTAAAGAGTCATGTTTTGTCCCTGTGGGTGCCCCATGTACCAATGTACATTGGAATCCTTCTGTGCCTTCCATTCTCAAAGTATCTTGGATTTATGTATTTATTTTGTGGGGGTGTAAATGTGTATATATGCATATCTGTATGTATATCTATATACATGGCTATCTATATATGTGTGTATATATATATATATATATATATAATGTTCTTGTGTATATGTGCATATGTATGTGGATATTTGTATCAGTAAGGGGTAGGGGAGGGGGAGGCTGCTATCATAGGTTCTTAGATCGGCATTCATAAAAGGAAAGCAACATTCCAGGGGTTACTTGTTTTTGTACTGTAGTCCTAGTAAAGCCTCTTGATTGATAAAGGCAAGATTCAATCAGGCACTTGATTATACTCAAACAAAAACATCAAAAGATCCTAATTTTATTTGACATTACAATATTGTATACTCATATGCATATAAGGCACAAGCATTTAATAAGTAGCTCCTTACTACATGCCAGGTGATGTGCTAAGTGCTGGGCATACAAAGAAATGCAGAAGACTGTTCCCTGCCCTTGAGGAGCTCCCAATCTAAAGGTGAAGACAACATTAAAATAACTGTGTAAACTAGAAATGTCTAGGATAGATTGGTGGTTATCTTAGAGGGAAAATACTAAGATTAAGAAGAACCTGGGAAAAGCTTTTTGTAGAAGATGAGACTTAAGTCCAGACTTGGAAGGAAGCCAGGGAAGACAAAATGTAGAGATAAGAATGAGAGTTCTAGACATTATATACAGCCAGTGAAAATGACCCCAGTAAGGAGGTGGAGAGTCTTATTTGAGTAATGGGCAAGAAGGCCGGTGTCACTGGATCGCAGAGTACATGCCAAAGAGTAAGATGCAGGGAAACTGGAAAGGTAGAAGGGAGACTAGGTTATATGGGGCTTTAGAAGTCAAACAGATAATTTCGTATTTGAACCTGGAAGTAATTGAGAGCACTGAAGTTAATCGAATAGGTGGGTGATATGGTCAGACCTGTGTTTTAGGATGATTCATTTGAGAGCTAAAGGGAGCATAGAGCAAAGTGGGGTAAGACCTGAGACAAGCCAATTTCCCAGTAGGCTGCTACAACAGGCTAAATATGAAAAGCTGATTGCCTACATGAGGTAGCAGTAGTATCAGAGAAGAGAAGGGGGTATATTTAGGAGATGTCACAAAGGTTGAAATGATAGGACTTGAAAAATGATTGGATATTGAGGAAATGAGAGAGTAGGGAGTAAACTATGGCACCTAGGTTGGGAGCCTGATAACTGGGAGGATGGTGGTGACTTGAAGAATGGAGGAGTTTGGAAGAGGAGAAGGTTTTGGGGAAAAATATAACGTTTGGAAGTGATGAGTTTAAGATATTTACATCTAGTTTATCTCGTTCAACAGGTACAGCATGGTAGTTGGAGACATGACACTAGAGGTCAGGCAAGGGGTCAGAGGTGAACTGGTAGATCTGAGAGGCCTCTGCATATAGATGACAATTAAAACCATGGGCAGTGATGATATCAGAGAGAGAAGATAGTCTAGGACAGAGCCTTGGGGGACCCCATGCTTAATCTGTGACATGGACAAAGATCTAGTAAAGAAGACTGAGAAGCAGTCATCACATAGATATGAGGAGAAGTAGATGTTTCATGAGAAACTAGAGAGAAGATAAGATCAAGGAGAAGAGGGCGATAAACTGAATCAGAACCTACAGGGAGGTCGAGTAAGATGAGGACTGAGAAAAGGTCGTGAGATTTGGCAGTTAAGAAAACAGCAGTAACATTGAGCAGAGTAGTTTGAATTTAATAATGAGGATGGAAGGCAGACTGCAAGGAGTTAAGAGAGGGAGATGACAGGAAGTAGTGGCATCTATCATAGATATGCTTTTTAAAGTTGGCCAGAAAAGGGGAGAGGTAAAAGATGATAGATAGTGGGGACAGAGAGATCATGTGAGCTTTATCTTTTGGGATGGGGGAGACAAGGAATTGTTTACAAAGAGGAAGGAAGCAGGAGACAAGGACATGAAACCAATCAGCCACGTAACGCTGGCAAATATGCATCAATCTCAGAACACTCATTTAGAAACTGAAGTGGTTGGGCTACAAGGTTACTTCGAGTTCTAAAATACTAACGTGTAGCCCAAGAGTTGGATTAAAAAAATCCATGACATCAATTTCTTATTTTTTCCGCTACTTGTCACTGTATCTTAGCAATAGACTGGAAGATTGGAGGGCTCCACATCTCCAACTATCTTGTTGAACTGGAGGTGGAAAAAACCACAACCTCATCATTGATTATAAGTCACAGCCTACTTATACTCATGCTTCTTTCCACTGAGATTTATGTCAGTCATTTTTGTGTTTCCTCAGAGATTGTGTTCCATGATTTATAAAAACATGATATGACTATGGGACTACTGATGTAAAAAAAAAAAAATAGGTTTGCCTGTTGGGTATTAGTCTGTTACTTTCCAACTGGGAAGGAAATTGTCTTAGAAGACTGTTGCCAGATTAATTCTTTAGGATGGAGCCTTGGGGCTTATTTCTCATCAAAGGAAGTTTTCTGAGTATCTGCAACTAACTTAGATGTCTAGTCTATCCAACTCCCACAAGAGTCAAGTGTGATCATTCCCTGAGGTTCCAACACCTAAGTGAGAATCCATCATGGCATATGCAGTTCATGCATAGGCTAATAAGTGCAGAGAGTTTGGTACTGTTGTGAACTGTGTGTGTCACTGTGTGTGTGAAGTGGAAACATTGCTACCCTTGCTATGCATTTTCTCTCTGCTACTGATACTGCTATTGAGAATGATGGCCCTGAGATTCATCAAACAAAAAATTCATTTATTTTCATAATGGAAGGAAAATGGAATCAAGATTTTCCAAAGATTTTCAACAAAAAGTTTCTTGAATTTCACAGGAATCAAGATTCCTTATTCTGTTGAGTCTCATTTCATATGTGTTCTTTTTCTCTAATCCAAGAGCCTTTTCCTACATCTATCTTCTCCTTTGTGTTCACCTCGTTAGAGCTTATATAAATAAATATTGCTGGGTGACTTTAGCTTCAAATGGTCTATTATTAAATGGTTCTTATTTGTACAATTATCCCTATTCTCCATAGCTGTCTTTTTTTCCTGTTCAAATGGCCATGTATTTACGTAGCTGTGTCTACCCCTCCCCCCAAGAGAATGTAAGTTCCTAGACAGCAGGGATTTTCTTTTGTTGCTTGTTCGTTCATTTGTTTGTTTTTTATTTTGTCATTTGTATCCTCAACATTGAGCACAGAGACTTTCGTATAAAAGAAATTTAGTAAATTTAGTAAATCTCCACTAACTTTGTAACTTTGTACATTCAGTCATTACCCTGTGGCCCCTTCCCAAAACAGTGATACCCCTTCCTGAACCTGATAATCAATCCATATTAGTTCAGTGAATATTTGAATTTCTTCCGGAAGAAATCACATGTGATTTAGCATTTGAATTGGCACGCTTATGTATATGTACATAATATGTATATAAATGATACATATATACATACCATATGCATACATATATAGCACACATACAATATATATTACATATACTATATATACAGTCCATGTGCTATATGTTATGTATACCATATTTTATATAATATTAATATATCTACTATGTAATATATGAGAAAGTCACACAGATAAATACTTCACCTCCTTGCATACAGCAATATTCTCTTGTCCATTTGGCCAATCTCAAGTCTCTCCTTCCTCCAAGCTATCCTCATTTTGCTGCTAGCTGTATCTTTATGCAGATATATGACCATGCTAAGTCTCAGCTCAAACACCTTCAATGACTCCCTACTGCCCACATCTTCCTTACTTATGAATGTCTTATCTCTAGAGGGCAAGGTGTTTTTTCTTTTTTCCACCTTTGTATCCCTAGCATTGAGTGCCCCACTCCTAAAAGATACTTAATGAACTTTTGTTGACTTCCCTTGATCAAAGATCAGAACAAATCAGATTTTATAGCTAAATAAACAAAAAAATCTTGTGAGCCAAAGTACAAGGTTTACTAACTACTATGACCACTTCTTTCAAGACATTTACTCTACGTCCAAGTTTTGTCATAGGGTGGGAACATAAGCTGCCACATATAAATGCATATTTTACATTCTTGGATTTTTTATCACTAAATCATTCAGGTTTTAAAAATAATAACAAGGAATTTGAAGTTACCTCATGAGGAGGAAAGGATGCCTCATATGTGCCATTGTTCAAGAGTTTATTGATACCTGGGCAGAGAAGAAAGTCAGTCAATGTACCAGCTCGAAGGTTTCCTTAAGTTGATGAATATGCACATCTGAGCATGGGAAGGGGCAGTGGAGGGATGGGGGGTTATTCTCAGGGCACAGCTCCATGAAAATCTTAAAGTAATCCAAATAATTGTTGTTAAGACGATAAAAGACAATGGTAATGAAGGCGATTCAGCCTGGTCATGATAATGACATCATTAACAGTGAGACATGAGGGTCTAATACATTTGATCACACTGGGTCAGGAAATATCCTGTCCTATATGTTTAATAGCCAACTTACCTTTCTTAGTATCAGCCCATGGTCTCACCCATTAAATACTCTGGGCTGCCACTAAAGTTGATTTTTTCCTTGCCTCAATTAATCTTTTTTCATACTTTCCCATTTCCTTGTCTTACTTTTCATTGTTCTTTTTTAAAACTGAGAATGTCCTCCTTTATCTTATGAATTAATTGCATCCTAGGCCATCTCCAGTCATCCTGATGAATATCAGGCCACTGGACCCAGATGGCTCAGGAGGAGAGAGTGAGGCTGGTGCCCTTGCATAGCTCTCCCTCACTCAAAACAAAGTTAAGTGCAAGTCATGTCATCATTTCTCTGATGTCACTGTCCTCTTTGAAAACAAAGGATGAACACAACAATAACAAATAACCTTAGAGTCCCAGCTCTGATGCTCCCTCTTCTATGAAGCCTTCCCTGATTTCCTCTGGTTGGAAGTACTTTTTCAAGTTTGATTTTATGACCCTTTGGTTTCCCACCCCTAATCTTTCCTTTTCTACATTTATAAAGGTAATGAAGGAAGATCTCCAGTCTGTTAAGGGAATGAAGGCCCAGTGCTGAAAATATGGGAAGACAAAGGTCACACAGGATGGGCTGTGGTTAGACTGTGGCTTTCATAATTGGAGGAAACTTCCAAATTGATGAGATCACAGATCCTCTAGAATATTTCAGTTTCTACTTCCATTTTAATTTGCATTATATTTGTCTGTGCATATGTATTATAAACTAAACCCTAATCATTATTGACTCCTTGATGTCAAAAGTCACATTACCTTTACGTTATTGTTATCTCCAGTGATTATCTTAGTGCCAAGAATAGTCAGGGTGGCCTTCGGCATACGTTGCCTGAATGAATACATGAATGCCCACTTCACTTTATTTTGCAGTATGGAACACCTAGTTTAATGCTGTAATATTCAATAAATAAATCTACTTCCAAAATATATTTTTATAAGACCACTGGTGCTCACTGGTTGGTTATAAACAAGAACTGAATGAACAAACAAGAGAAGACACCATCTTCCTAGAGCCCTTCTCTTACAAAGATCATACAATTCAATGAAACAGATACTTTTTAAATTCCAAATTCCTAAAGACTATAGACTTCATTTTCTCTCACCTACAAATTGTGATTCTGTTTTTAGTGTCCAAAGTCAAGGGTGCTTAGTTTATTCAAAAGTAGTCACTGGAACCAGTAGAAGTTTGAAAGTTTTCAAGACAATGTTTCTAAATTTCACTGAATGCTTCAAAGGGTACTTAATTAAATCTGTACCCAGATAGGGATATTTACTATGATATCCTCAACTACTGGTCATCTGGCATATTATTCTTGAAGACCTCCAAGTATAGTATACTCACTACTTCCCTAGCCATCTCTTTTATACTTCTAGATGGCTATAAATGGTGGGAATGTTTTTCTTATAATGAGCTAAATTCTTTCTCCTCCATAACTTTTAAACTCTCATTCCAAATACTTGAAGAATGCTACCATGTTCCCCAATCAATATTCTCTCTTCCCTAAGCTTCCTCCAGTTCTTTTCACCAATCAGCTTTGAGGCCTCTCACAATCACATTCAAGGATGGGCTGACACAGTATTTGTTGTTGTGCAATTACAGTTGTTTCCTCCTCTTCATGACTTCATCTGGGTTTTTCTTGGCAAAGATAATAGGCTGGTTTGCCATTTCCTCCTCCAGATTATTTTACAGATAAGGAAACTGAGGGCAATAGGGTGAAGTGATTTGCCAAGGGTACACAGTATGTGTCTATGGGTGGATCTGAACTAACCTCCCTACTCTAAGCCTGGCACTCTATCCAGGCTCTCTGAATAATAATCAATCAATGGAAAGTGGCCTGGATTTACATTAATTAATCAAATGAGATAACATATCTATGGCACTTTGCAAATGTTAAAGTTCTAATAAATCTATTAATATTATTTATTACTATTATTTTAAATCATAGTAACACAGCCAATCATCTAACTACAGAATATCCCTTACCTTTAAAAACAAAACAAAACAAAGTAGTTCCCCTGGGGGCAGGGACTATTTCATTTTTGTCACTGTAGTCCTATCACTTGGTATGTGCCTGGCACATAGTGGCCAAAAGGCAGTTGAATTGAATGAAACTGAGCTAAATTGAGAAGAAAATTGAAATGTTGGCTCTGACAAAGGAGTTGTATTTATTCCGCTTCAATCCTATTACATGAGAAACATCACGGGAAGAGCAGCCTCCTCCTAACACAAGGCTAGCTTTTTGTCAAAGACCAAGTGTTTGTTTTTTGCTTCTTTGTTTGAGATTGAGTGTCAGTCACAGAAGGTTAGGTCTGAAAAGGTCCTTGGTACCCACACCTCGAAAAGACTTTAGAAGCAACTCCTTCCTATTCTCTCAGTTTTTAGGGGAGCAAACTGATATCCAGAAAGAAGCAGTAATGCAGCCGATGTTACAAGAACAATAAGTCATTAAGTTGGACTGGAAGCCCCCAATGATCACATCCCAGTTTGCATGCTCATAGCATCATTGCAGCCTTGGATTAAGGTCTTACCCATTTTTGTTTTTCCATCTTCGTATTTGGTGCGTTGGAGCACATGATGAACGATTCTGCTTCTCGTCGAATTGTTGAAGAAAGTGTCCTTATTTGTTATCGTAAAACTGTGGAAATGATTGGAGCAGTTTTAAGACTCAGAGCCAAGCACAGGACACAGCAAGGGTGTAGAAATGCCACACCATCTAAAAGGCTTTCTCTTTAGAATGACAGCCAACAAGATTTCTTTTCATGATCCTCATATCTTGACAGACAAGAGCCTGACATTTCACTTTCCATTACTTTGAATGTTAATTCATGACAAAAATATACCCATAAAAGCAATCACCTATCAAATGTCATTTTGAATGTCTCCCTCCAGTACTTATCCTTGGCATGGAAAGAGAGGAGGAGAGCAGCCTGTACATTTGCTTCCACTGAATTATTTACAGTTTTGAAGCAATGCTGACAATGTGGCTTGCAGCAGGGTTTCTTCTAAATAGAGATGATTAAAAATTCAGCCACCATTTCCTAGATTACTTCTCAGGGTTTCAGTTCTTTCTCAGAAAAGAAATGAATACATTTCCTCTCTGTAATCTTCCTATCCCTCCTTATCTCAATCAATGCAGTTTGATTCCAGTTTGGGGTAAGAGAACATCCAACAACTAATTACTCTTCCTTTGTTTTGGACCATCCACATCCTGCTTTCCTCCTAAAGCTCTGGTCCAGATGAAGACTGTGCTCTATAATGCACCGTAAGAACTTTGGTTGTCTGGAAGTCTATTACTGGGCACACATGTCTTACAATCCAGTGATGAATGGTATTCATAGTGATGAGCCTGAAGGCTGGAAAGTCTTGCATTGTTTTCTGAAGCATTGACTTCACAGGATTGTATATCCAGCCCAATTCACTCTCCAGATGTCTCTATTTTCTCAGTAGCCTTTCTCCCTTTGGTAGAACTCTCCCCTGAAGCCCGTTCTCCTGAAGGGCCTCATGTCTACTCACTTTACTCCCAGTAACAATTCACTCTCCAGACTGCTCCACTTCCTCAGTAGTCAGCCTCCTTGAAAATAGGAGCTATCTAGTTTTCATGCTTTGTCTGTCTGTCCATCAATCTCTCTCTCTCTCTCTCTCTCTCTCTCTCTCTCTCTCTCTCTCTCTCTCTCTCTCCTTATCTATCCATCCATCCATCCATATTTCTCTCATCATCACTGTCATTGTGGGTTCTCCTTTTGCTCACATAGATCATGTTAAGTTACTACTAATAAAAAATATTATACCCCCTAGTGGCCAACCTTCCAGAAGTCATTCCTCAGGCACCATTCTTTGTTAGGCACATAAGAACATTGATTGAGAGTTAGAAGGCACCTAAGAACACTTGAGTCAAATACCCACATTTTATTGATGAGAAAAATGAGGGACAGAAACGTTTACAATATATTATAGATTTTGTTTGAACGGACCTTAGAGGACATCTAGTTCATCTCCCTTATTTAATAAATGAGGAAGCTGAGACTGACAGAGGTTAAATAACTTGTTTAGGGTCACAAAGCTAGTAAATATCAGAGTCAGAATTTGAGTGCAGATCTTCTTGACTCTAAGTGTATTTTACTTATTACACCATGCTGGAATTCCAGTAAGTGATGTTTTAGTGGAAATTGTCATTTCTTTTGTTCTGTGACCAGTCCTTCAAGAATTCATGGTCACCCCAATGCTATGATTCAGTCGTAATCTATACTTTTAAGGAACTAAGTATGTTTTATTGTGATTTCATTCCTTACTAACTGCATACCTTCTAACTTTTAAAAAAATCTATGTAGATATTCTTCAATTAATGAACTTGAAGAAGGAAATGTATTCCACCATTTAAACAGCATCTCAGGTTGACCAGTTACCTCATTCACCCCAAAAGAGGGATGATTACAATAATAGTATGGCATGGTGGGCATGTTGGGATTTAAAGGATAAATCTCTGTTTCCAAGAGAAACCCAAGGTTGTTAAAGAAACTTTGAGGTTTTCTAAAGCCATTTTCCAATTACTGAACTATAAGCCTGACATTTTTTTGTCTGTGGATCCCAAATTTACATAGTGGTAAACAAGCTCTACAGGTTATCTACCCAAATAAATGTCATAAAAGGTGTAATAGAATTACTTGTCTACTGATCATTCTTGTGTGGATGGTTAAGGATTTCCTTTGGGAGATTTGTCAGTGATCTAGAGAAATCTGAGTAATGTCATTTGCTAATATGAAAATCCTGAAGATCTTACCATTCTCAAGGAATCCCTCTGAAACTTGAATTCTTGGATCTTTTAAATACAAATATTCTGCCACTGTTATTTTATGGCTATGCAGCATTAAACATAACACTGTCTGAAGAAATGAGAATGGATATCACATAGAGGTCAGTGTTGAGACTCAGTATTAAGTACAGTGCCTGGCACATAGGAAGTGTTTAATAAATGTCAATTGATTGATTGATGGTGGGTGTGAACTGGTCACAACAGATGACTTAAGAAGATATTCAAAGAACAAAAAGGGCAATGAATGGCATCATGTAAATGTAAGATAGGAAAGGAAGTAGAGCTGATCACATAGCAAGGGCAAGAGATGATAGGTGGATAGTTCAGAGTTTCCACTGGCATCTTTTTGATGTCAGGACAAACTAAAGATGGCTTCCAGCACATTGCATAGGTACTTTGCAGCCAACTCATGGAAGAATATGGACAGTAATCATGAATGCAGTATGGTCCGCATTTTTGGAAGGAACATCTAAACTGTCAAGACCACGGATCCATTTGAATATCTGCAACTATGGTGGATAGAGAACTCTCCTCAAAGTCAGGTGACTTGGACTCAGGACTTCTGACTCATACTGACTGACTTGTATTGGCAAATCATACCCTACCCCACCTTGCCTGCCCCCAAGTCCATCAACCCTCTAAGGTTTTCAGTCATAGAACAATAGAAAATAGGTATTCTCACAAAAAGAGCAACAATTGGTATTTCTTTAGCCCTTTGAGGTCTATAAAGAGTTTCTTCTTTCTCATCTTATTTGATCCTTATAATGGACCTGTAAAATCAATACCACTAATACAAATAAAAGGAATTGACACATACAGATCCTATTATTATCCTGGTTTCACTAAGGAAAAATATTTAGAGAAATGAAATGACTTACCCAGGGTATCACAGCTAGTCATTATCAGAGGCAGGATTTGAACTCAGCTCATCCTGATTCTAGATCTATTCTATCTACTACCTGACCTACTTGCCTACCATAGGCTTTAGTATTCCCATTTTACAGATGAAGAAACTGGAGCTAACAGAGTTTAAGTGACTGCCTGGGCTAATGTAGCTAGTAAAGTATTGGCAGTGGGAGCAGAGCCCAGGGATTCCTGGCTCACAGTTTATCACTCTCTGTTCAGTACCTAGGCCAGTTCATGGTAGATGCTCAGCAAATATCTGTTGAATCGAATTTACTGTAGTATTACTATTATTATCCTTCTCTGGCTGCCTACTAGAACAGCAATCATTAAGAAGGCATAACAGCCTGGCTATTAGATGAGCAGTCCATAAACACTGCAATATTTATGATGTGAATTTATGTGACTCATAAAAGAAAGAATTCATAATGCTCACTGAGTGTTGTTCAGAAATTAAGTGTTAAATATTAATAAGGAAATAAAGACTGCCTAAATTGATAAGCTACAGAGATACTGCTCTTCCTGCTTTATATTGTTGGCCGCTCTGGTTTCACAGCAGAATGAGCACATGAGGCCATGGGAGGCCAGTGGGGGATGGGAATACTTACTGGTGCATGCGTGCCCTGCTGAAGGGAGCTGTATAGCAGTCTGTCTCCTCCAAGTCGGGCAGAGCCTCCTTGTCGAGTTGCATTGGATTTTTGGGAAGCCAGCTCCTCAGCTGGATGGTTTTTCTATACAAACTGGGACAAAGGAACACATTAGATTGGAATGGATGAGATGGCTATCCAGTACCACATTTATCATTAAATGCTGGAGGAAATAGAATTACAGACTTCATCCTATGGGTGAGTGGTTGA
This sequence comes from Bettongia penicillata ogilbyi, assembly GCA_023548195.1. Classification (NCBI taxonomy): domain Eukaryota; kingdom Metazoa; phylum Chordata; class Mammalia; order Diprotodontia; family Potoroidae; genus Bettongia; species Bettongia penicillata. The sequence goes on along the minus strand of JAJHZJ010000194.1, from coordinate 149,272 downwards.
ACTGCATAAAACACCCTCTACCTTTAAATGAAGAGCTTATGTGATCTGCCCTGAATCACTTTTGGAATAAGTGTACTTATTCCAGTACTTAGGGCATAGAATCTCACTTCATTCATTATTTTCATTTATTTCAAGCTTGATAACAAGGCCCAAAATATTGTTGTAATAGGATGTACTGTAAAAGAATCCATAGCATAGGGGTTGTATATAATAAATATTTAATAAATGCTTTATCTGCCTGTAAGGAGAATGAAGCCTATTGCTGGGCATTATTATAGTGGAGATTCCTTTCCTGTATAGGTTGGTCTAGATGGTCTATAAGGTTCTTTTTAACTCTCAAATTCAGTGATTTAGGTGAGAAATGGTCTCGATATTCAGAAATTCTAATCCCTCAGTGACATCCTATGTTCCACAATGGAGTCACCTCTTAGTGACTCCGCTGATGCCCTTTGAAGTCAGGAAGGGGGAATGCATATGCTGTCAAATACTAGACACTATCATTTTCTTACTGATCCCCCTCTGACCACCAACTTTTGCAACTCAGATACAGTGGCATCATGGGAAAACTTTAGAGTTCTTATTTAAGTCTTCAGTCAATTCAGTGCAATTGCAACTTGATTTGCATTATTTTTATAGCAAGGTTTACATTTTTCAGACCCCACTCCACTAGTTCTGAAAAACATATCCACCATAGAATTGGAGACTCTTAGAACTTTAAAGGACCTTAGGACAATCTAATCCTTTCCTTCCAACCCTTGCCATTTGATAGGTGAGAGTCCTAAGATACAGAGAGATTTTGTGACTTTGCCAAGGTCACAAAACTAGTTTATTGCAGAGTTCACTCTACAACTCATAATGGATAAGGTTGAGGGCAAAGATTCTCTCTTTCAGCAAATTTTGGCTTTAAAAAACCAGACCCATGCTGTCCAGGCTCATTTCAGAAGATATGGCATCAAAGGAAACTGGGATTGAAATCACTGGATTATATACATATGTGTGTTGTGTATAGGTAGATAGATAGATAGATAGACAGATATGGTTAGACGTGCATAAATATAGATAGATAGATGTATATATATATATTATATATAGAAGTTATATAGATATAGAAGTGTATACAGATATAGATAGAGAAATAGACAGACAGATAGACGGATAGATAACCACCACATGCGCTAGGAACAATTTTTTAGACCACAAATAGTGGAAAGGACACTGAAATTGGAGCCAGAAAGACCTGACTTCAAATTCTACTTTAAATGTTTACTAGCTGTGTGACTTTGGGCAAACACTTAACCTTTCTGCATCTACTAATAATTAGTTTTAATCCCAAAACATAGGGTAAAAGATAGCATTTCCATTTTTCTATTTCACTAGAGTCACATTGTGTTTATATACATATGTGTGTGCATATGTAATCTGTTTGTCTGTATGTCTATCTACCTATCTGAGGCAGTACTTAAATTTGGTTGTATGTTTTATATAATATTTCTCTCTTTCCTATTCTATTCCTCTGTCTGTTTCTATGGTGACTGCTAATTTCAGTCACAGAGAATCAGAATTTGATAGGACCTTAAAAATCATCTAATCTCAAAACCATTTCATTCACCATCCTGCCATCCATTTTTCTTGATGTTCACACTGGGACTCAGACAAGATATATCATTTGTTCAAAGTCATATGAAAAGTCAAGGGCAGACTGATTATTAGTAGAGACCAGGACAGAGTCCTTTTTATTAAGAAAATGAAGAAACTGTGAGATAGGTTTTGTCCTAAAATAAGGATATATTAAGTTGATTTGATCTAGTGGCATTTGACTAAAACTTAGAGTGGAAAGTCTAAAATTCTTTGCTGCATATTTGTTCTGTTTTTGATTCATGACATACAAAGTATTAACATTTTAAATTCTTTTTATTCCCTCCAGTTTCCCAGACTTAGAAAAATATTAAGTCTGAAATTTACTGTAGAATTAGCCACTTCCTTTTATTTATCAAGTGGGATGACCTAATATTTCTGGAGATGTGGTATTCTTCAATACTTATATTTCTCTAAAATGATTGCTTTGGACTAGATACATTCTAAAGCCTCAACCACCTTTGACATACTATAGGTCAAATTCTTAGGTGGCTCCTATCTCTGATGTTCCATGTTCTGGTTCTAAGATTCTTTCCAGTTTATATGTATTCTATATTTTGAGGTTATTTATCAATATTCAGGGTTCTAAAATCCCTCACAGGTAGCTTTTAGCTCTGATATACCATGCTCTAAAAAATGGGGTCTTTAAATACTCTTCCAATTCTGACATTATCTGTTCAAAGACTCTCTTCCATTCCTAACTTTCTACAACACTATGATTCTAGCTATTGCTCTAACCTTTAAATTGATTTTACCTTTAATATTTTCAATGACATTTTATTCAGTATACTTTTTTTACCTCCACATTTCTGCTTTGTTTCTGCACCTCCATCCCCTACTTTTTTGATCATAACTAACGCTATGGCAACATTCCAGAAGACTTTTGTTTGAAACTCCATAAAAAAGAAGATCACTTCCTGCAGCGAATTCATAGCACAGTAATCCAAGGATCCTCTCCTCATAGATTTCAGGCAGCTTGGTTCCACTGATTTATCTTCACTGTATCTACCATGACTGCCAAGTGAAAGCACTTTTCAAAAATATGTGTTTAAATATATTTTAAATATATTCAAAATATTATATATATATATATATATATTTAAAATTCAGTTCCAACATTACCAAGTGGGAGTCAAGATTGTCAACTCTGAAATTAGTTCAAGTTCTGCCACTCTCATTAACTAGCTAATAAAATGCATATTATCCCTTTTTGGGCCCCATTTTTGTCATCTTACAGGTGAAGACGCTAGCCTGAATAATCTCTCAGCTTCCTGGCCTTTCTTTTGTTTTCTGTGTCTACATTCTGTGTCTAACAACAGCAATTGATCATTACTGTATTGTGTAATGCTCTGTTTTTCAAGAACTAAAATTTCATTCAGGCAAAACCTCCTCTCCACATCATTAAATTGTGTAAGATTTCTGTCCATGTCTAATTGAGTAAAAAGGAACAATTCAACTGTCTGGGCAATTTTAAACATTGTGTTATTTGGTATAATGACATTTTGGGAATCTTCTTGAACACAGTCCAACTCATTATTTTCTCCTTAAATTTGTAGCTGGTTTGTAAGGTAGAATTGAACTGGAGATTTTTGTTTGCTTGAGGATAATAAGCTGGCATCAAAGTAGCTTTATCATCCACCAACCTATTCAGTGTTCTGTTCTTCCAGTCAGTATAATAGCATTTTTTCCTGGAACAAAAAATGGAGAAAAGAAATAAGCTGAATATAGTTTTGAGAAGTTATAATGAAAGTTAACTATAATTTTCAAAAATATCAAGCATGAATATTTGAACACAGAAGGAAGACTTGTGAATAGCAAAATATTGCTTTATTCTCAACCAATGGCATAAACTGATCCCATAGAAAAATGAAACAATATTTCAGGGGTCATGTAATTCCATAGCAAAGTGATTTTTTTTAACAAATAAGAAAACTAAAATTATATGATCAGCTAAAAAAGAGGACTAAATCACTTAAAATTGAGGCTTAGAGAGATCTGACACTGTGATAGGACCAGGAGAAGTGGAACTGTTTGGCCCTAAAATCATGTGTTATCACAAGCAACCCTGAGGTCTGCAAATAACAACTTGGGGACTAAAGAGGGAAGACAAATGACTGGTTCAAGGATAAGATATAAAATAATTCAGAGACATTCTTAAAAAGAGGAATGAAAAGAGGGGCTACTTCACCTCAAGGAGTCTTCTGTACATTTAATTTTAAAATCATTCTAAAGATTAAAATAATGAAATGAATTTGAATATTGCTTCTTTCAACCAACAGAGAGAATCAATACATAATCTGTAAGTTGGATGGGCATAGTCTATGTTGTCAGAAGAACAAAGAAATGGAAAGATATTAAGCCCCAGGCAGTAGCTATAAAGATATTTACTAAAACTTGGATTCTGGACACCATTTTCCCAAGACAGTCCATTTTCCCAAGAGAAAGGGCAATAAATGAAGCAGTACTTTGAATTTCCACAAGTCATATAAAATAAATAAAAACTTTAAAAAACTTTTTCTCCTATTCCAGAACCAACTTGATAGAATAATTAATCTGATAATTCTTTGTCATGAGTAGGAATATTGCTCTTTTATACAAGAAACTGTCTATATGAAGAATATAACAGCTCTGTAAGATAAGAATTAAGACAAATTAAGCACCAAGGCCTTCATGAGGCAGAATCTAGTGCAATGGATGATGGAGTTTCACTCAAACTTTCAGGTGATGCTTCTTTATAATGTGTGAGATAACATGTAAGTACTTTTTCAAACCTTACAGTGCATAAAGACTATCATTTTTCTTACTATTACTATTATTAATACTGTTATGCTATGCCACCAATTTGACTGTTTTTATGTGTACTATTTTTAAAAAAATATAGAATACACTATTTGCAGAACATGTTTCAAATTTACGTTGGAGGATCTAGATAACTCTTGGAAAACATCATGTGATTGGAACAAAAATCAATGTCTATCAGGTAACAGATTTTTCCATTCAACTTGTTGAAGTTCTGCTGCTTCACAGTAGATGTATGGTGCTGGTATTTGCATAAGCAATTAGAGAGTCACATAAAATAAAACACACACATAAACATGCAACTGACATCTGCCCCTTTTTCTTCCTTTTCACCTTCAATGTTAGGAAAGACTTATGGTAGGGAAGGTCATATCACTGCTTAGGAAAAGTTGATAAAGGATAAAGTTCTGTTCATGAAATGCAACAGAAGTAAAGACATAAATTTAAGACTAATTTTCAGCATCAATAGAAAACTCCAGGAATGTATTTAAAAGATGGTAAAGGTCACATGTACATTTAGTTACAGCAGACATAGTTGGTAAAATTATGTGTCTATAGGGAAAAGTATAGTTGGACTGGATAACAATCTAAATCCATAACCTGGGAGCATTTATTTGAAACTATTATTTTTACTGAGGATTAATTATTCTCAATTATGATATGACTCCACAGAACAAAAAACTCCCAGTATGGCTGCGATGATCTGACTACACATTTTCAGACAGTGTCCAATGTTACAAAGTGGAAATGCAAATGGTGAGATGAATGTCTGGAATAGTTAAGGGGAGTCTTACTGCACAGTGGGTATACATCAGAGTCCTAATACATAGCCATCATTGTTTCTCATTAAATACTCATTGTTCTCCTATGACAAGGAATGCAGGGTAGGGATGCTTTCATTTTTTTGTATCTCTAGATGACACTGAGTATAGAGTTCTGGACTGGGGGACAGGAAACTATGTTCCAATTCAGCCTTGGACACAAACTATCTGTATGAGCCTGGAGGAGTCACTTCACACAGGTCTGATTCCGTTTCCTCGTATGTAAAATGGGGATAACAGCATCCATCTCCCAGAGTTGTTGTGAGCATCAAATGAGATATTTGCACTTTGCAAACCCTAAAGTACTATATAAATGCTATTATTGTAGCATATTGTAATACTGTATGATATATTGTATGTGTAACATTGTAACACCGAATAATATTTAACATACAAAATATAATAATAATTACTTTTATTATCGACCATCCAGTGTCTGGAACGTAGCAAATACTTAACTGAAGTATAGCAAAGTACTTGAAGAGAGTCTTCCCAATAATTTCACAGTGTTATTGCTGTTGTTGAGTTGTGTCCAGCTCTTTGTGGCCACACTTGGGGTCTTCTTGGCAAAGATACTAACGTGGTTTGCCATTTCCTTCTCCCTTCGTTTTATAGAGAAGGAAACTCAGGCAAACAAGGCTAAGTGACTTGCCCAGGACCACATAGCTAATAAGATTTGAACTTAGGAAGATGAGTCTTTTATCCTTAGTATTGAAAGAAAAAAGTAATAGAACGAAGCTTTATTTTACAAATATATGTATATTATATTACATATGTATAATACATATTGTATATGTATATAAATGTATGCATATACACATAATAAATTCATAAAGGAGGAAGTTGATTTTCTTAATGTAAGGGTCTTAATATTTATTTTATGTTATGGTTGCTTTTGCCAATCTAGTAAAGCCAAAGGACGTTTTCTCAACCATATTTTTAAATGAATTAAATAAAATATAAAGAAGTTCACCCCCCCATTATACTACAAAAGTTATAAAAGTATTTAAAAAGTAAAATAAATTAATGGATCCCAGGTTAAGAACCTTTACTGTATGGGTAATGAGGACAGGACTTTGTGGGGATTAAAGATGAGACAAGGCAATTCCATCAAAAGGGTTATAAAACAAATCTTTCATTCAGGGTAAAGGACATGAAAGGAAAAAAAAAAGGAGAGGGAGAGAACTTGCCTAGAAGAACAGAAGATTATAGGGAATAGATAAGATCCTTCCTGATGGAAGAAAGCTGTCAAGGACATAAGAAGAGGACAGATGCTGTCATAAGGTTTTCATAATCTCCGTTTTACAGCAGCTTAATTTTAAAGTAGATGATTCTACTTTAAAAGAATTCACCAGTTTAAACCAGGGATGAATAGTCTAGGTGAATGATGAATGGTCATTTCAATGAATGGACTATAAGTTGCTTAATTACATGAACCATCTCTAATTCATCTTTACATCTCCAGCTGTTTACCAGGATGCTCTTCATGTCGCAGACCCTCAAATATTTGTTAAGAGGACATCAACTGAATTTGGCTTGACTCTTGAAGGTCATCTCTAGAGTGTTTTGACACTAAATGTGGTATTCCTGAGATAATCAGAAGAGATAACATCTGGGGATGGGTCATGCTACGCAAAAGGTTAGGTCTGTAGACTGAATTTAGGATCACTTTAGGATTCCCAAGTGAAGAAATTATCTTTATCAAAGTAATTCAGCACCCTCTCTGCCAATCACCACCTTGACTGATCATACAGCCAAGACACATCAGAGAGAGAGAACTTGAAATCAGATCTCCCAGTCTTCAAGTCTTAGCTTTCTATTTACTAAGATACTGTCACTTGGGAACAAAGAGGACACAGGTTCACAAACTAAATTTTATAAAGCAAAAGGCTTATTAGGCCCTTTGTTGTATTTTAATGAATCAAAGGCATAGAGAGGAAGAGGAAAGTACAATCCTTGCTAAAACAAATGATCATCCGCAAAACTATACTCAACCAAGGACCTAATATTTGTAAGTTTCTAAGCTGGGTCGATAAAAACGAAAGTATCCCTTTTCTACATTCTACTTAGGGCAGAGAAATACGTTTTACACAAGTACATCTAATAAAAGTAAAATTGAGGAGAGAAAACACTAAAGAGGGAAGGGTATTAGGGAAGTCTTTAGGAAGAAGGAGAAATCTGGGATGAACCTTAATGGAAGGCAAGGAATCTGGGAGGCAAGAAGAGGGCTTGTGAGACTCACAGATACCAGATTTGGAAAGCTGAGTTTAAGGAAGAGTGTGTAATCTAACTTGGCTGGACAGTTCATGAAGAGAACAAAGGAAAACGGTTAGGAGCCAGATTGTAGAAAGCCTTAAATGCACATTAAAGAGTTTGTATGCAATAGTAAGGCTGAATATTCTTAGCCTTTCTTTGTTATCAGTGCCATCACAACCATGATGCCACACATCTTCTCAGAGAGCTCTCAAATTTATCTTATGGTTTTTACATCTACAAATATTTTGATCACTCCTGCAATTCCAATGGATAATGTCCTTTGTGGGCAGAGAATAATATAGCCATTATTCCCTGCCTTTTGTAGCAAAAGACGTGATGTTATTCTTTGATGACTTACCACTATCTTAAGATGCCATTTTGCAGCTTCATTCACTTTGATTTCTGGTTATCTGATCACCATTTGTATTTTAGCCAATGAGATAAAAATCATTTGAAGGAATGACATCATTTATCTTTTTTTGGTTCTTTGTTAGTTTACAGACACATCTGAGAAAGTGAAGGTATCACTTTGCAGATACGTAATTAGTAATTTAAACCCAGAACCTCTCTAACTCATTGCTGCCTTTAGATGAAAGCTCATTTTTATAGCTGACAAGGTCAAGGCTCTACTTGGCTAAATTCAGCAAAGATAATGGAAACACAGGGAAAAAAAATCACAGTATATTAGACACTTCCTTCTGTTATGACAACATGGTTTTTAGAAGCAACACAATTTGGCCCTGACAACAACTGTAAGTCAGTGATGCAGAAAATCTTCCACAGAAATAGCTAAATGACAGAGACCTTTAAGAATATGCATTCAAAATATTTTGAGCGACAAAAATGCTCATCACCAGAGATGGTGTTTAAATTGACTTTGTGACCAAGAGCAGAAATAGCAGCTTGAGGATATGCCTTCCAGCATCAAATATGGGATGGCAAGTGAGAAATGCACTCAATTACATGGAAGCTTTAAAAAATCTAGTAAGTCTGTACCATATAGACATAATACATTTAAGATTTGTTTCTCTAAACATTTTTGTACATGGTAATAATCAATCAATAGTCCTTCATTAAGCACCTATCATACACCAGGAACATATATGCTAGGTATTGGGAGTAAAAATATAAAAAATGAGATTGTCCCTGTCCTCAATGAGCTTCTAATCTCTCAGAGGATGGGACATGCACACATGAGTATACACACAATAAACACAAGGTAATTGCAAGGAGAAAGTACAGTTTATGTTCTGCACATTCAACCGTAAGGCAGAATATTCTTAGACTTTCTTTGGTTTTTAGCACCATCACAATCATGATGTCACACATCTTGTCTCTCAAGTTTTCCTAATGGTTTTTATATTTACAAATTATTTGATCCATCCAAGAATCCCAGTGGATGATGTCCTTTGTGAAGTAGACAGCAGCATGGCTAGCACTGTCCACCTTGTGTAGCAAAAGGCGGGCAAGCAGAGGCTTGTGCGATTTTTCGGTGACGTTACTATTTTTAAGATGACATTTTTGAGTTTCATCCACTTGGATTTCCAGTTATCAGATCACAATTTTCTCACTATGGCTAGAGACTTAAAAATCAAATCTAGCCCATATATGCAATATAACTAGGATATCTAACTTATACCTCAGTGAGAATTCCCTTTGCAGTCTCCCAGATAAACAATCATGTACCTCCCTTTGAAAGTCTTACATGGATTTCCTTGCTAAATTTTCTGCCAGGACAGAGACATTCAAGCTTATATCAAAAACCTATCCAGCTAGCATGTATTATGCTCTCATGCTGTTAGAGGTTCTACATATTTGCAAGATATTCCATTTCTCTTTTTGCCTGTTGAATTCCAACCATTTAAAGTAAGACACACATGTCACCTTCTCCACAAAAACTCCACTAACCTTCTACTCTCTTCAAGTTGGAAATGTTCTTCTCCACTGGATTTCAAATACACTTTTGTTTTACATCACCATAATATTTTGATGATGTCATATCATATATTTCATTATGTGCATATCCATTGTTTCTCCATGCTAGACTAAAAGATATATTAGGGCAAAGACATCATTTTTTTCTGAACTATGTCTCTTCCCCAGTATCTAGTGAAGGGTCCAATATACAGCAGGATATTTCATAAATATTTGTTGTATTTGATCAATGGAAACTGTTGATGATAAACCAGGGTAAACTTCAACAAAAGCACATAGTGTCTTTCTTTTTCTAATAGCAACAATCACAGCTAACATTTGTACCAAGCTTTAAGTTTGCAAAGCACCTTATATACCATTTTTTTGAAAATGATGGAGAAAGTGGTGGAAGTTGGGATGTGGTCTCACAATGTTTTTCAGTTTGTTAGCGGTATTAAGCAAAGTAGCACAGATACACACATATGTACTGAAAGATTGGAAAAAAGGAAATAAGCTTAATTATATTTCAAGAATTATCGTGCATGTGGGTGACTACTTCAAGATGCTTTTTAGATGTTCTGAAAATGTTAACATGGGAAAAAAATCACAGAAAATCAGAATGATCATCTAACACATATTTGCAAGGTCCCCTTTGGATCCTCAAGCCTACTTTAGGAAAATGATGTAAATTAATTTCGGTCACTTGTTGACTTTAAGCTATTCAGTCAAATCACTTTGTAATGTCATTCAGATTTGGTGATGAAGCTCATTAAAAGTCTTTCTGTGTAACCCAGGTTTCCAGATGGCTTCAGTGACCTTGATTAAAAATCTTGAACAATTATGTAGTGCTGGTGGGGCACAGTGGTAGAGGTATATATTCTCTGCTTATTTTTCAAATACTGTGTACTATAGTAGAACTATCACTAGGTTTTTAGATTCTAGGTTCCAGGTCTGACACTGCAATTTACTATCTGAGCTTACAAAAATTACTTAACTACAATGGGAGAAGTTGAGTGGAAGGGGTCAGATAATGAAGTGAGCATCTGGAATTGAAAGAGCTGGGTTTGAATCCTAACTCCGTTACTTACTATCTGTAAGTCTTTGAATAAGTCTTTTAACTCCTAGTAGACTCATCTTCCTCATTCATAAAATAAAGTTTGATTGGGTGATCTCTAAGATTACGTTTAGGCATCTAGGTAGTGTAGTAGATAGTGATCTGGGCTTGGAGTTAGGAACTCATTTTCATGAGTTCAAATCTGGCCTCAGATGCTTAATAGCTCTGTGACCCTGGACAAGTCACTTCACCCTATTTGACTCAGTCTCCTCATTTGTAAAATGAAGTAGGGAAGAAAATAGCAAACCACTCTAGAATCTTTGTCAAAAAAACCCCCAAATAGCATCATGAATATTTGTTCATGACTGAAAAAAATAACCAAATAACAAAGTGTCATCTTAATTTGGAATCTGAGGTTCTATGACTACTGGTCCTTAGTTTTTTCATAAACAAAATAACACTGTTGGACTAAATGATCCGTAAGGTTATCAACGGCTTAATATTCTATGATCTCAGGGACAAGGGATATATATATATACATATACATATTCAAGAAGTATACGTATATATATATCTATATATCTTAATTATATATATATATATATATATATATATATATCGATGAGATATATAACTTGACCTTTGAAGTGGATAGTGTTTTTATATTGCTTTACTTGAAAAAAGTCTAAGAAATGACCAGAACTTCATTAGATTAATACTAATACAGTGTGGGAAGGATAAAAATACTTTACTGTACCTGAAGGGCATCCTGATGTTCATCCTTTCTGCATATTTGCACAGCGTATCCCATGGGCAGTGGATTTTGACAAACATGATATCACTATTCGTAACAGATTGCTGTAAAGGAGAGCAAGACAGGTACCATAAATGAGCTATGCAGCTGATGTTAAACTACCTAATCTCATTTCCCAGGGAAACCTTCTGTCTTAGAATAAAAGAGAACATATCTGACAAGTTGGAGAACATCCAGCAGACGGTAATTAGGATGGCAAGGGATCTCAGGACTCTGTCATATCAGGGACAATTAAAGGGCCTGGAGGATGTTTAGTTTAAAGAAGAAAATTCCTAGGAAGGGTATGAAAACTGTCTTCAAGTATATGAAGGGCTGGCATTTTGCATAATATAACATTGCAAGGACTGGCACTAGTAGTTTACCACTGCCCTCTTGGGCAGCTATGTGGCACAATAGATACAGCACTAGTCCTGGAGTCAGGCTCATCTTTCTGAATTCAAATCTAGCCTTAGACACCTCTGTCTTACTAGTTTCAGTTATGCTAGGAACATGTGTACCCATAAATTCCTAACACCATGGCTCCTTCAAGAATCTCTCTCAGAGGAAGAAATCATAAAGACTATGGAAATGAGGATAGAAGAGAGGACAATGAAAGAAAAGAAGTTCTAATTTTGGAGGCTTCAGTATCTTTGAAGGTTGATCTAAGAGGCACACTTTTTTTTTTGGCTCCAGTTCAATAGATGATGCTTTGAAATGCTGAGCAAAGAATGTACTAATTTCCATTTCAAAGACAGAAAAGGATGTCCAAATTCTACAATGAATGCCCCAATCCGGGAAAAATTACACACACATTCATTTAACTGCTCCATCAAGTAAATAGTTCATGTCGGTGGCCAAGTCCAGCCGTGGGCCATGGTTCTCACTAAATTGACTGGTCTTTCAAACATTTTGACATCTAATTAGTTCAAGAGAAATTGCCTCAGGAGGTAACTACTGATGCTTACATGAGACAACAACTTTATCCATTCTAGTGGCAAAACAAGTTGGCGTTAAGAAAAGATATTGTAAAGAAGTCTTTTTGGAAAGAGTGCTATATTTGGAATTAATGGCCTGGGTTGATTTTGGGGTGTGGCAGGGGGTGATTCACTAAAACGGTCCAGCCATTCTGGAAAGCAATTTGGAATGATGATTATAAAGTAAGTGAAAAGCCCTTGGACTTGGCAATTACAATACTTTGTAGTGGTGTTGGCCTATATTCCAAGGAAATCAAAGAAAGAGGAAGAAATCCTATTTGCAAAATAATATTTACAGCATATCTTTTTGTACTGGCAAAGAATAGTAAATAATACTAAGGGTGCCCATAAATTGGAGAATGACCAAACAAATTATGGTACATAAATTTCATGGAATACTGTTGTGCTATGAGCAATTAACAAAGAGGTGGTTTCAGCAAGACCTGAGAAGACTTGTATGGATGTTGCAGAATGAAGTGAGGAGAATCAGGAGAACATTTGCTATACGGTGGTATGGGAGGTGTTGGTAAATAGCATTTCAAGTACTGGCCATCAGATTTGGAAGTTTGCCATTGCCGGCTTGGGTATCTAGGTGGCAAAGAGGATAGAGCACCAGGCCTGGAGTCGGGATGACTCCTCTTCCTGAATTCAAATCTGGCCTCAGACACTCATTAACTGTGTGACGCTGGGCAAATCATTTAACTCTATTGGCCTCAGTTTATTTATCAGTAAAATGAGTTGGTGAAGGAAATAGCAAACCACTCCATTATCTTTGATAAGAAAACTCTAAAAGAGGTCACAAAGAAATGGATACAACTGAAATGACTGAACAATGCTGCCGTCTATGGCATTAGAAATTGTTTATGTCAAATTCTGTTTGTAGGAGGCCTTTTCTTATAATACTTCCAAATTACTTTCATCAACTTTTTATGTATCTTGTATGTATGCATGTATGTATGTATGTATGTTTCATCTATTAGATTTCCTCTATTAGAACACAGGTTGTTTGTGGTTAGAATTTTTTCCTTCCTTACTTTGTAACGCCAGTTCTTAGCACAGAGTCTAGCACGTAGAAAGTGATAAATTGACTCAAATGATTTGGCAAGTGTTATGGGTCTCCATATGACAATTGATATGTAATATCTTCTATATGCCTGGGTTTCCTTTCTTGGAAATGCCCATGTATATTTGACCAATAAGAACTGAAGCAAACTGAGGTCTAGAGCAGTCCAGTTGACCCATCCAGGGTATACCAATAGTCTAGGATGAGAATTATCATTTAGGCCAGGCTTTCTTCAAGGCCTTGTTAGAGTTCTATCATTCTAAAACTCCATCCTTACCTATGTATAGACGGAAGAAAACAGAGTAGAGATGTAAGCTGTCACAGTCCACTTCTTGGGAAAGAATTATTTCACATTGTATTCATTTCTCTAAATATCAAAATCCCAATGTGCTGGATATAAATGATTCATATCTTTTGAAGTTGTCTCACTTCAGTGGCTCCCACCTTTTCCCTGAATATTCTAAGAACAAATTGAATTTCTTCTTCCCCACCTCTCTACTTAAAAAAAAAGTCATCTATCCAATTTCAGGCCTCTGGAGATTATGAGAATATATCAGCAAAGTTATTCTAATTCAACTGACTTTCACATCCATCATCTCACTTTGGGCAGCACAATGCTATTTTGGGATTATCCTTCCATTATAAAGTGAAGAAACTGAAGCAGAAGAGATTAAGAGGTCTTCAGTAGGTGGCTGGACGGCTGGACTTAGAATCAGGAAAACCTGAGACATATCTTCAGAAACTTATGAGCTGATGTTGGGCAATGCATTTCCCCCTGCTCTGCCTAGGTTCTTTTTTCGTAAAATGAGGGCTTTGGACATGATGACCGCCTCCAGGTCCCTTTCAGTTAGAAATGAAATGATCCTATGAGGTCTCATGGTGGTCAGTCTACCACTGGATATCACTCCACCCCTTGACTAGTATTATTTCTAGCAGATTCCTCCCCCCTCCTGCTACCATGTTCCTTCCTCTCTCACTCTCTCCTTCCTCCTTTTCTCAGCACATTCTGCCATAGGAAAATTCCTTAAGTTTTTTCTACTTCCTAAATAATATCTTCCCACTTTCTCAGATTTAATGCTCTGAATTATATAGAATAGTATGTCTAGGAGGGGTTATCATCCAAGTTAGATAAGAGACTTCTTTCAATCACATCACAAACTCTCCCAGGGTCACATAGGTCTTACGAAGCAGAACTGGGAGTCAAATGCAAAATTTCTTGATTCTACATGCAGCATGTTTCATTACCTCTTTTAAAAAAATATCATTAATTTATTTCTTTTCAGTTTTCTACAATTACTTCCGTAAGTCTTGAATTTTCTACCCCTCTCTTCATAAGACATGTGCAATCTTATATGGGTTCTCCAGATGCATTCTTATTAAACACATTTTCCCACTAGTCATGTTGCATAGAAGAATTAAGACAAATGGGAGAAACCATGAGAAAAACCCAAACAAACAAAACATAATACAAGAGAAAACATTCTGCATTCTAATTCCATAGTTCTTTCTCTGGATTTGGATGGCATTTTGCATCATGAGTCCTATGGAAATGTTTTAGGTCCCTGTACTGCTCTGAAGGGTTCCATTGTCTCCTAACCAAGTTGGTGGTTGTTTGGGGGAAAAAGGATAGGGAGTGAATGGAGATAGGAATGATATGTCATGAATTATGCTGAGTGCCTTACAAAATATTATGTCATTTGAGCTCCATAACAACCTTACAGTAATCCTTACACCAAAAACTCCCTTTTCAGTTTCCTTTTATGGGTTGTCTTCTCTTTTACTCTATACATTATGTGAAGGCAGGGATTGTCTATTCTTTGCTTGTATTTATATTTTCAGTTATCCCACTGCATCTGGGACCATCTCCAGTCATCTTGATTTATATCTGGCCACTGGACCCAGATGACTCAGAAAGAGAAAGTGAGGCTGATGACTTTGCATAGGCCTGCCTCACTTAAATCCAATTTCACTTACAAGCCATGGCGACACCTTCCTTGACATCATGATCCCCTTCAAGAATAAAGGACAAACAACAAGATAATGGGAATCCACTTTGGGAAGTATAGCCTACAACTTTATTCTATGGAAGATCTGAGATTTCTGGAGAAAGTCTGAAGAGCTCCAGGTCACCAGATTGCAGGACTAGACTGGAAACATAAGTTTGTCGACACTGCAAGAAGTTTCTGTGATGTGATCTGGTCTCATGTCTTTGAGCTAACATATATCTGAAATCTTCTTTCCAAGCATTCTCTACCTTATAAGCATAAAGGACTGTCAGAGAAGTGACAAAATCCTTTCAAGACAAGATAACAATTTTGCAATTAAAAAAAATGGAGGGAGGCGGAGCCAAGATGTCTGAGCAGAAGCATATATTTGCTCAAGCTCTCCCCTCAAAGCCCTTAAAATACCCTTAAAAAGTGACTCTAAACAAATTCTAGAGCAGTAGAAGTCACAAAATGACAGAGTGAAACAGATTTCCAGCCCAATACAACCTGGAAGGCTGACAGGAAGGGTCTATCACACCAGGCTTGGAGTGGAGCGTAGCCCAAAGTGGGCTGATTTGCACAGACAGGACTGTAGCAAGCTTCAGGGCACAGAGTCATAAGCAGCTGCTGTGGTTTCCAGATTTCTCAGCCCAAAAATGCCAAACACAGCTTCAAAGGTCAGTGAGAAACTCTCCCATCTGCGAGAGAGGGAACCGCTGTCTGCCCCAGCCCCAGAGTGGCTGTAGCCACTGCTGCAGCAGTAGCCACTTCTGGAGCAATCAGACTACAGACCCTGAGGAAACTGAGCAGCTGATCTGGGTCTCAGTCCTGAGTGGTGGTCCTGGGGTGAGAAAGAAGGCAGGTGGGTCAGAGCTGGTGGTGGCTGAGGAGAGGGAACCCTATTTACAGTTTCAGGGCATAAAGGGTGCTTTGGATGGCTCACAGACCAGAGCACAGGCCAGGAGAAGAGGAATCTCCTCTCCCTTGACTATGCCACTTTGGAGGAACTGAAAACTTAAAGGTTCCTAGAAATATCTGAGAAAACAGCTGCACAAAACCTCTGAAGCCTAGGGTAGTATACCCTCCACTTGACAAGGGATTCAAAAGTCAAGGAATTGACTGGAAAAATGTCCAAAAAGGGGAAAAATAAGGTTATAGAAAGTTACATTCTTGGTGAAAAGGTAATTTCTTCCATTCTTTCAGATGACAAGGACAAAGAATAGAACCAGAGGAAGGCAGCAAGGTCAAGGCTCCTACATCCAAAACCTCAAAAAAAAACATGCAATGGTCTAAGACCATGGAAGAGCTCAAGAAGGATTTTGAAAATCAAGTAATATAGGTGGAGGGAAAATTGGGAAGAGAAATGAGTGATACAAGAAAATCATGAAAAACAAGTCAATAGATTGATTAAAAAGACCCCTCCCCCATAAAATACTGAAGAAAATAACATCTTAAAAAATACACTAACCTAAATGGCAAAAGAGGTATAAAAAGCCAACAAGAAGAATGCTTTAAAAAGGAGAATTGGTCAAATTGTTCCAAAAGCTCACTGAAGAAAATAATTCTTTAAAAATTAGAATTTAGTGGATGGAAGCTCATGACTTTATGAGAAGTCTAAAAAATTATAAAACAAAAGTAAAAGAATTACAAAGTAGAATACAAGGTGAAATCTCTCACTGGTAAAACTACTGACCTGGAAAACAGATCCAGGAGAGACAATTTTAAAATTAGGGGGCTACGTGAAAACCATGATCAATAAAAGATCCTAGACATCATGTTCCAAGAAATTATCAAGGAAAATTGCCAGGATATTCTAGAACCAGAGGGTAAGATAGAAATGAATGACCTTCTGAAAGAGACCCCAAAAGGAAAACTCCTAGGAATACTGTAGTGAATTCCAGAGTTCCCAGGTCAAGGAGAAAATACTGCAAACAGGTATAAAGAAACAATTAGAGTATGGTGGAAACACAATTAGGATAACATAAGATCTAGCAGCTTCTACTAGGGATCA
The DNA here is from genome assembly GCA_023548195.1 of Bettongia penicillata ogilbyi. NCBI lineage: Eukaryota > Metazoa > Chordata > Mammalia > Diprotodontia > Potoroidae > Bettongia > Bettongia penicillata. The sequence continues at coordinate 131,967 of JAJHZJ010000194.1, read as the reverse complement.
AAGGGCCTGGAATATGATATTCCAGAAGACAAAGGAACTAGGATTTAAACCAAGAATCACCTACCCAGCAAAACTGAGTATACTGCTTCAGGGAAAAAAATGGTCACTCAATGAAACAGAGGAATTTCAAGCATTCTTGATGAAAAGACCAAAGCTGAATAGAAAATTTGACTTTCAAACACAAGAATCAAGGAAGCATGAAAAGTACAGGGTAAGTTGAATAGGAAGGGATGATGTCTAAAAAATAAAATTACCAGATAAGAGAGGACTATATTGGGAGGAAAAGGGAGAAATGGAATGGGGCATATTATCTCTAATAAAAGGGGGAAGAAAAAACTTTTTCAGTGGAGTGGACAAGGGGGGAGGTAAGAGGCAAAAATTGCAGCTTACTGTTATCACATTGACTTAAGGAGAGAATAACATGCACACACAATCTGGCATGAAAATCTATCTTATACTACAGGAAAGTAGGAGACAAGAGGATAATGGGGTGTGGGGATGATAGAAGGGAGGGCAAATGGGAGGAGGGAGAAATTAGCAGTAAACACTTTTGGGTAGGGACAAGGTCAAAAGAGAGAATAGAATAAATTGGGGGCAGGATAGGATGGAGGGAAATATAGTTAGTCTTATACAACATGCCTTTTATGGAAGTTGTTTGCAAAACAACACATATATAGCCCATATTGAATTACTTGGCCCTTCAATGGGGATGGGTGGGAGGGAGGAAGGGAAAGAAGTTGGAACTCTAAGTTTTAGGAACAAATGTTGAGAATTGTTTTTGCATACAACTGGGAAATAAGAAATACAGTTAATGGGGTATAGAAACTTATCTTGCTCTACAGGACAAAAGAGAGGATGGGAATAAGGAAAGGGAGGAGTATGATTGAAGGGAGGGGAGATTGGGGGAAGGGGTAATTAGAATGCATGACATTTTGGGGGGAGGGAAGAGATGGGGAGAAAATTTGGAGCTCAAAATTTTGTGGAAATGAATGTTGCAAACTAAAAATAAATAAATGAATATTTTAAAAGTTTTGCAAATCCTTGTTGTATGCTGAATAAAAAGGTTTTAGGAGAGGAGAAGCAGAAAGGCAAGTAGAAGAACCCAGTCTTGTTGCTCCTGGTCCAGTTCTCACTGTATTCTAAGTCATAACTGATTCTTCAGTGGTTTCCAGGTAAGATGGAGGCAGGAGAGAGTTCATAGGCAAAGATGTTCAGGAATAGGGCTCAGTGGCAGAAACTCTCCCATTTTCAGGAAAGTGTTCATGGCACCCCTGCTTCACTTTAAGGCTAACATGTTCTTATAAATGTGCTTCAGAACAGAATCTCTGCATGACAGCATCTCTGCCATCAGCTACTGAAATATCAAGTCAAGTGCAAAATGAACTAGAAGGTTTCTCCTTTTGTACTTCCCCCCCCGGGATGTAAGATGTGTCTCCTTCTGTGCCTCCTCCACTTACTCTCCCTTTTCTTATTTTTCCTCTTTTAGAGAGGAATAATTGTGCTTGTAGCAGCAGGAAAACTGAGTACCTTTGCTTCAGAAAAGAAAGCTTGGCATCTGGCACTCCTTGATTTGGTGGAGGTATGCTTTTCAACATGAACAGGACGCCCACTGCCTTCACCCTTCACATCTTGATTAAATTATTCCACCCAACATTCCCAAGAGGTAGAGGCTTTATGTTTCACAGATGCTAAGCCAGAAGCCCCTAAAAGCTTGGTGACTCACACTGATCACAGTGTAAGCCTGGAGTTACTGCTCTAAAGGTGAGGGATAGTGATAAAAATCTTGCTCTGGAAAGATGGCAGGGCTCTAATCTTGGTTATTCACTAAGGAGTTATTCACTAAGTGAGGCTGGGAAAATCACTCTAGGACTCAGTTTATTTACCTACAAATGAAGGGACCAGGTTAGGTGCTTGCTTCAAAGTCCCTTCGTGCTTTAAAATTCTGTGAGAATATTCCATGTCTTGGCCAACCTGATGAATTATCAAATGTTTGTGTACTGGTTGGCATAGGTTCAATTTAATTTAAGCAGGAAAAATATAACAGCCATTAGGGTCCAACTCTGAGCAAAGAACAACAACAGAACTGAGAGATATGAAGACAAAGGAGGGAGAGGGAGGGTGACATAAACCATGTACATAAGAAGTACATATGGTGTATCAACCAAATAATACCCAACAATTGAGAGAGAGCAGAGAAAGAGAGAGAGAAAGAGAGAGAGAGAGAGAGAGAGAGAGAGAGAGAGAGAGAGAGAGAGAGAGAGAGAGAGAGAGAGAGAGAGAGAGATGGAGATGGAGAGAGAGAGATGGAGAGACAGAGAGACAGAGAGAAACACTAGAAAAGACAGAAAGGTGATGGATTGTTGTAAATAACAAAGAGCTAGCAAGTACCACTAGTGCTAAACATGGCACATAACAAGTGCTTCATACATGCTCTCAATTGAATTGAATGTTTGAGCATCTTTTCTTTTCAGATTGACTGCAATCTTCCTGAGCTCAGGAACACAGGGGTGAGAATGGATTAATTATTGAATGAATGCTTACTGATTCATCATCAATAAAGCATGTATGCAGATTGTGAGGAATAATTACAGCTGTGAAAATAGTGGAAGGCATACCAAATTCTACAAGCCCTATGACTATTGCCAAGTCCCTCCTCCTCACTGATGGTTTCCAGCTCTGAATTTCAATGGTATAGCACTAGAGAATGTCTATTATTTAAATACACACACACACACACACACACACACATATATATATATATATATATACTATATATATACAGATATATAACATCATATACTGCTAGTATACTATGCTAGTGTACTAGAACTACATTTATACACACACACACATACTATGCATTCCAGCACAGTATAGAGCATATATATTATATATATAGTACATATATACACGTGCACATATAAAAGGACTTATCCTATGTATATTCTGCTGGTATACATATGATATGATACATACATATTTACATATACATATTCATCCATGTACCTATTCATCCATCTATCTATGTATCTCCTAGTATAGAGAAGGGGCAGCTGGGTGGTTCAGTGGACAGGCCTAGAGTCAGGAACACTCATCTTCTTGAGTTCAAATTTGTACTTAGACATTTACTAGCTCGATGACCCTAGATGTCACTTAACTCTGTTTGCCTCAGTTTCCTCATCTGTAAAATGAGCTGGAGAAAGAAATGGCAAACTACTTTTAAAGAGTCAGACACAAGTGAAATCATTCAACAACGAAGTAGAGAACACTCCTAGGTGAGGAAACTCCTTCCACTAATACAAGTCAACCCTTTCTCTGTAATGCACGCTCTTAGTTGCCTACAGCTTATGGGAGACTGTCTAGTTCATTGTTAAACAGTGAGCATGTATCAGAGGTGGGAGTAAAACTCAAGTCACCCTGACTTCAGGTTGACTCTTTCAATGATGCCATCTTTACAGGCAACATTACTACCAAAGGTCCAAATGAGAAGTCTAAATGAAATATTTCTCTATTCCAGATATCTGCATGCTTTCCCTAACTAGAGCACTAGGTAAATATGTGTTATTATTTTACAAAAACATCCTCAAGCTAACAGAAGCATTAAAGTCATCCAATTTTTTATGACCCTGGATTTGGAAATAACCAAATAGACAGTGGCTCATGTAACTTCTGCTTCCTCTTTGCACTATCTCCCTTTCCTAAAATACTCTCCCTTCTTACCTCATTACCTTGAAAACCCTTGGTTTTTTCTCACAAGTCAAGTTTGACTTTCTTTGTTTCTGTTATGTAGTCACTTAGTCATGTCTGATGACTCCATGGATCATAGCATGCCCGTCCCTTCTCTCTTCCACTATCTCTCAAAGTCTGTCCAAGTTCATGTTTATTGTTTGCAAGACATCATCTATCCATCTCATTGTCTGCTGTCCCCTTTTCCTTTTCCTTCCAATCTTTACCAACACCAGAGTCTTTCCCAATATGTTCCATCTTCTCAGTATTTGACCTTCCAGTGAATAGCCTGAATTGATTTCCCTAGACCCTGACTGATTTGATCTCTTTTCTGTCCAAGGGACTCTTCAGCACCACAGTTCAAAAGTGTTGATGAGGGCTCTCAGCTTGACTTTCTACCTGTAGCTTTTTCTGACCCATCATTTGCTGATCCCTTCTCCAACGTAAATTTCTCTTGTATTTATTTTGTATCTACTTTTTTATGACTTTTTCCACTAAGAATAACTCTATCCCTTGTTTTCTCAAGGAGAGTGGCTAGGGAGAGGGGAAGGGAGAGAAAGTTGACCTCAAAGCTTTAAAAATAAATGTCAAAATTTGTTTTTGCATTCAACTGGGAAACAAGATATACATGCAATAGAGTATAGAAATCTATATTGCCCTACAGGAAAATAGAGGGGAGGAAGATGAGAGAAGGGTGGGTTCATAGAAGGGAGGGCAGATTGGGGGAGGTCATGGTTGGGGTGCATACTGTCCTGGGTGGGGGGAGGGGAGAGATGGGGAGAAAATTTGGAATTCAAAATCTTGTGGAAGTGAATGTTGAAAACTGGAAATAAATAAATTATATAATGGGAAGACTAACTCCATCTTGAGACCTAATTGCTAATGGGTAGTTAGGCGCCTATATGGCATTTGCATAATTTGAGAAACTCCCTTTCCAGTAGTCTGTTTCGGAATTAGGGTTCTTGTTCTCTCTCTAGTCTATTACATATCCCTGCCAGCTGCTTTACTCCTACTTTTTTTTCTAGTTCCCTGTTACGTTTTGTCTTCCCCTCTTGGAGTGTAAGATCCTTGAGAAGAGAGACCATCTTCTTTATTGTAATCCCAGGCCTTAGCACAGTATGTAGTACATAGATAAGTGTTTAAGAAATACTTGCTCCATTCATTTGTCTATCCTTGTACCTATCTTGTTTTCCTTAATGAACTTAAATTCCACAGGGTCAGAGAGATTTTCATTTCTGTCTTTTTATTATTATACCTAGTAATGCCTGGCACACAGTAAAGAGTTAATATATGCTTAGTAGATTAATTGACTACTATGCCATAAGAAATGATGAACATGAGGAGTTCAGAGAAGCAGGAAGATGGATATGAACTGATGCAGAATTAAATAAGCAGTGTTAATTAAATAAGCAATTAAATAAGAACAACATCCACAATGCCTCTAACAGGGCAAATGAAAAGAAAGCTGAAAAGAGGTTGAACTCTTGAGTGAGGGAAAGAGGAATGCAAAGTTCAGAGAAAAGAAAATGAAATGAAACTCCCTCCTTTTGGCAGAGAGTTAGGGAACTTCTACAGGTACATTGTTGCACATATTATCAGTTATTGGTATGTTTGTTTAGCTATTTTTCTTTCTTCTAAGGAAGGGATTAATTCCAGAAGTAGAATCTAGAAATCACAGAGATATAAAAACAGAAGTCATTGATAAAATTAAAAAAAATTCTCAGTTATTAAAATACTGTGCAAGAAGAATTTATTTATGAGTTGAGCATATTTCTTAGCATGCATGTTTTCACCAGGGAATGAATGCAATCAAGATTCATACCTCTCTTTCCAGCATCAAGCCTTCTTCTCTGAGGTTCCTTTCAAATGTGCTCCTCTTCTCTACCTGAAGACTGGACTTTTTGTACACCAAGATGTAATCGATACGCTTTTTTCCATCTTTGAAAAAGAGACTCGATGTTGCTGCGACTTTCTTCTCCTTCTGCAAAGACAGGAACCCAAAAAGAACAGGATAGTGACCAATCCAGTTCAACATAAACATCCAAGCCACTGTGGAGGGGTTTCAGCTTTTTCTTTTTTGTCACAAGTCCTGATTGCCAAAGCTGTCTTCCAGTGACCAGATTCAAGATTCTTACTGAGCACAACTGTCATGTGAGGATACAGGTAACTGATGGCTTTATAATCTTTTAAGAGTTATCTAGTACTTGACATAGATTATCTCATTTGATCATTACAGTGATAATGGTACAGTATTTTCTAAAGATTTACAATGTGTCAGATTCATGTGCAATGTGAATAGAAATTTAAGAAATCAAGATGGTACTTGGAGAGCCACTTATTTAGTAAGGAATGAGAAACTTTCTTCCTATGTACTGCAAAAAGGTATTAGTTTGTTTCTGAGTAAATTTTACTGAGTTATCAGTTAAATGATAAGTACTTATTAACCATTTGGTATATGTGAAGCACATGGCTCACATTGGGTATATAAGGATAAAAACAAAGCAGTTTCTGCCTTGAAGGAACTTATATTCTATTATCCACCAGTTTGTTATTAGTTCTGGGTGTGCCTTATTTTTTAAATTCATTGTGAGATGTATTAAAGGGGCTATATTTACTAGTCATATATCCTCCAACCTCTAGCACAATACTACATATTTTTATAATAAATTATTCATATTACCAGGAAAATAGACTATTTTTCCTCTCTGAGACTTGGGCTTAGAACAGTATCAGAGGGAATTAAGTGGCACTGTGGAAATGGAATCAGGAAGATCAGTTCAAATCTGGTCTCAGACATTTGCCAGCTATATGACTTTGGGTAAGCCACTTACTGTCTGTTTGCCTCAGCTTCCTCAGCTGTAAAATAATGCTAATAACAGCACTGACTTGCCAGGTGATTGTGAGGATCCAATGGGATAGTTTTGCTTCTATGTCCACCTTGAGAGGTTCTTATCCTGAGGTCTGCTGATGAATTTGTTTTTGTTTGTAAAGGGATAACTTTCATAATAACTGGTTTCCTTTGTATTTCTCAAATTTTGTCTCATTCATTTAAAAATATTGCTTAGAAAAGGCATCCTTGGATTTCATCAAACTGTTAAAGGAGACCCATGACACAGAAATGATTGAAAATGCCTGAGTTAAAAGACACCTGAAAAGTCATCTATAGTGAGCACAGTGATATACGGAATCATAGGGACCCTAGGAGAACATCTACTCCACCTCCTTCAATTTATAGATGAGGAAACAGTCTCAGAGTGCTTGAATGATGTACCCAAGGACATGAATGTAGTATCAGAATTAGAATTTAGGTCCTCGCCCCAAATTCAGAAGTGTTTTCTAAAACTTCAAGTGCCAAGTCTTATCATCATTACTCTTACTATTCCATGAAGATGTCCTATCTACAAATGTATGTGCATAATTTCATTTGCTCTCTCTTCCTAAATGTGTGAATATGCATATAAACTAGGATCTTGGTTTATGAATTTCATTCATTCTGAGATTCTGTTCATCATGCAATTTGTCTGTATTACAAAGTAAATTTTCCTATAGGAAATAATGTAAAATCAGATGATTGGTACCACATCCCCCAAAATAGTCATAGAAAATAAATATTCATCATTTTAAGTAAGTTTTCTGTCCCTAATTCACCTAAAATACAATAGCAATGATTAGTACACAATATAAACCAAAAATAAAATAAATTAACCTACACTTTACCTTTGAGAAGGGTCATGGCTGCCATGAGGGAAATGAGAGGGAGGAGGAGGAGGAAGAAGGGTTCTTGCTTGGAAAGAGAATCTCCTTCTATGAGATTTCAATGTTGGGATTGTTCTCTCTTATGCTATTTTCACTAACAATAAGACTAACACTGTTGCATTCAGTTATTTTTTGCTTTTTTTAGAATCACTTTCATGTTTTGACTCACTGATTGTTTTCTTTTTTACATTCACTTCTGACTAGGAATCTAACGACATTTGTTTTTGACATTTTTTTCAGAATGTCACAGAAATGTGACATTGCATTATTGTTAAAAAAAAATATTCATGGCTCTCATCGCCACAGGCTTATTTGATGTTTTTCAACAAAATTCTGATGTTCGCATTGGAAATTCTTGTTCATCATGCAAGATAAATTTTGCAAAAATTTTTCCTCATCCAGTGAAGCATATGTAAACCAGTTTACTCATAAACCGAAGTTCTACTATACACATATTATCTATCTATTTATCTATCTGTCTATCTATCTATCTATCTATCTATCTATCTATCTATCTATCTGTCTGTCTGTCTGTCTGTCTGTCTGTCTGTCTGTCTGTCTGTCTGTCTGCCTGTCTGTCTATCTACCTATCATCTATATCTATCTATCTATCTATCTATCTATCTATCTATCTATCTATCTATCTATCTATCTATCTATCTATCTATCTATCTATGTCTATCTGTCTGTCTGTCTGTCCGTCCGTCCGTCCGTCCATCTGTCTATCTATCTTTCATTTGATTGTGACAACTTCCTGAAGTGGGTATTATTATCACTATTTATTTGTCATCCGGGGAAACTGAAGATGACAAAGGTCACCTTGGGTGACTAGGAGGATGGTGGGGGTGCTTCATTAGGCCACCTAACAATTAGGGAAGAATATGAGTAAGAGAAAAACAATGCTGGCAAATAGCATGGGAAGGACAGGCAGGATGGAGGTGCTTGCAGAGTAAGAAGTCCTGTTTTTCAGTGTGGGCAGGTGGGATAGATAAAACTTTAATGGTGCTTAAATGCCCCAGAATTGTTTTCTGTGGCTTCTCACAAGAGCTGTTAAGGCTAATGAAGGAATAATGGAATTCCAGTTTGCTCTACATTGCACCAAACTCTAAACAATGAGCTCAGTTCTGAGACATTTAGAATCTCAATCTAAATCCACTAAAGACTTTGTGACATTTCAGACAAATGCTAAGCACTTTCTCATAACTTGCCATATATTTAAAATGGCTATGGAGGAAAACCCAATTAATTAACAAGGCCATAATTCACCAGCCATTCAGAGGAATGATTCTTCACCAATGATGAGGATCCAGGATGTCCTCCAGAACTAGTCAAGATTCTGGCCTGTCACAAGCATTTTGTTCTTAAAATAAATTAGTTCATTGGGAGGGGGACCTTTTTTCTCTTGTCTTAGAGATTTGACAGTAAGTGGTATATATATGATATATATGGTATAACAAAAGAATTCTATGAAATGGACTTGATATATAAATGAATATATGTTGATATGCAATATATATGTATATATACACATATACATACATACACACATATATATATATATACATACACACATATACACACACATATATGTTGCTGAATGGCTTGCTGAATAAAAGAAATAGAGAGAGGGCTTAGACTTGTGATTTCATGAAAAAAAGAACTCTCTGGTGTGGAAGAACCTCCTCCCAGTGCAGGTTAGCACCTTCCTTGCAATTTAGTGTTTTAAAGAATTGTCTAGATTCCTGAAAGACTAGGAGACCAACCCAGGCATCACGTAGCCAGGGTGTGTCAGAGCTAAGAGCTGTACCCAGGTCTTCCTGGGCTCACGATGCTATGCTGCACAACACTTGACATACGTATTGTTGCTCAGTTTTTTTTTCAATCACGTCTGACTCTTCATGGTCCCATTTGGGGTTTTCTTGGCAAATACTTAAATTCTCATTGACTGACTGTAATTAAGTCAGTTCTGATGAAGGAGATACAAAGACTGATATATCTACTCAAGTATGCTTTCCTCCCTCAGTGCTAGCATTAAAATTAACATTCATACTTAAAATCACTTAGATGAAACGATTCAATCCTCACAATAACATTGTGAGCTAGCAAGAGGAAATTACCATCATCCTCAATCGGCACTTTGGATCATTGAGGCTCACGTTAAACAGCTTGATCAGGGTCTTATTACTAGTGACTGAACTAAGAATTTGACCAACAAAGTGATGAGCTTGTAAATGATTAACTACCAACTCTTTGAAAAGAACTATACATATGACACATTCAAGTTTGAGCTGCAGTATTAATACGTTCTCCATCATTTTTAGCTATTGATAATTGACAAAACAATAAATTAAACCCTGAATGTTAGCATTTTCTGAATTCTGAGGTGTAAATGCTCACACTGAAAATTTAACAGTCTAGTCTCATGAGCTTAAGCTGTCTCTAGCAAACTGAAACACACTGTCCTCACTTGGAGTCTAAGACTCCTAGCAATATATCACACTTTTGTAGAACCCCTTTGGGGAGTGAGGAATAGTGGAAAGATTTGGACTCATAGTTAAAGAGTACCTGAGTTTTAACCCAAACCATGACACTAATTGATGGGGTAACAGGAAAGAGACTTCCTCTCTCTGGTTTTGATCTTTCATATCAGCCCAACGAGGACACAGGATGAGATAATCTTTAATCAATCAATATCTTTTTGTGCCAGGCATTGTGCTAAGCAATAGGGATAGCAAAGAAGCAAAGTTGAAAAGAACATTGAGCTTGGAGTCAGAGGACCCAAGTTCAAGTTCCTATCCTATCTCTTTCAAACCATGTCATTTTTGGCATGTCACTTAACATTTCCAGTCTCAGGTACCTCATCTGTAAAATGGGTAGAGGGATGGTTGGACCAGATAACCTCTGAGGTCCCTGCCTTTTTTAGTTCTATATCACCATGAAATGCCTGTACAAAGTTAGGAAATGGGTCAGATTGGCTGATCAATAGAGAGAAAGATGCCATATATTCCAAGGATTGCCATTTTCAAAGAAACATAGTAGAATGCAATGGAAGATACATGAGCACTAAAATGACAAGGAAAAAAAATAATTGGCATGTATGTGGCGCTATAAGGTTTGTAAAGCCTTTAATATGCATTATCTAATTTGTGTCATAACCATTTTGAGAGGGAGGATTTGAATTCAGAATTTCAAGTGTAACTCACTTTCAATACTTGTCTCTGCCTCACAAATCAAGAGAAAATCCTGTTTTTTTTTTTTAATGATTCAGGAAGGTCCTTCAAGATCTGGCAGTCTCATTATGGATGCTTGATTTTGGATCAGAGATGTACAGGTATCTTAGGCAATATTGCCAGGTTTAGGGCACAATGATATTGATGCATGGTACTAAACCACATTCCAAGTGCATCTTTTGTGAGCAAGAAAAGTCCTCAATCAGCACCTTCAGTACAGAACAGCACTGACCTATAATGAAGACTAGTGGAAAGAGCCCTAGAGGATGAGTCTGTAGACTCACATTACAATCCTATATCTGTGCTACTAACACATACCCTCTGCGATTTCAATCAGGTCACTTCTCTGGGTCTCAGTTTCCTTACCTGTAAATTGAGCCATTGAGATTAGAAGATCTCTAAGGTCAATTCCTTTCCCTAGTGACCTAAATGAAATCCTAAATATTTACTTAAAGCATGGTAATCAATGATATTATGTTCTTGGATTCATTTTTAAGTAACTTGTAAAAATATCTTCTACTTAATGTACTTTGTCAATGTCACATCATAAAGTGGGGGCCCCATTAAAGACTGAAACAGTCCAGATGCTACCAAATTTGAAAAAAATGCTAGTATGACTTGATAAAAGACTTTATGTCAATTTTCTAAGGATCTGCTTAAACTTGTATAAATCATAGGATCAGTCTTAGAGCTTGAAAGGGCCTTAGGGACCATCTAGTCTAACCTACTTTTTCATAAATGAGGAAACTGAGGTGCAGATAGGTGAAATCACTTGCCCAACATCATGCAGTTGGCAAAAGGCAACTTCAGATATGGACCCTCGTGCTTTCACTCTAAACCCTGAGTTCTTTCTCCTGAATTACAGTTTCCTTACAGAGGGTCACCAGAAGAAGCCAAAGAGACAATCCATTCCTCCCTGCTTCCATCTTTCCATTCATCCTTCCATTCATTTATCCACTTTTCTTCCTTTCCTTTCTCCTTTTCTCCCTCCCTTCCTCCCTCCCTCCCTTCCTTCCTTCCTTCCTTCCTTCCTTCCTTCCTTCCTTCCTTCCTTCCTTCCTTCCTTCCTTCCTTCCTTCCTTCCTTCCTTCCTTCCTTCCTTCCTTCCTTCCTTCCTTCCTTCCTTCCTTCCCCAAAAACTCATTTAGACCATTTACTAGGATACCGGCAGGATTTTGATCTCCCTCAGTAGAATCACAGATGTTTTGAGGCATAGAAATAGAATAGCGCATTGCAAAATTCACAAAATAGCTGACATTTGTATGGTCTTTGAGAAATGCTTTACATGCAATCCAAATTCAATCTCACAAAATCTTTGAAATGTAGGTGCTATTATTATTTGCTTTTTACACATAAGAACACTATAGCTCAGAGAGTTGATGGGACTTGCTCAGGGGCACATAGCAAGTGTCAGAACAGGATTCTGAACCTCCAATCTACCACCCTTTCCACTGCACAACACTTACTTGACTGTAAATCTGTTTTGGGGAATTAACATTTTTGGGTGTTTTAAAAACATAGAACCATGTTTAAGGATATTAGGTATATTTCAAAGAACTGCTCACATAATTTAGACAAAACTCTCTTATAAATCTCCAAGCTCAAACATTTCCAGAATAAGTAGGCATTTGGCAATTTCCAATGATTTATATAACCCTGGCAATGAAATGTACTAATTAAAATGATCCTAAATAATGTTTCTTTCCTTCAGGGAAGGAGCTAGGTTTTATATCATCTATTTGAAAACCTATTATTTGGTATTGTCAAGAGAACACTGAGTCTTGGGTCCCATTTCATCTTGCTGAAGTCTTTCCTATCACTAGTCAAATCACTATGTTCTGAAGAATCAGAGCCATTTATTCTAGCAGACCCCTTATCAGAGTTTATCATTTGATTAAATGATCACAATCCAGTTTCAATATAATAGTAATTAAATACAAAAAAATAATAACAAAGAAATATTATGGAAAATTAAGTGAATAAACTCTACTGCAAATGGGTCATTACCACAGATCAGATTGTTGCCCACAATTAGCAAAAGTTAACATTGATCCTTCAGCAATTAAGAACATTTAAAAATAGGTCACCTTAGCAAATGTGCATTATCTATAAGGTTCATGGAACAAAATACTTTCAAAATATAGCACCCAACCCATCTGGGGACATGATACAATGCATGACATCTCTTCTATCCTGTCTCTTGGTAGCATTTTACCTAAGCTCCCTTTGGAGGCCCATGAAGGAGAAGCTTACATCCTAACATAGGGTGTCCCAAATCTTGATGTAGTTTTAAACTATTAAAGTTTATGACAGTACCAAGATTTTTGCAACAACCTGTACTTTTATTCTACAAGAACAGTTTTTCTTATCTACCTGTTCAGTAGTCCATAATCTATCATACATATATACATAATATAATATATAGGTATATATACATGCACATGTATATATATATATATATATATATATATATATATGAAAGTGATTTAGCTAAACCCTAAGCTTGAGAATGAATTGATTATAACAAAAATACTGTCTCACATTTATATAGTACCTAAAGGTACTATGCAAAATGGTATACATACACTATCTAATTTGGTCCTCATAATTCTGTAAGAGAAGTACTTTATTATCTCCATTTCACACATGAGGAAATTGAAATTTAGAAAGGCCAAACTCTTTGTTTAGTCCCTTTGAAGTTGTGTCCAACTCTTCATGACCCCAAGTGGGGTTTTCTCTATGGAGATTCTGGAGGGCTTTGCCATTTCCTTCTCCAATTCATTTTACAGATGAGGAAACTGAGGCAAACAAGTTCAAGTGACTTGTGCAGGGTCACAGAGCTATTAAGTGTATGAGGCTAGATTTGAAGTCAGAAAAATAAGTCTTCCTAACACCAGACCCAGGTTTCATTAGATTGCCTAATGTTACATATCTATTAAATTCTGAGTTAAGATTCTAAGTCAGGCCTTTCTGATCCAAAATTTCTATCTACTTCCATTGAATCAATAAGCTATGGGCTATAGGAACAAGTGATTTATATAGGCCATATATACACATTCAGATAAAAAAATAAACTATTTTGGCAAATTTGGTGAACATTGTCATTGTGCACCAATATGGTATAGTAGACAAAGTGCCAGATCTTGAGTCAGGAAGTCATTTTCTTGAATTCAAATCCGGTCTCAGGCACTCACTAGCTGTATGACCCTGGGTAAGTCACTTAGCCCTGTTTACCGCAGTTTCTTCATTTGCAAAACGAGCTGGAGACAAAAAAAGGCAAACCACTCCCGTGTCTTTACCAAGAAAACCCCCAAATGGAGTCACAAAGAACTAAAACCAAATCTAGTCATCCCAACAACACAGATTTGGAGCTGGAGAGGAATCTGGAGGTCCCTGAGTTCAACCCCTTCACTTTACCAATGAGGAAACTGAGATACAGGTGAAGAGATTTCCCAGGGTTACGCACTCAGTATCTGAGGTAGGATATGAAATGAGGTCCTCCTGACTCCAAGCCCAGTGCTGTCTCTACTCTCCCATATTGCCTACTGTATCCAAGAGAAAGCAATTATAGTGGAGATTAAAGCCGATGCCAGGGTTGGTAGGGAAGGAGGCATTTCATCCATTTTTTCTGGGAGAGTTATGACAAAGAACAGTGACTGAGAGCAAGTCTAAGAAGCAAGGCTCCAATCAACTCGTACCCTCTCATGATTCCCTCGCATATGAATCAGTGTCAAACTCGACTCAACAAACATTTACCCACCTACTGTGTACAGCTCTCTATTATACAAATCATTCACTCTGTAACATGATTGAAAAAACGATATTTAACTTGGGCTCTGGGAAGCTGAAGCAGAGCCAAATGAGAAGGAACATATTATATCATTAACAGATGCAACTTTCTATGAAGAAATAATAGACAAAGGAGCAAGTAACAGAGATGAATAGGGAATATGTAAACCCAAGAGGCCCAATCTCAACTCTCGCTTCCTGTCTTTAATGGTCTGGAAATGAACCCACATAAAAGATAATAACAAGTAACCTCAGGAGACTGGTAAATATCATTCTGTCTATTCTCCTGTGCAAAAGGAAATGAAAATGCCAAACCAAAGCAAAATGATTCAATCTCAGTTACCTGCCCTCCCTACCCCTGCCCCCCACCCCTCCCCACCCCCCAGGCATGGTCTAAGGTGAGGCAGCGGTATAAAAGATAGGCATCTTGTTTAACTTAATCTTACTCAGTTGGGGATCTCATCCAACTCTACAATCCTTTGACGCTAGATGCACTGTACTAGACACGTTGGTCACTCAACAGATCTTCACACATCGCATTTGGGTAACTACAGACTTTCCAAAGTCTTCATGGTGTTCCCTATCTCTCATGCCCAACATTTTTACACAGTCTCCTGTTGGAGATTCTGTAACTATGTACCATTAAAAATCATGAATATTTAACAAATTGCTTATCAACTAGTTAACATGTGCCAGGCACTGTGCTATAGACAAGGATCAAACAGTCTCTGTGATCAGAGAGTCTAAATTCTAATGGAGACATTTTAATGAAGATATGCTTATATGTAGATAGCTCTATCCTCACCAATATTAAATTATGTGGGAAGACAATCAAAAAGTAGGTAAATTAAATACATGAGCTTATTAATTAATTAAAACAAATACAAGTAGATAATCTGAACCTCAAGGAGCTTGTATTCAAGAGGGAGATAAAAGTCAACAACCTGCCCTAAAGATGCTTATATTCAAATAGAGGTACACATAAATACATACTGGATATATGCAAAGTAAATATAAGGTGTTTTTTTTTTTTTCTAAGCAGGGGAGGCATTGGTAGTTGGTGGGATCATGTTGGAGGTGGCATATGAGCTGAGATTTAAAGGAGGGCTGAGTTCTAGAAGGTAGAGTTAAGAAATACTTTTTAGAAATGGGCTAGAAGCCTGTGCCAAGGTAAAATATCACAGGAATCACATTTGTGTATATCCAAAGAGCAATGAAAAAACAGATGGTGGGCACTATTACTGTAAGCTGTAGCAAATGATCTCAAAAATAGCAGATATATATCTGGCAAGAAGTCAACAGTTCAGGTGGCAGAAAGGAGGGATAAAAGATGAACAGGCCCTCTGTCACATGGCATCCATAAAATAGTAAAAGAATGACAGAAAAGTCTCTAACATTTTTTTTCTTTTTCTTTTATGGGGTATTTACAGTTTATTATTGTAAAAATTGGTTTAAGTACTTAGTCACAGGCTCTGTGTCTACAGCTGACCTTCAGTTTCCATGAAACTCCCCCCAAATTCCCATTTAACTTTTATGCTGACCTGCAATATGGTGAAACTCTGATGGGTCAAAGTCATGATGTGGAAAGGATAACTGTTGATAACATTTCATTTCCCACCTCCACAATTTTGCATTTGCTCTTTTTCTTTACCAGGATGATTTCCCTCCTTACCTCTCCCTCATAGAATTCCTAGTTCTTTTATAGTATTTGTTGCTGCTGAGTCAGATGGCTCTGGAGGAGAAAGTAAGGCTGGTGACTGCACAGCCTTCCCTTCACTCAAATCAAAGTCAATTTTAAATCATGTCATTATCTTATCTCCCTGATGTCATGGTCCTCCTCAAGAATGAAAGACAAACCACACAACCTGTTGTCATTTCAGCCATGTCCAACTCTTCATTTGGGGATTTCTTGGCAAAGATAATGAAGTGGTTTGCCATTTTCTTCTCCAGCTCATTTTACAGATGGGGAACTAAGACAAACAGGGTTAAGTGACCCCACCCAAGGTCATACAGCTAGTAAATATCTGAGACCGGATTTGAACTCAGCAAGATGAGTCTTCCTGATTCCCAGCTCACTACTCTATCCACTGCACCACCTAAATGCATTATTTCATGTCTTTTTCTATAAGAGGTCCTTCAGGATTTTCAGAGTTCTCAGCTGTATTTTTAACAGGCATTTTGTATTTATTTAGCTGAGTATATGCTGTTTCTCCAAACTAGCATGCAAGTTCCTTGAGGTGAAGTTCTGTTTCATGTTTGTTCATAGTAATGGTACCCAGTGCATACACAATAGGTGCTTGATAAACACTTATTCAATTTTATAAAAGGAATATTGAATTATTCCATGCAGAGATTGCCTTGGTTGAGAATACTAACATGTATTTCTATCCCTGATCTTTATGATAAAATGCACTAATTCCAATAGACCCAAAGTACCCTGGGCTATACACTTTGCACTTGCAGAAAATTGGTTTTTATTGTTCAACAGGCTGCTGGTCTCCAGATTTATGACACTGGGAAAGGGATTCTCCACAGGCGTCCCTTGAAGCAAAAAAAAAATGGCCACCTATCAGGATGAGAAAATTTGTTGTATAATAGCATTGCTTTGGTAGGGATGGAGTGGGAAAGGGAAAAGAAAGAAAAGGCTATCTCACTGCCATAATTCCATGATGCTATAAAGGAAGTTATGTCACATCATGCCTGAAAAAAATAAAAGCTTTCTAGTAACAAAAAGCCTTATTTTTAGGTGACTCCCATTATCCCTGATGTGAGAAAAATTCTCAGGAAGGGCAAGTTGGCTTTTTAGTGAAGAACAATCTCTCCTTTGGGTTACCAGGGTATAATTTAGTGAAGCATTATGTTCCTACTCAGTCGACTAGAATTTATAAAATACCTACCATGTGCTAAGTACTGACATAGCTGGAGAGAAACTAAGAGAAAGTCTATTTCAAGGGCATCATTTTGCAGAGAGAGAAAGTGAGGTACAGAGAAAGAAAGTGGATTTTTGTACCACTAGATTAGTCATTACCGTGTGGCAGATGATGCAATTATATTAATTTCACTATGAAGTTTCATTCATGGCATGTAGAAGGGACCCAACTCATAGTATGGTGTCTGCTCTTTTCCAATGGATCACTATTGAGTCAGGTGGGGTGCATCCAAAGATGAGGCGTCATTGGGCTAGGTTGGGCTTCCTTGATCATTGTTGATCATCCCTCGGGCATATAGACATGGAAAGATCTTAGAAGTGTTCTGGCTCAATCCCCTCATCTTACAATGACTCCCAAGGAGGTTAAATTGTTTTCCTGGGATCATACAGGCCTATAACAAAGATTTATCATATTCTACTTTCTATTATAGTTATAACTAAGTGTTGTACCTTCCAAGACTAGATGACAAACTCCATGGGATCATCATCTTTGCATTCCTCCTTACCATACCCCCACACTCCTCACTGAGAGGAGGTGATCCAAAATCATAGATAGCCTTGGAAATCAGGGCACAAGGTGCTTTTCTCTTACACTGTGAATGTCGTCATCTTGAAAAAAGGTAATGTAGAAATAAATACTGAGAATTTCTCTGAAACAAAAAAATATTTAGAAAAACAGCAGCTAAAGCTTACATCTTTTAAAAACAGTTTTCCAGGGCAGTGATGTAAAACTATAATAGAAATAGATCTTATGAGCAGCATATTGATTGAGAAAACCATAAATTGGCATAAGCTATGTTGTATTTTTATTTATTCTTAAACCTTGCCCAATTTCATTTTTAATTTGGTTCCATTGGGAATTTTACTGGGTTCATGCAGCCTTACACCTCTGTAGTCCAGAGTATGTTCAGGTTGATGCATTCTCCTTCTCAGTGGTTCTGAATTGGCACTTTTGATGGTGGGTGTGTTTTTAAGACCAAAGTCATCATTCAGTTGACTCATGATAGAGGAAGCTATTACATACATGGTATGTCATGGGAGGGGAAATGAGGAAAATTAGTGATGAAAGTTTACTTCAACTAATACCATCTTCCTCTCTGCCTCCTGAATCTTGAGGACACTATCTGTTTTTGTCTTTGGATCTCTAGATCCTTTAAGAAAAATCATTTAAAGCATGTTTGTTGAACTGATTATCTTTTCAGCCTTCCATTCTTTCAATGAATATTTTTAAAAGTTGGTGGCATAATTAAGATCAACCTTCATAACAAATGGAACTCTCCAAAAAGAGAAAAGGATTGTCTTGAAAGTGTCTCATCATCGTAGCTGTTCAAATAGAGCCCAGAAGATCACTCATCAGGAATGTTGTAGAGGAAAGTTAGTCATCAGTCCCTTCTGACTATATCTGACAAATGTTACTCCAATTAGATATACCACAAACTTAAAAAATAGAAGACCATAATGAGACTTCCCATTATGTAATGGACAGAAAAATGGCCTGAGAATCAGGATCTGAATTGAAATTCTACCTTTGAAATATACTGGTTGTTTGACCTTGGTCAAGTCACTCAGTCTGTAGCCCAGTTACTTATCTCTATTTACAGAGGAAGTTTCTTCAATAGGCAGCTTCTCTATCAATCCCGGTTCCAGTTCAAGCACATAAATAAAAACAATTTCAAATTTAAGAAAATCAACAACAGAATTTTTTTAAAAAAACTTAATACTATGAAGAGGATTTGAGGTTAAAATTAATTTGCAAAGAAGGTTTTCATCCTCTGCAATCTCTGTTATCAGGTGACTATATTTTTTATTCTATTTTCACCACTGATTGCAAACTATTATTGCTTATCAGGAATAAATAACTATAATGTATAAGTGGGTCTCTCCAATTTAAACCCCTCAAGCAATCTGTAAGAGGTAAAACAAGTCAAATCAACAAGTCTTTGTTAAGTGCCTACTATGTGGCAGTCACCATGCTAAGTTCCAGGGATACAAAAGAAGGCAAAAAGTTCAATCCTTATCCTCAGGGACTACTGAGTTCCTTTTGAGTTGGTTAGCAGGATTCATTTATATTTTATATTTTCTCTTCTAACATATTTCTCAGATTTTTGAAAAAAAATATAGTATAGTTCCCTGTCAAATAAGGAGTATGGAAAAATTATTCTTTAAGGTACCTTTAATCCCTAACCTTTTCTAGGTCTATAATTTTACCCAAGATGAATTCTTATTTCCCCTTCCTCTGTCAAGTGAAGAAAAATTGCACTTCATAAAACAATACTTTGATTTCAATTGCCTTATTCTGCCATGGACAAAAATCTCATGTGCTTGGATGGTCTTACATGAACCACATGCCCTATTGGTTTCACAAGATCTCATCTCACCTGTCCAACCTTTTCCTCCAAGTCTGAGGAGATCAATTGGGTCTGCTCTGTTGTATCTGTGCATACAATGTGTTTATCTCCTTCCATGTCTTTGCTTATGAGGCTGCCTCTATTTAATAATAGGATAATATAGCACTTGACATAGGTTTGACAAGCACCTGTGATGTAGGTTCTATTAAGACCCCATTTTAGACATGAGGAAATCAAAGATGAAAGAGTTTAAGTGGCCAAGGGTTACACATTTAATAAGCATGTGGTTTGATTTGAACTCATTTTCTTAACCCCAAGGCCAGTAATCTATCCACTGGACTACCTAGCTGCTCAAATGCCTAGCATGTCCTTCCTTCCTCCTCTTTCTTAGCGGCTGAAAGTACTCAATTTTTCAAATCCCACATCTTTCATCATGACAGCTAGCATTTACACTTAAAGTTTACAGATTGTTTTATAAATATTATCTAATTTGACCTTAGAGACTACAAAATAGGTGCTATGCTATCCTTGATTTTACAGATGAGGAAACTAAAGCAGGCAGAAGTTAAGTGTGTACTAATTGTACACAGTAGAAGTACTAGTAAGTATCTGAAGCTGGTTTGAACTTGTGCAAGTGGTTCCATCTATCCTGTGAATTCCTTGAGAGGAAAAAAAATTTAATTAAAAAAAGGATATTAAAATGTCTACATATTTGAAGTGGTGCGTTTTGTAGGTTAGACTTCTATTGATCATGGACTCACACATGTAACTAATACCTCAGCACCAATATTATCACTGTTCAGTTTGAATCAAGACTTTTAAACAATTGAAATGCTATGAAAACTGGATCAAAGGAGCCTAGATTTAGAATTGGACAGTACCTTGTTATGTCTTTATTCCAAAGGTATTTAAAAGATATGAGGAAACTGAGGAAGGAAGAGACCTTGACTAAGGTCATGAAGATTATAAGTAACATATGAGATTTGAACCTATGTCCTCTGATTACAAATATACAGGTTCAAACCCAGCTTCAGACACTTACTAGTACTTGTACTGTATACAACTAGGACACACATACTAGTTGTGCTACCCTTGACAAGTCACATAATTGCTGCTGCCTTAGTTTCCTCATCTGTAAAATCAAGGGGAGCATAGCTCCTATTTTGTAGGGTGGTCACTAAGATCAAATGAAATAATATTTGTAAAATAATTTGAAAACTTTATACCATCAAATTTGCCTCAGAGTAGTTTTTTCTTTTATTATCTTGATTAGCAATCAGTCAATATTTATATGTACCATTTCAGTGAATCTGCATTCTCATCATTGTAGGTACTCTACTGTTGTAGATAACAGTTAATCCCTCATTTCCAATTCTGTGTGATCCTCATTCAGGTTCTTCATTCACTTAAGCCTTATTATTGCCTGTGAACTGTAATATTATATTTTCCACATAGAACCTCCTGATGGGATTTACCCCAAGTACTGAAAGACTTTCCTGATACCAGGGAGTTATTAGACTGTCCATCTGTTATCCCCCATTCTCTTCACATTTTTTTTCCTGAGGGAGAGCCAAGAGGTATCATATGCCAGCAGAGTCAAAACTCTACCACTGCCTTAATCATTGCTCTGTCCCTAGCTTGTAGGAGAGACAGTCCATCAACCTGTACCCAAAAGCCCTGGAAAGAAGAATGTGACACAGGGCATCATTTATATTTCCAGACCTGTTCTCAGAGCCATTATTGAAGGGAAGAGCCCCTTTGGAGATGGAGCTGGACATGCCAGCTCCCACTAGCTCCAGTTGCCAATCAACTGCTACCTAAGGGCTCTGGGTATGGCAGCACTTCCAAGATCAATTGCTTCTAATCTGGCCCCCACAATCCCATTCAGAGGAGCAAGCTTGTAGAGATCTAACTTCTCAGTTGCCTCCACAGATGCTGAAGACCATATCTCTTTAGCATCCTGGGTTATTTAAGAACCAAGAAACAGAATTCTTACTGCCAATGTGCTGGGCACCAAATGATTCAAGGGCTATGAATGAGTGCTGAAAGTGATATAAAGAAGATATATTATAATGCACTTTGCCACTGTAACCTAAAGGCAATTGGGCTTTTCTATCTGACAAAGATAAAACCTCCTCGAGGTGATGTGTTCCACTGTGAGATGTAAGTTCCTTGAGAGCAGAGGCTCTTAGGCTTCTAATTTATGTCTCCAGGACTTTACATAGAGAAAAATCACCTAGGTGGGGAAATGGATTAAGAGTCAGATTTGGAATCAGGAATACCTGAGTTCAAGTTCTGCCTGAAATCCTTCTGTATTTGTGTGATCCCAGGAAAGTCACAATTCAGACTGTTTCCTCATCTGTAAAAAGGGAATAATACCACCTATATTCGCAGGGTTCTTGTGAGGAGTAAATTAAATAACATATGTAAAGTGCTTTTGTGAACCTTAAAGCAGTATACAAAGTCTATTTTTATTATCATCATTACTTTTTTTTTGTGGGTCAGTAAAGGCAGTGTTGGGTGTAGAGTCAGAAAGACAGAATTCAAATCCTACCCCAGATACATCACAAACTCTCTTGGTCTTCCTTTCTAAAATGAGGGGGACTCTCAGGTCCCTTTTAGTTTTAAACTTAAGACTTGACGACCTTTCCTTGATGACCTCTTTATTGGAAAATGGAAATAGAAATCATTCTTCATGGGAAATGAAATTTAGACTACCATGGTTATCGCTCCTTTCCCTTGTGGGTCTACCCACAACTTGATTCATGGGAGACCATGGAGCTCCATAATTAACTGTATAGAACTAGGAAAACATGCACATTGAAAAGATGGATTTTTGCATCCACGGTAGCTTGGTATTTTAACAGTCTAAGGAATTAGTAGGTTTTTAAAAAGTAATTCTTTGAATACAAAACTATTTTTCACTGGTGGATGAAAGCAGACCTCAGTTCACCTAAAATCTAGCACAGTTCAGGGAAAACTGAGTGACTTTTCTTCTTTGTAGACCATGAAAAAGAACAAATATCTATGGATGACTCATTACACAATTTTGTATTTGAGAAGGATTCATCCTACTAAGTCCTCATTTCATATCTCTTGGACTGAATTAATCATTTTTCACATTTGTGGGTTTTTGGTTTTGTTTTTGTTTTTATAAATAAGGATTTCAACAATTCTGGTTCATTAGGGAAGCCACATATGATAGGACTTGACCAAGGACACAAAATGAGTCACCAAAGACAAGAAAGATCCAGCAGCCAGAACTTCTAATTCTTTCTTATTCTAGGATTGGAGAAACTAACTCTCATGTCTAGTACTGTATCAGATAACAAGGGCTAGAGCTAGTGTCCGAAGTTCTGAGTTTGAGCCCTGCCACCACCACTCACTGGCTATACGACCATATTCAATGAAACCTCATTGAGTCTTACCTACATCATGTATGCCCATTTTTTGTTATTGCTCTCCTCATTCAGGACATAGATTACTATTACTTTAGATCAGTAGCTCCCATCTCACTTCATAATTACATGAGAGGTCTGCCCCTGGACATACAGCTAGCATATGTCACAGGATGAATTTGAATTCAGATCTTCCTCCAGGGCTGGCCCCCTCCCTACCATACCATGCTGCCTCTCTCCTCAACTATAAGAACAGGATAATGATTCTACTCTGATGGAACTGAGTGGAAACCAGTAAGAAAATGAAGTTGGTTTGATGTGGAGATCAAAAGAACTATTGAGATTCTATCTTATTAACACTCATGCCACCTTGTGCCACCATACGCATTATTTTTATCTTGTTTTTCTGTAAATTATCTGTGAGAAACTCAATGATATAAGCCACTTATTATTTATTTCATAAATGCAGGTGGATGTAATTAATCAGCATCTCTTAATTCTGGGAAAAAAGAACCCTGAAACCTATTCATTCCCTTCCCAACTTGACGAAAACTCACTCTTCCCCTTTCCAACTTAGAAAGCCCCTAATCTTTCCTCCAATTAAAAATCAGATTACATAATTTTGTATCCTGCTAATTACTTTTAAAAATCAATTGCCTTTAGTAGATTGTTTTTAATATATAAAAATCTGTCTCACTCTATATCGGGGTCTTCAGGCTGACTGGGGAAATTCATTGACCTGTCTTCCTAATAAATCATATAGCTTGGATGGTTTCTTCAGTTATTATTAATCACTTACCTCATCTGAAAGGATCATTGTGATGATCTATCATTGAAATGTTTTAACCACAGAGAAATAACTGTAATCTTAGAGCAACAGTCTAAATCTCAAACTCTGATCCAATAGAGACTGTGGAGTTCAAGACACAAAACAGTTGCAGGTATTTTTACCATTTTTATTTTTTGTTTTGTAAAGTTTCCAAAGTAACTTTAAACTTTCCTCCATTTTTCTGGTCTCAAATTGGTAGTTTCCTTGGGTATTCCAGTGAAAACAGAAGGCCAAGTCTTTGAAAGAGATTTGTTTATTAAGGTCTAAATAGATATACTGGTAAAACAAATTTGTAGTTTTCCTTACCTTCTACTTGTCCTGAGTCACAGAAATATTTTTAAGAGGCAAGTTATGACTATCACCTTAATGGAAATCATTAGAGGCCTCCTTTTTTGAAAACATCATAGCAAAGTAATTTTAAAAATAGGAAATCTATAATCATTCTTCATAGATTTTGTTAACAGGAATCACCCAATAGAATGTAAACTGCTTCAAGGTGGGAACCATTTTTCATTTGTCTCTGCCATCACCAATATCTAGTACAGCAGAAGAGCTTAATAAATTCTCATGGAATTTCTTGAGTAATATTGTATCTTAATTTCCATTTTTGGAGAGGCACATCGTTTTATATTTCAGAAAAGTCATTTTTTAGGTGCTGTCTATCCAAAAAGACAGGGAACCATAAAGATGGTTTTCTCAATAGAATTATTGAGGCCATTGAGTAATTTCAGTCATGTCCAACTCTTTGTGATCCCACTTGGCATTTTTTTTGGCAAAGATACTGGAGAGTTTACCAATTTTTTTCAGCTTATTTTACAGATAAGGAATTTGAGGTAAACAGAGTTAAGTGACTTGCCCAGGGTCACCCAGCTATTAAATGTCTAAAGCCAGATTTGAACTCAGGAAGATGAATCTTCCTGACTCCAGGGCTGTTTGTTCTATTCGCTGTGCCACCTACCTACCCTCAATAGGAGCATTAACACATAAATAAATTAATGATTGAATTCTTTCATGAATACTTTTCTTTTCAGAGATCCTCCCTAGAGGACCTACTCAACCTACTGGGATGATTTCCCCTTAGGTTTCTCAACATTACACAGATACCCACAGAGCATACAGACTATTCATCGGTTATTCTTTGTTTTCACAAGTTGGGGTCCACTTTTTTCACTAGTAAAAGTGAAAGGAAAGAGCTATGAATCTGGAGTGCAGAAAAACTGGGTTCTAATTCTGTCTCTGTGTGACCTTGGGCACATCCCAAGACCTGTTCAGGCCTCACTTCTTTAATCTGTAAAATCAAGGAGTTCGAATTTTAAGATCTCCTTCACCTCAACATCTAGGATCCTGTTATTCTTTATAAACCACAATATTTCTGCATACTCTAGGTTCTATCTTCTATTATGTTCTAATGATATATTTTATCTATCAATTAATAACTGTTATCATGGTACATCTAGGTGGTACAGTGGATAGAGAACTGGGATTAGAGTCAGGAAGATGACTCATCCGAAATTTGAATCAGAACTCAGACACAGCTGTGTGATGCTGGACAAGTCACTTCACCCTGTTTGCTTATTTCCTTATCTGTAAAATGGGCCGGAGAAGGAAATGGCAAACCACTTGCCAAGAAAACTATAAATGGGGTCACAAAGAATCAGACGCAGCAGAAATGACAATAACAAAACAGTTCTTATAAGGATTTATGTTTTAAAAGGCGGCAAAAAACGTCCTTCATTAACTTTTTGTAGTTGTGGGATATTCTTTTTCATTTGTACTTCTATATGAATTCTATCTCAGAATATTTGCTAACTCTGTAATAGGCTACTGGTATTTTTGTTCATACTGCATAACCCTTACAAATTCATTTTAGTATTATGATATTGCTATTATAATAATTTGATCTAATCATGAGCAAGAAATAGCCTCCTAGTGGGCAGTTCTTCCTTCTTTTGTCAATTTCTTTTACAATTGTCTTTTCACAGGTATCATGTGCCACCGCACATCCATGCCCAAATGCATGATGCATTTTATTGCTGATGTAAATTTTGTTTTCTTTCTCTCCCCCCACCCCCAATTTTGTTAGCAACATATAGGCATGCAGATGATATCGTTGGGCGCATTTTATATTCTCATACATGCTAAAAAAGTTATCTCAATTTTTTTTGTTTAGTCTATTGAATTTTATCACTACACATTCCTACCATCCCCACCATTTCCCCAGTTGAATGTAAGATCCTTTTGAGGGCAGGCGTTGTTTATTTGTTTTAACTTTGGGTCCCCAGCATTTAAGACAGTTATTAGCACAGGCAGCTACATGGCAGAAGAGACAGCATGCTAGACCTGGACTCAAGAAGACCTGAGTTCAAATTTGGACTTTACTTCACAAAATGACAATTTCTGCCTGTCTCAAATCCTTCAACTGTAAAATGGGGATAATACTAGCACATACCTTCCAGAGTTGTTGAAAGGATGAAAGCAGTTAATATTTGTAGCACAGTGCCTGGCATGTAATAGATACTTAGTATTCCTCCCTCCCTCCCTTTGTCCTTCTTTCCTCTCTCTCTCTATACTCCTTATTGATAATATGGCAGAACATGGCCATGAAACAAAACATGGCAGCCTTATAATACCAGCGGCTTCTTGTTAGTCTCCAGCCACTCTGTGTATTCTATGAACCAGCCACACCAACCTTGCTGTTTCTAACAGAAAACACAGTATCTCCTATCTCTGTGTGTTTAAACCTGCTGTCATCTATTCATGCCTGGAATATTCACTTTTCTTCTGCCTATTTTACTTGGTCTTATTCAAGACTCATCTCAAATCCTACCTTCAATAGGGAGGTCTCTCATGATTCTCTCCCCACCCCCCAAATCACTCCACTATATATAGCTTGTACTCAGAGAGTTATTAGCATGTTGTATCTGTCATTTAGATAGGAGCACTTTGAAGATGGGCATTTTCTCAGGCTATCTCCATACTTAAAATTTTCTCTCTCCTCTGTTCTGGCTATTGATGTCCCTATTTCCAGTTGAGTCCCAACTAAAACCTTTCTACAGGAAGCCTTCCCCAACTCCTCTTAATTCCAGTGCCTTCCTTCTCTTGATTATTTCTATTTATCCTGCTTGCCTTGTAGTATCTCTCCCATTAGATTAGAAGTTCCTTGAGGACAAGGACAGGAACTATCTTTTGCCTCTTTTTGTAGCCCCAGTTCTTAGCTCAGCACCTGCTGCCTAGCAAGCACTTGATAAATATTTATTGCTTGACTGTTTAATTTGTACCGATCCAATGATATAATAGAATAGTCAGAAAGTCATTGGAGTCAGGAAGTCCTGGATCTACACTCCACCTCTGGTCCATACTATGTGACCGTGGTAAAATCTCTATGAACTCACACTTCTCTCCAAGAGTAAATTACGTATAAATAATTGACCTGTTGTTACAGGTAGGGTTTTCATGCTGGGATCACAATTCTGGTTGAAAATACACATACAACACAGAAGTATTTCTGCAGTAGCTATGGTATCATATTTTAAGTCTCAATACTCGGTTGCAACAATCAACTAGGTGGTGAAGTAGCTAGAGTCAGAAAGGCCTAAATTCAAATCCAGCCTCAGACACTTAAGACTATGTCACCCTGGGCAAGTCACTTAACCCTCAGTTTCTTCATGTGTAAAATGGGGATAATAAGAGAAACTATCCCTCATGGTTTTTGTGAGGATAAAATTGGATAATACTTATAAAACACTTGCAAACCCCAAAACTATATGTGTTTTTATTATTAACATTATTATATTATTTTATCTTAAATATATATGTATATACATATACATATATACACACATATAGATGTATATAAACATTTCAATGGAAATATGTTAGACATTTCAGGTAACTACATTAATAATGCCAATCTACCCCCCAAAATTAGCAATTAAATACATGTCATTTTTTCTTTTTGCCAAGCTAGGTTTACTATTTATGTATTTCCACTGCATGTCAAGGGAACTCATTTGTCTTTTTTTTTTACAGAGTCAATAAAATATCTTATGATTTCTGAAAAGATTCAAAATCATTATAACCTATATTCACAATGTTCTAAGAGAGACCCTGAGAAAACCTTCAGTTTCAATGAGAATATGAATTATTTAATGCTATCATGGACCCAAGTTTAAGACAATTTACCAGACACAACATAAGACCAAATATTTTTATGCTATGAACATCATCACCCTTTCCAATCCTCTTCTCCCAAAGATTTAATTTCTTTCCTTTATACTTTGGCACCCGGAGACTTTTATCTAGCTTTAAGGTTATGGTGATACAAATGACAACACGGTCCAGAGGACTAACATGTAGTTACACATTTGGGGTTCTCAAAGCGACCAACATGAACTATGCCCTTAAGTAAAGAAATGTAATATGTAGTGTTTATTTTTCTGGTGCTGTTCAATCTTCTCAGCTGTGTTCGATTCTTCAAGACTCCATTTGGGGCTGTCTTGGCACAGATATTGGAGTGGTTTCCATTTCCTTCTCCAGTTCATTTTATAGATGAGGAATTGGAGAAGACAGGGGTAAATGACTTGCCCACAGTCATATAGCTAGGGAGTTTCTGAGACAAGATTTAAACTGAGGAAGACACAGGACATATCACAGGATACACAAACAATCAAGGTTAGTAGACGTGCCAGGGATGAATGCCTAGCAAAGGAAACTGAGAAAGAAGAGCCCGACATGTAGAAGAAGGACTAAGAAAAATAAGTGTCACAAAACCTAGAGAGGAGAGAGGTGAAGGGGGTGGTTAATAGCAGAATCAAGAAGGATGAGAACTGACAAAAAGACTATTTAACTGATAACTGACAGAATATGGGAACTTTAACCAGAGAAGTTTCGGTTAAATAATGATGTTGGAAGTCAGATTTTAGAAGTTTAAAATAGAGTGACTTTGAAGGAGTTCAACAAAAAGAGTTACATAATTATAGTGGGAATGCTTAAAGTGAGGTTTTGTTGATTTTTATGTGAAGACTGTGGAGACACAGATGTGTTTGTAAGGCAGCAGGAAATGTCAGTAGGTAGGGTAGCACTGGAAATTAGTGAGAAAGTGATGATAGAGAGGAAAATCTGCTGGAGAAGACAGGATGGGATGCCATCAAATGTATATACAAAGGAGTTTGGGAAGGGCTTCATGTGCAATAGGGGTGAAGGAGCAGTAGTCGGGGAACACATTGGAGGGAAATGAAGAACAGAGGAGAAAAGGACACCCTCAATGAATGACTGTATGAGACAAAGTCTTCAGATGAGAGAGGGAGAGAAGGAAGTGCCTTGTGAGGCTCGGGGGTAGAGAATGAGTAAGTTTGGAAATGTCCCTGGATTTGACAGCAAATCAATTTGAAAGGTGTAGAAGGATTGCCTTGCAGTGGGTAGGTCCTGTGTGTAATTATGTGTGTGTGTGTGTTCATCCTTCGTGGCCAAAGAAGACCATGCCACCAGAGAAATGATGACATAACTTGCGCTTGACTTTGTTTTGAATGAGGGAGGGCTGTGCAGGTCACCAGCCTCACTTCTTCTCTAGAGCCATCTGGATCCAGTGACCAGATATTCATCAGGATGACTGGAGATGATCCAGGATGAGGCAGTTGGGGTTAAGTGACTTGCCCAAGGTCACACAGCTAGTGAGTGTCAAGCGTCTGAGGTGAGATTTGAACCCAGGTCCTCCTGACTCCTGCATTGGTGCTCTATCCACTACACCACCTAGCTGCCCAATTATGTAACTTAAATTTGCAATGGAATACATCCATACAGTTTTATGAATTTCTCCAGCCCGATCCAGGATCAAGTGGATCACAGAAAATGCAGTAGATGACTGGGGAAATTCAAGGTTAGGGTTTGGCAAGGTATGATAGGAGATAGGATAAATAGGCAAGAGACTGGATAACAAAGAACAGTGCAGAGTTGAAATGGGTCCAAATGAAGTCAAAATAGGGAAAGGAGAAGACTAAAACCAGGAGAGGGGATGACTTAAGAATTGAGGGAGCTGAGGATTAGAGGTTTTGATGAAAAGGAAGTTAAGGGGAGTTCAGGTTCATTAGAGGGAAAGATGGAATTGTAAAACATTATGATTGGATAAAGGAATTTCAGAGTTCATGACTCAGAAGTAGAACCTCTATGGGTGATGGTAAGAGCTACAGTGTCAACGTCTCTGTAGGAAGCTTAGATGGGATGAAGAAATAGTTCATGAGAAATGAAGATCGAAAAACGAGGAAATTACAGTATTTGAGAGCATCAGTGGGTATATTGAAGGCACATAGTAGGAGCTTCATAAGTAAATGTTAACTGACTAATCTGTCCCCTAGTGATTCTGATAGCTTTTGTCATAAGGCTCTAAATCTTTCTCTAAAGAAAGGATTCTTAATCTGGGGTTAATGAACTAAAAATACTTGCGTGTGTATGTGTGTGTGTGCATGTGTGTGTGTGTGTGTGCGTGCGTGTGTCTGTGTGTGTGTGTGTACCAGATGATATGATTTGGGCTGCAGATCTTTTGTAGTCATGCATTAATTAACTCATTTTTTTCTCCTTTGCTTCTTTGGATATTGTTAAGGTTCTTTCCTAGAAAATGAAACAATTGATCAATGACAAATTACCTCACTAGACTCCTCACTAGACAATTATTTGCTAATAATTAGCCAGTAATTAATTCTGTGACTTTTTAGCCCCATCACTGAGAAATGCATGCCTCATTTTCCTCATCTGGAAGGTGAGGGCCTTGGACTAGTCTCTAAAGTCTTTTCCAACACTCAAGCTCTGCAACTTAACTGCAGGAGGTAAACCATATGTGAATGAATCTACTCGATCACCGTCTGCCATAGTCACACTTAAAAGAGCTCACCTGGCAGAAGAGAGAACAGCTCTTGGCCTAGTGCACTACTTCTGCCCCTAATAATGAATGAGTGTTTCTAGGGCACTGACACAATTTTCCTTTATGAGTCAGGGAGGAAAAGAAAGTCCTCCTGCATTACTGCTAAGAAGAAATTCTGTTCTCTCATTTCATGGATCCAGAGAGCCTTCCTCAGGATACTTCCCAGGCATTATGTTAAAGATCAGAGACAGCTGGACCCTTTAGCAGTTCCAATAACTTCAAACAATAAATGGTATCTTCCCTTGCTATGGAGCTAAGGAGAGGGGTGGGAATTCTTGTGTCTGAAAACTGTGCAATGACTTAGCCTCTTAGTCTTCTAGATGAGTGGTATTGAATTCAGATCTAAAAGGGGCCCATTAAATTGTACATAAGGATGGCTATGGGCCCACATATTGACCTGAAAAACAATATATTTGTATATTTCTTTTTTTATTAACACATCAGCACATTAAAATTTTAATCTGGTTAGACAGCACTCTTGAGTGTTGGGGGCTGCATGTGGCTCCCCGGTGCTGATGTTTGACACCTCAAACTCTAGCTGATTCTCCAAGACTATAGGTTGCAGAAATAGCACTTTGCTATCTTCCTAGGAAAATCAAGAACGTAAAAACCATGAATCCTCTCCTGGACCTCTAACAACATGTGCCCTCCCTCTTAAACCTTCCTTGAGTTTATTTTCTATCCATAATCTATTCATATTGTTTCTTCCATAGTTCACTTTGATATCTGTAGCTCCACTGCTTAGCACAGTGTCTGACACACATTAAGTACTTAATAAATGCGTGTTGAGTGACTGATGCATCTGGAGGCAGTGGTGAGACATGGGAAACACATTATTTTTCACCTCATCTTTCCCTTGACCTATCAGAATCCTTATCTTCCTTCAAAGCACAGATTGGATGCCACCTACTACAAAAAGCCTTTCATGATCCCACCAGTTATTAGGTCTCTGCTTCCCTTCACATTACTTAATATAACACTGTATTTACTTTGCACTCAATTACCTGTATATTTGACACCCATGCGATCAAATTTCTCATTTTAAACACCTATATGGGGCGCTAGGTGGCCTCTTAATACATACAGAGCCATGAAGCAGGGGGAAAGTTGTCTTATTCATCAAAGACTCAGTTTACTCATCAATAGAGGAGTAATACTCTTCTATTCTAGACCATAAAAAGGATTATATTCAGAAAAAGGTTCAGAAAACTGATACTTGGATCCAGGCAAGTGAAAGGGTAGCTATAACCCATAATCACTTTATCTTTCCATACAACCACTCCTCCTCATTTTTTCTCCACCAGCTTCTCCATTTTTATTTTAAGCACTACAATCCTACTCACCCAAGTTCTCAAACTGGGCAGTCATCCTTTCCTCTTTCCTCTCCTCATCCAACATATTTATTCATGCACAAGTTCTTGTCATGTTTCAAACAGATCTCTTTTTTATTCATTGGATCATTACTCTAATCTGTGTTCTCTAGACTATAGAAAAAGCCTCCCAACTGGTCTCCATTCCTCCATCTGTTTGCTTTCCCAATCTATCTCCCACACAACCAAAAGCTGACTTTGGTGTGGATGGTCTACTGAGAAGGGGGAAATCTGTGATTCGCAGAGATGGAAAATAAAATGTTGAGTTATTTCATTTTATTTTACCTGTAGCATGAATCCTCCTCACAAGTGGTTAACCAACCTCCCTTGAACGATAAGATACCACCAGTGATATAGAAGTCACTACCCTCAACAGAGTTTAATTCTATAATTGAACTCTACATTAATGCTACACTATTCCAACCTGTTATAATTCCATTGAATTCAACAAACCTAGTATGGGCAAGATGAGAGGAAGTTTGGTGGGGAGGATAGAGAGCTAGACTTATTATCGGGAAAATCTGGGTTCAAATTCTACTTGTAGGCAAATTGGCTACATGATCATTGCTAAGTCTGTCAATTTTTCAAAGCATTAGTTACATTCACTAAGATAGCTAATTACAAATATCTGGCACATAGGGACTACATAACACTTTCTGATTGGTTCATAAGTTGTAAATCTACATCTTTAAAGAGTTTGCACACAGGGAATTCCCTAACTTGATAAAAATCATAAGTTTGCATTGCACCTACCCCACCCCCACATAATGTATTAGACACTGAGATATAAAACAACAGCAACCACAACCACACAGAATTCCTGACCACAGGTAACTTTCCATTCATCACAAGTTACTACTCAAGACTATTACCAGAGTTTCTGACATTTGCCCAGTTCCCTTAGAAATTATTCCTCAAGATCGCAGCCCCAGAAGGAATACTGACTATGAAGAATTCCAGGAAACCTCATAGTAGGTAATGTTGAGTGAAGCAAAGAGAGACAAAGAAAAGAATACACAAAATTATTGCAATTCAAATGAAGTCTATACATGAAAATAACAAAAGTGGGCTTAATCGTAGAGGTAGGGATTCGCACCAAATTGTTCAAGTTAAAGGCCATCCCCTTTCTTTCACTCAATAATTGAAATAAGGAATGCACTCTGCAGGGCAGGGGCATTTAGTTGGGCATTGAGAAGTGTATAGCGTATCAAAACAAAAAATATCTAATCAATAATTAAGAAAACTACATTTTTCCAATGGAAGAAAAAAAGAAAAGAGAAGAGAAAATAGAAATTATGATCCTCCATGTTCCATTTGCTTACTGCTTGAGATCAGCCAGAAGGATGCTTTCAGGTCCTCAATCTTTTTTTTTTCCACAGTGAATTTGGGATGAGGATGTTTGCCCTTCACCCTTAAAGAGGACCAATGGCCTCACAAGGGTGACATCTTGAGTTGTGTCCAAACTGGATTTAAATGAGGCAGAGCTGTGCAAAGTCATGAGCTCACTCTGTCCTTCAGAAGCATGGGAGTCTAGCAGTGACACAAAAGTCAAGATGGTAGGCAATGGCCCAGTAGGGGCAAGGAACTGTTCTGGGGAAGGATTTGGCTTTGTATGTGTCTTTGCCCACGTTGTGTCCACAGAGTTGTTCCTTGCCAAAATGCAGAGAATAAGTCAACGCTGTTTCTCATGAGAAAATGAAGACTTTAAGAGACTATAACAAATGCTCTTACAGACTGCAGGCTGGCTTTGTATTTGAATAAAGGTTATTATCTGGTACTTGTGCCTTGAGATAATGGAATTCTAAAGGGAAAACATTTGCAAATCTATGGAACAAGTAGGATAAACAATTCAAGGAATATTAGGCTTGATTCCTAAGTGTCCTGTGAGAAATTCAGGTACCAACAAAGCCAACTTAGGTTTTTAATTAACAAACTGAATACATCATCAATATCTCTGGAACAAATAAGAGCCTAATTTCAACTAATTTTCTAATTACAGAATATCATGGATAGCACAGTTCAGACACATTTTTATTTTAGAAGCAGCAGAATGGAGAAAGAGGATGCAGAACCTGGAGTCTGAAAGGCACAGGTTCAAATCCTGTCCCTGACAATAACCAGCTATATGATCATGGGTGATCACGTAAGTGCCAAGCCTCAATTTCCCCATCTATAAAAATATCAGATTAATATCTGTAATCCTACCTCACAGGACTGTTACAAAGATGAAATGACACAATTAATCGCACATATTTACATGCTTCCTATTTACTGAGTCAATGTGTAAGGTACTTGAAAGTACCATATAAATGATTATGCTCATTATCACCATGTTAAACCCACCCGAGGCTAATATTATATAATAGGTTTTTAACTATGGAAAGGATTTGAGAACTCAACTTACCCAACCTGCATTTGAAGGATGGATCCCATTAATAACATCTATGAACAAGTGTTCCTAGATTCTCTGGACAAGTAGAGAAGGAGTTTGTTCTCAGTGGAAGAGTTCAAGCAGCCTTTGCAAGCTTTGGACATCTCTCATTCTAAGTCATTCCCTCCCTAAAACTCCTCACTGCTCTTGGTGATGAACCCCATAAAAGCCTAATTTCTCTTTCATTTGATAACCCTTCAAATATCTGAAGATGCTGTTTATCTAGACCAGGGGTCAACAAATTACAGGTCAAATCTGGCTCCCCACTGATTTTGTATTTCCTGTGAGCTAGAATGGTTTTTACATTTTTTAATACAGTTATATAACTGCCTGAGGAACAAAGACAAAAGAACCTCAAGTGTGGTTGCATAACCAGTTCACACTTGTAAGGAGCTCAGTACTCAGTCAGCCACTGAGAGTTTGTTTTATACTGTGTGACAGGCACTGGGCTACACGCTAGCATTTCAAAGAAAGGCCAAAAACATCCCTGCACTCAAGATAGTCACATTTTCCTAGGGAAGAGAACATGTAAATAACATAATATGTACAAGACATATACAGAGCAGTTGGAAAGATATCTGGGGACAAGAGCACTCAGGTAAGGTGAGAAAGTTGGACTGGAGCTGTCTTGAAGGGAAGAGCAGAGGTGGAGATGAGATGGTGGAGCACATCAGGTACAGAGGACAGCCAGCACAATGACACAAGAGTGATATGCCATAGGTAGCAAACAACAACTGGTTCTCCCTACCAGCCTCTTAAGGTATATAGAGGAAAATAACATGGATGAAGCATGGAAAGCTGGAGGGGGGAACACAGGTTGTAAAAAGCATTACATGGCTAATGGAGGACTTTACATGATCCTGTGGGTAATAGGGAATCACTGGCACAATCTGAATTTGAGCTTTAGAAATGATACTTTGGAAGTTGAGGGGAGGATGGATTAGAGTGAGGAGTGCCTGCTTAGGGGCACCAATGAGAAAGCAAGAGGTAACACAATTTAGCAGACAGGATGTCAGACTTGTAGTATAGAAGGCTGGAGTTTGAATCTCTCCTCATAGGATAGATAATCTAGCAAGCAGATGGCTGCCCACTCCCTCATGTTATTCCCCCACTGTCTGCACCCAAGAGCCATGCTATTATGTATATAAGTGATTTGAGAAGTGCAAGGGAAAAATATTCTTTGCCATTTAAGGGAATTCTATGCTTCTAATAATGCAACCTATGTTTCGATGACCACATAGATTCTTTCATATAATCTGAAAAATTAATAAATGCCTAAAGAAATTTTATATTAAACTGACTTGACCCTTCCCTTTGTTGTACATTATGACCATGGGTATCTTTTCAAGTCATTTACAGTCTTCTGTGCTAAGGCTTGCTGCCAAAATCTGTTTCAAAAGCAACATCTGTGGCTCAGAACACATCCATCATTTCTTATGGCTGAACATGCTTTCTGGGATCAGTATGGTGTCCTCAAGCTAGGCAGGCATTTCTTCCAGAGGGTTTGCTACAGTCTTAGGAGGCCATCTTCAAAAAGTGCCCTGTCATTTCATTAATCTTTATTAATTCATTAATGAATTGCAGCACTTCTCAATTACATGGGGGGACTTAGAAATAAATACAATTAACCCAAGCTAATAATATCTCCAGGTGGGTGAATCACTGGAAAGTTCAAAGGAAAAGAGAAAAACAAAACAGTGAAGAAAAAGTATTAAAAAATTATTATTATATCTCAGTTTTCACCACACAAAGATGAATCTTCCTTATTGTGGCCCAGAACTCTATCCAATTTGCCATTTATATAATTTGGCTGAAATCTTAGAAATAAGGCAGATAAAATGGAAAAAAAGCAGAAGATCTAGCTCAGGTCCTCAGATTTCAGATTAGGCAAGACTCTGGCTGGCAGACAGACATTATTTCTTTGTAAGAAACATCTCTCAGGCTGTGGAGCCAGTTTGTCTTAAGGAAACTCCACCTGTCTATAGTCAGGATTATCAGAGTAGAAGGATTATGACAGGATGTTGAGATTTTAGGGGTGCTGGGACCCCAAAATACATGGATCCTGTCCAAATTAATTTGACCCAAGACTTCTTTGAGCCTAAGAAAAACATAGTTTACCTACATCAATGGGTGGGTGTGATTCTAAAAATCCCCCATATTGGCCAGACTTTTAAGGAATCTCAGCATTGACCAGATTGTTAAGGAATCTGAGCATTAATAAGCAGGCCAGACAGAATCTGTGCACTTTCATTCAAACAAGATGGAGCTTATATACAGAAAGACTGTGAGAGGGATCTAGGGTTGGCCAAGCAGTCTGAGTTGATGGGAGGAGGGGTCTAGGGAGGATCTTGATGGGCGGAGTCAGTAGACTGGGATGACTGGCGATCAGAGGTCAGGAACCAAGAGAATGGGGTTTAGAAAGGATCAAGGGTGGGAAGCAGCCAGAGGCAACAAACAATGAAGGCCTGGGCTAGGTTAAGGGTAACAGAATTGGGTGCAGGGATAATGAAAGGCCAGTTGAGGGAATTGCAGCCTCAGGAGAATGCCAGATCAAGTGGGAAGATTCAAGGAGAATTGAAGCGGGTTTTCAGGGCCTGTACCACAACAAGGATAACAAACATCCAAGTATCTATCCTATAAATTTTGAGGAAACCACTGAGTTTACCAGGAAATGAGGCTTCAGGTGGAACTAAGGGGAATGTATCAGTGCAGCTACTGAGTGGTCAGGCAGATGAAAAGACTAACAGAATGTAACACCTTAAGGAGATCCTTGAGACCATCTAGTCCAAGGCCTGGTCTGAAGATTAATGCTCTTGTAGTCTAACATAATGAAGAGTTATCCAGATTCTACTTAAAGTTCCTGAAACTCAGTCTCTGCCATATGTGAGTATCTCTAAGGGTCAGTATCTGTCTCCTCTCCCTGTATTGGTTCTGCCCTTTGCCACCAAAGAGAATAAGTTCATTCTGTTTTTGTCTTTGCATTTTTTTACATGGTAACTCTTCATATAATAATATTAACGTTATGAATAACACTTATATAGAACTTTGAGGTTTGCAAAGAGCTTCACATGTTATCTCACTGAATTCTAACAAAAATTCTTTGAGGTAGGTATTATTATTCCTATTTAAGAGATCAAAGCGATTTATAGTTAAGAGGTTTAGAGAGTTAGGTGACCTGATAAAAATAATAAGAACCTTGATAGGACACTTTAAGCTTTGTAAGACACATTACAAATATTATATCATTTGACCCTCACAGCCATCCAGTGGGTTGCTGCTATTTTTATCTGCATTTTACAGAGGAGGAAACTGAGGCAAACAGAGGTTAAGTGACATGATTGGAGTCATATTGCTAGCAAGAGTCTGAGATGGAATATGACCTCAGGTATTGATGACTTGGGTCCCAGAACCTTTTATCCATGGTGCTACTTACCTGTACCTTTATGCCTTCATATATCTCATGAAAACGTTTTCTTGGCTATCCTTAGTGGCTTTTACAATGTGGTTTGGTCTCCTCATCATCTTAAGGAACACTCCTCTGAAATGCCATTTAGGGCATTTGGGCATTGGGTGTACTCATATATGTGCTTACTCTTATCATTGATCAGGGGTTGAGCACTTAGAAGGGATCAAGGTAGCAGCCAGTTCAGCCACTTAATTTTGCTGACTTATCAAAAGCCATCTTACATTGTAAATATCAGGGCCAGGAAGCAAAACCAAATCCTTTAACTAGAAATACAGTATATTTTCCATTGTACTAGAATAATATATAACATTTAGACAGTGTTTTAAGACTTGCCAATCTCTTTACCTATTTTACTCATTTGTTCCTAGCAATTCTGTGAGGTAGGGGCTATATTACACACCCTTTGCAGATGAGAATAGTGGTTAAGTCACTTGCACATTGTCAGGAAGCCTGCAATTAACTCAGGTAGAATTTGAACTCAAGTCTACCTGACTCCAAGTTCAGTACTCTATCACTGTGCCACTTCTGATAGATCCTATAGCTTCTTTTCCAACATGAAGGATGCCAGGGAGTCAGGCACAGCTCTTTTCTTTACCGTTTTTGCTCTCTCTCGTTTAATCCTGATCTCAAAGCATCCAGATTCTGGTCATCCAGAACCAATACCCACTGACAAACTGATTTCAAGGGAAGGGCTAAAACACTGTGTACAAACTAACAGCAGCACTCATAGTCACAAGACACAATTCCCAAAGCACTAGGCTCATGGCATTCTTGACAGGGTAAACAGCTTGAATCACCTCCTGAAGGCCTCCTTGCCTCACAGTCCAGGAAAATCAAGGATACTCTCAAAAAGAAAGTTGAGTCATCAATGAAATGCTCAACTGCAAATCAGCAGGCCCTGTTCAATTGGGTATTGTTGGAAGAAATTCAGGGTCAAAATCAAACAAGTATCAGTTCCCACCATTGCCTCTCATCCTCCCACCTCCCATGAAGCATCTCTCCTTGGCCTTAGGGATCTTTTGGGCTCAAACATAGGCTGGATTTATAGATCTAGAAAACAGCTATCATGGTCATAGCTTAGAGCTTAGATCCTAACGTCTGACATTTATATGTGACTGACAAATGATAAATAGCAGAGAGGCAGGAGGTGTACATGCCCAATGGCCCTGCATCCCCCAAAGCATTTTAACTAGTACTGAGACACGGAGCAGACCTGACCTACCAGGAATGAACAATTCCTCGCCACAAGCTCTAGAGAATATACATAGAATATTTATTCCCCAGACTTTTCTGCCTGTCGGCTAAGAAGGCAAAGCTGGACAGAGTTATGATATAGTGTTTCAAGACTTGCAAAATCCCACTCACATTCACAAAGACAGAAGGTATCAGAAACAGTCCAGAGTTTCAAAATGAATTGCTCAAGCACTTTTATTGATGATCCATGAATCCCAACCTTCTAGCCCTGAAACTTAAGAGTCAATGTAGGACCTTTATGCATCTTTCTCATTACTGAGATTCAATCAATCATCCAACAAAGATTTAGTAAGTTCCTACTATGTGCCAGGAACTATGTCAAGTGCCATAGGTACATAAATCAATCTGTGTTCTCAAGGAATTTACTTTGAAGTAGGGAAGATGACAAGAGACATGTGTAGATACACAACACTAGCAGCCTAGGGGGCTGGGAATAGCTTGTAGAAGGCATTATTTAATTTGATTCATGAAGGAGACTAGGGGTTTAAAGACATATAGGTGAGGAGGGAATGTATTAGAGACACAGAGATGAATATGGATTGGCACTTATGAACAACAGTAAGGTCAGTTTTATTGGACCAAAGGGTGCTTAAGGTGGGGGCATGTGTGTGCTGAATTAGGCTGAAAAGAGATATTTGGAGCCAGGTAGATAAGGACTTGAAACACCAAACTGAAGAGTTTATATTTGATACAAAAGGTATCAAAAAAGGGAACCACTGGAATTTATTGAGGAAGTGAAGTGATTAGACTTCCACATTAGGAAAATCATTTTGCTGTGTAAAGGTGCCAAATCCCTAATCTATGACCTAGTGCTGCCTGAGCTGGATCAAAATGGAAACTGGAAAAAATACAAAAGATTTTAAGAAATATTTATATGTACCTTCCTAAGTCAAAAAATACCAGCAGTGATCCTTAGGTATGAAAAGTTTGACACCATTGAATTAGAGAGTGGATTTGAGTAGGGGGAAATCAACTAGACATTAAGTGACTCAAGAATGAGGGGAAAAAAATCTGATTTCTCTTTGATCCTGGGCAAAGCAATACCAGACACATACTAATTCCTCAGTAAATACTTGACTTACTGAGCCAAGAAACAGAGCCATAGGCAGACATGTGCTAAAGTGCCCTCTGCTTTTCCCAGGCAGGTTTGGGGGCAATGAGTCTGAAGCTAATGATCTGGTCCCCGACTCAAACTCAATAAGGAGAGAGCAGGGATAATGGTATTTCCTAGATCTTCCCTACGTGCAAGCTGTATGACTAATAAAAAGAATAAAGAAAAGCAGAATCACTTATATCTAGGAAGATGATCTTTGATCCTCAGGGAGAATTAGACACTTAGTTATCAGCATTGCTCATTTGCTCTCTGGGTACAAATTGCTTGGGAAACAAAGGCTCAATCAATAAGCTTTTATAAAATGCCTATGTGGCATGCATTTTCTAAATGCTGTAGTCACACAGAAAGGCCAAGGAGCTTACTAATCTACTGCATGGATATCCAAATATAACATGATAGCAAGGACTGGGCTGTACTCATTTTTTTTTTTTTTTTTTTTTTGGCAAACATCACAATGTAGACATGGAATTTTATAGAAGTTGGAAGGGCCGTTAGAGAAAAGCTAGTACAATACCTGACTCAACAAGGAAACTTTCTACATCATCTCTGGCATGTGTAGAGGCTGTATTCTATTTGTTTTGTTTTCTTAGGGCCTGGCAAAGTCTTTGGCACAAAGAACGTACTTAACAAACAAGTGCTGCTTGTTCGCCTGATTGCGATATGCATTCTATAAAGATATAAACTATCTCTCCAAATATTTAGTTGTCAGAAACCAGTAGAGAGAATAGACTATCAGCACAGAAGTTTAAATCAAGAATTTCAAAAAGAGGTTGTCTTCCTACACATATGGCAACTAGGCAGCACAGCGAATAGGCAGCACTGGGCCTGGAGTCAGGAAGACCCAAGTTCAAATCTGGCCTCAGACACTTACTAGCTGTGAGATCTTGGGCAAGTCACTTAACCCTGTTTGTCTCAGTTTCCTCATCTGTAAAGTGAGCTGGAGAAGGAAAATGCAAACCATGACCTTATCTTTGTCAAGAAAACCCCAAATGGGGAGGGACATGAACAGTTAGACACAACTAAAATGACTTAACAGCTATAGAAATCATTCTCTCAGAACTCCTTTAATGATTTTAAATTCCCTTTCCATCTTCCTCTACCACTTTCAAACCAATTGTCCTCTGTGATTTAAACACTTCACCTCAAAACTGCCCCATTTGCTCTCATAAAGAACTGAAAAGTGATGACCCAGTAGACATTAGCTTAACCATCTGCAGTGTGGCTCTACTTGCCATTCACACATTACCTTAGTCATGGTTTCTGGTTTTCTTATGGTGACTTTGGCTTTGATGAGCTGAGCTTCATCAGTACCATGTTCAGAGTCTTCTACATAACTATCTTTCCCAACATCTGGAAAAAAAGAAGATCAGAGTAATTTTTCTGCTGTTAGAGTACCTACTTATTTGGGACAGGTAGAGTTTAGTTGCAGGGAGGGGGTTGTTTAGTATCTAAGGAAGTTCTTTTGAAATTTTGCCCCAAATATCCTCTTTTCATTAGTATCATGTTTAATGATAATTGTCATACTCAGGGGCAGAGCCAAAATGATGAAGTATAGACTGCAACCAACCTAAATATCCCTAACATTCCCCTCCAAGAAACTTTAAAATAACTCCTCAAATCAAATTTTGAAATGGCAGAAACAACTAAAAGGTCAAGGTGAGATATTTTTTCCAGCATAAGAAAACTTGGGAAGTCTGTGACAACAAGATTACAGTTAGCCCAGTGTACATGCTGAAGCAGCATCAGTGGTGGACCTCAGAGACAGCTGTGACAGTGGTGGTAGCAGCAGTAGCTTAGGCAACTTTTGGAGCTCTCAACCTAAAACTAGTAAGGGGGTAGGACAAATGGTGAGAAAGAAGTTACAGGGGACCTTTGGTGGTATTGGGTGTAGGATTTGGCACTGTTTGGCAACTCTGTTGCCCATAATGTAGTTCTGGGTTACAGTCCCAGGGTAGAGAGGAGCACTTGTGGTCAGCCACAAGTGAGTAGGGTCCCTGGTCACAGTTTCAAGGAAGAAAAAAGCACTACTGCTTGTGGTTGTAGGAGAACCAGGAAATGAGTCCAAGTTCAAGAGCCAAGAGGAGCACTACCACTTGAGGCTGCTGAGGACCCAGGAACATTCCTGAATAAAAATCAGAGTATAGACTTGGAAGACCAGTGCTCATACCTCTTCCTGGATCATACCACTGTGAAAGCACTGAAAACTTGCAAATCCCCAGAGCTAGTTCTGAAAACAGCAATATGAAAAAGCCTGAAGCTTGGCAAAGTAATTACTTGCCCTAAGGTGAACAGAGTCCCACTTTAAAATAAAAACCAAAGTCAAGAAATAAACTGGAAAAATGAGCAAAAGGCAGAAAAAGAACCTGACCATAAAAAACTACTATGGTGCCAGGGAAGAGAAAAATTCAAACTCAGAAGATGACAACATGAAAACAGTCATAAGGAAAGCATCAAAGAAAAATGCTAGTTGGATCCCAGCCCATTAAGAAGCCCTGGAAGAGTTAAATAAAGAGATGGGTGGCAGAGGAAAATTGGGAAAATAAATGAGAGTGATGTGAGCAAATTATGAAAAGAGAATTAAATGGCTGAGTAAAAGGGGCACCGAAGAAAATAATACCTTCAAAAAAAAAAAGAACTGATTAAATAGAAAAAAAGGGACAAAAATCACTGAAGAAAACAATTTCTTATAAATTAGAATTGGGCAAGTGGAAACTAATGACTCTATGAAGGCAACAAAGCAAAGTCCAAAAAAAAAAATAGAAAAAAATGTGAATTATCCCATCAGAAAAAAAAAAATCTAACCTGGAAAAGAGATCAAGGAAAGACATTTTAAGCATTATTGGACTACCTGAAAGTCATGATCAGAGAAAGAGTTTAGATATCATATTTTAAGAAATTATCAAGGAAAAGCTGCTCCAATATTTTAAATCCAGGGGCTAAAATAGGAATTGAAATGATTCATTAATCACCTCCTGAAAAAGATCCCAGAATGAAAGCTTCCAAGAATATTATAGCCAAATCATAGCATTTCTAGATCAAGGAGAAAACATTGCAAGCAGCTAGAAGAAACAATTCAAATATTGCAGAGTCATATTCAAGGTCACAGGAGATCTAGCAGTTTCCAAATTAAAGGATTGGAGGGCTTGAAATATAATATTACAGAAGGTAAGAAAGTCAGAATTTCAACCATAAATTAAGCAAAGTTGAGCATGATTCTGCAGGGGGAAAGTAGACGTTTAATGAAATAGAGGACTTTCAAGCATTTCTGATGAAAAGACCAGAGCTGAAAAGAAAATGTGACATTCAAATTCAGTTACAACTCTCAAGAGAAGTATAAAATGATAAACATGAATGAGCTTAAATATGCCAGTAATACATTCAATAAAGTTAAACTATTTACATTATTATGTGGAAAGATGATACACATAAAACCTAAGAACTTTATCATTATTAATACAGTTAGAAGTCTTCATAGACATGAGGCATGACTATAAGTCTATCATGTTGGGATGATCTCTCTCCCAGAAATGAAGTGGGGTTAAAGACAGGCATGTCCTGGGAAAAATGGGGAGAGAAAAAAATGAGGGAAATTATCCAATATAAAAGAAGAATGCAAGAAAGAACTTTTATTGTGGAAGGAAAAATGTCAGGGAGTCTAATACACACACACACATATTCAGTGGGGTATAGAAATCTTTCACTTAATAGGAGAGTAAGGGGATAAGAAATGTGGAAGAGGGTGATAAAAGGGAGCATATTAAGGAAGGAAATAGAAGCAAAACAGACTTTTGAGGAAGAAAGAATAAAAAGAAAGAGAAAAAAACAGAAAATAGAATGGGAGGAAATACACAAGTAGTAAATATAACTGTGAATGTGAACAGGATGAGTTCATCCATAAAATGGAAGTGTGGATAGCAGAGTGGACTGCAAACCAGACTCCAATAATATATTGTTTATAAGAAATAGAAACTATTTACTTAAAACAATTCTTTACTTGAAATAGAATGACACACAAAGAGTTAAAATAAAAGTGATTTTTGTACCTTTTTTTCTATTTTTATGTATCAGAATCTATTATGCTTCAGCTGAAGTTAAAAAAAAAAAAGTAGGGGTATCCTAAGTGTATCCCAATTAATAAGAA
Organism: Bettongia penicillata ogilbyi; assembly: GCA_023548195.1. Lineage (NCBI taxonomy): Eukaryota > Metazoa > Chordata > Mammalia > Diprotodontia > Potoroidae > Bettongia > Bettongia penicillata. The sequence goes on along the minus strand of JAJHZJ010000194.1, from coordinate 87,273 downwards.
TACCAAATGGAAATTTTAAAGAACTGAGTCTCAGAAAAGGAAATTAAAGTATCAGTAAATGAATTACCAAGGACAGTGGGGAACTTGGGAGAGAACAATGATAAAATATCCTCATCTATCTAGGTGGATTTATGAGAGAATTTCATCAATCTTTTTGGGGAATAATATTTTGCTTTTCCCCAATTATATGTAAAAACAATTTCAACTTTCATTTTAAAAAATTTGTGTTTTAAATTCTCTCATCTCCAAACTTCTTATATTCTTTCCCTTCTCCCCCTTTCCCTTCCAAGATGGCAAACACTTTCTCCAACAAACTTTTGAAGCAAACTTTTAAAGCTGTATTTTATTTCCAATATTATACACATTCTTTTTTAAAAGATAAAAATGAAATATCATGCACTCTACTAAACTATTTCTGAGGAAAAATATATTCATAATACCTAGTTAAGAATTTGTAATTTATGTTTCTTTTCTTGTTTACAAAAAGGATTTCAGTTATTAACTGATTATGAATTTTGGTAAATCCTATTGTGAAATTTCCCATACAAACAAGAGCAAAATGCATAAAATGTTCTTTATTAAAACAAATTTATTCATATTTATCTAGGAATTTAGAGTTTTATTTTGTTTTTCCCTCAAAGTTAGAAACTGCTAGAGAACTCCGCATTCTACATTAAAAAGCTCCAAACAATCCCATTCAATCTAATCTGATAAGCATTTATTGGTTCCAAGGCATTATTCTAGGAGAGCAGCTAGGTAGTGCAGTGCTTAGAGCACTGGACTTAGAATCAGGAAGACTCATCGTCATGAGTTCAAATCTGGCCTCAAACACTTAAGAGTTATGTGACCCTGGGCAAATCAATCAACCCTGTTTTCCTCAATCTCCTCTCCAAAATCTTTGCCAAGAAAACCCCAAATGGGATTACGATGAGTTTGACATGAGCAAAACACGACTTAACAATATACTAGAAACCAGGCATACAAAGACAAAATGAAATCAACTTATATCCTCCAGATGATGTATCCTCTGAAAGATGTATCTGTCTAGCAGTAAGCACCCTGACATATATCCAGGGTAGCCTGCTAGCACAGGTTCTTAGATCTACTTTTCTAAAAGGAAAGCAACTTTCGAGGAGTCAACAATCTTCTTTAATCACATAAACCAACAGAGAAAATGCAAGCAAAGAAATAAAGACCAACAGACAGGACTTACAACTGTCTGACCATAAGCAATACATACATCGCAGATCAACAGACAGAACTATCTGACCACTCTATACATACACAGTTACCAGAGAGAGAAACACAAACATCTGAGTTTTTAAAGCCTGGCAAAGGGGCTCGTTAATGGCTACTCAGAGTCTCTTCTGGAACATGGACCTTCTTCCAAAGAGTAAGCCCCTAAAACAAAACCACAACTTAGAGTATATACATACTCTCCAGAGATAGAAAGCATCACTTTAGTGACCCAGTGCCTCATTAGCAATTAACAAAATGTGTGGGTCTCCCTACAAAACAAGGCTCCCCTAATCAAAATTCCCTTAATGGGCTTCATCTGAAGCCTAGACACAGACAATCTCAGACATACAATGGTCTCTCATTCACCATACAATATATGGCACATAGTTCATAGCGTTTTTAGTGAAAGGCATCAGATGCACAAATACATTGACCCAATGATGACTTTCTATTCCTGGAATTTTCCTTACTTATTTTCAGAGCATTTTAAACATAGTCCTTTGTCCCTGTCCTTAATTAAGATAATCAGTGTTTGAGAGCAAGACTAATGATTCCTGATCTTAAAATTAAAGATCTAGGATTGAAAGAGATCTCAGAGGACAGCTTTTCCAACCTCTCCATTGTAAAGATGAGGTGACTGTGAGATAACTGATTTTATTTCTCCCATTTTCTATATGAGGAAAATAATTGTGAAAGATTAAGTGATTTTCCCAGAGTCCACAGATATTAAATATCTGAGGAAGTATTCCAAGGATTTCCAGTTAGAAAGTTCAAAGGACCTGGAAATCCAAACTTCAACTTTACTAATTCTGAAACTGAAAATTTTACCTAGTAATAATAAATACCACTGCCAAATCAGGATTTCAAAGATAAGGAACCCAACCTCCACTGTTGTAGCATGTGTATGATTAGGAGGCATCAAATCACAAACTATTAAATTCAAAGTATTATATCATATCACCTAATTTCATCATATTTATTCCCAGTTCAAATCTTTTTCTACTTGACCTACTGAAAATGACAGTCAAATTTGAGAGTTAGGAGATTTAGGTCCTAGGCAAGCTTTATCACTTCCAAGGGGTGACCTGGGGTGAGTCACATAACGACTCTGAGCTATGCTTTCCTTATATGTTTAATTTTCTTACTGTTACTTGCATTATATCTCACATAGTTTCTGAGAGTCTTATGAGATAATGCACACTGAAAATGTTCTGCAAACCTAAAACAATTTGTAAGTAGCAGCTATTATTCTGCTAATAATAACCTCTCTAAAATTATAGATCCTATCTGACTTATCTTTGAATTTCCCATAATGCTTAGCATAAAGCTCAGCACCTAATTGGTTCTAAATAACTGTCTGATGAATGGATGGATGAATGTGTCAAAAGGCTTATGTTTGTGACCTGAACAACAAAACATAGTGAATAAATCATAAGCCATTCTGGGACTAGGGGTGAATATCTCTATAAAAATGATCTCAAAATTTAAACACTAAATGCACTGAGAAGCTATGATAAAATGTGGGTGTATGCCAAATTGAACATTTCGCATTCAACCCAGAGAGGTTCTTCATACTCACCATAACATAATTTATGGCAAAATTATTTTTTGCTGCTGATGCTGTTCAGTTGTGTCTGACTGCAACCCCATTTGGGATTTGCTTGGCAGAGATACTGGAGAGCTTTGCCATTTCCTTCTCCAGTTCACTTTATAGATTAGGAAACTGAGGCCAATAGGGTTAAGTGATTTGCCCAGGGTCACACAGCTAGTAAGCATCTGAGACCAGATTTGAACTCAGGGAGAGAAGTCTTCCTTACTCCAGACCCAGAACTCATTATCTTAGCATCACACATGTAAAGCTTGAAGGGACATGAGAAACTACCAAATCCAACTCCTTCATTTTACAGATGAGAAAAGTAAGATGGAGAGAAATTAAGTAACTTGCCCAGGGTGATACAGCTAGTAAGCATCTGAGATCAGGTTTGAACACTGGCCTTCTAGATTACAAGTCCAATGCCTCATCCTTAAGGATAAAGAAGGAGGAAACTTACTAAGATGATCTTTCCATATCTCCTCGAATTTGGTCATTAAGTTATGTTCCCTGAGCTGTATTCTTTTCAGGTGATTTGAAGCAATACTATGGTGACTTAAAAAGTCAAGAATTGCTGGTAAAATTTTTTTCTCACATTTGTACTTGCTTTCTTAGTTAACTACTCTTGATAACTGACTACTGAGAATTGCTACTGACCTGAGTTTGAAGTCTGTGGTCTCTGTTCAGATTCTCAACTCTAGACTGTGACTAGCAGCACTGCTCCAATCATTTTGTAAATTTTGGTCATAAAGGTGGTTGGTTAGACGAGTACACTTCCATCTCACTACCAAATAAACCAACCATGGAACAAACTATTTTGTTTAGTAAGATGGGAACTTCTTGAACATGAGGATTTTTCATTTTTGTTGTATCTTGAATGAGTCCATCTTAAAGATTTCTCTTCAGTTCACTCAAAGCAAGAGTCTTGCATTCTTCTTGGTTCTTACGCTACAAAACAACCAGTCTGCATTCTTGTTACTGAGCTGACAAAACGGATAAAAGTTTGGCATCAAGGCTAAAAACACAGAGAAATCCATCTATAAGGATAATAAAAAGAGAATCTAGTTCCTTATAGTTTAAAAGATCTCTTCAGGTTTGGTAAGGGTAGGGAGGTACCGATTTCTTGAGTCTCCTCACAGTTACAGATGTTTCTGAGTTCCTAATGAGTTGAGTCAAAATAGCAGGGACGCCATTTTGTTGCAACAATTTCAAGTCTTTAAATGCTTGCTAAATTAAGTGGAATTGAATTGACTCAACGACATCACCTTAATGCCCAGAAACACTATAGAATGCTTTTGTGAACAATATTATTGTGTAGGCAAAAGGTCAGTAGACTACATATTGGGTTCTTTTTCCAGTTCTGTGGTACATCAGTGAGTTCTCTTTGTACTTCTGTTTACTTGCATTCACATCTCACATTCTCTTACGATTTATGATGGAATAGAGTGATATAGTTACAAGATATGAGTTTGTGCCTTAGATTCAAGAGTACTGGATTTGTAATCCAAAAATGTAAATTAAAATCTATATCATACCACTTATTACCAGGGATTCTGTTCTTTGTGAAATGAATGGAATAGAATAGACTACTGCTAAGGTCCCTTCCACCTGCAAATCCGTGATCTAATCCTTAGAGATTCATGACCTTGGGCAGAGTAATTAAACCTCTCTGAGCACCAGTTTCCTCCTCTGTAAAATAAAGGAGTTGACTACATGATTCTAAGATTCTTTTCAAAGAAAAAAGAAAGATTTGAGGAGGAGAATTAAGAGAATCCTATTCATGGGGAAAATGCACAGGAAATTATTATTTATAGTAAATTGGTATTTCCTACTTTTAATTTAAAATATCTTGGTACTTATGTACTTCACCTTCTTTCTAATCTTTCTAGGTAATTTGGAAGAAGTTATCTCATCCATCAGGAACCTGGAATTCTTTTAGCACACAATGAATGGTGAGGAGACTATATCACTAAATTACTGTGTCAGCTCCTGAGAATAAAAAGACAAAAACAAAAAGGAGACAATAGCAAAAGCAGCTTTTGAGGTCTCTTTCAGATGTCTATATACCAAACCCAGGAGGACCAGACAGTGAGATCAACCATGTACCAACTCTACATACCTCTATGTGCCATAGAAAGAATGATGAATCTTATTTTTCTAATTTTGAAAGTTTATTTATGAATTTTTAGTTTTCAACATTCATTTCCACAAAATTTTGAGTTCCAAATTTTCTTGCCATCTCTCCCCATCCACACCTCATAATGTCTTGCATTCTGATTACCCCTTCACCCAATCTGCCCTCCCTTTTGTCATACCCCTCCCTTCCCTTATCCCCATCTTCTCTCTTTTCTTGTAGGGCAAGATAGATTTCTATACCCCATTACCTGTATTTCTTATTTCCCAGTTGTATGCAAAAACACTTCTCAACATTCATTCCTAATACTTTGAACTCCAGCATCTCTCCCTTTCTCCCTTCCCACCCATCCCCATTGAGAAGGCAAACAATTCAAAATAGGTTACATATGTGTAGTTTTGCAAAAGACTTCCATAATAGTCATGTTGTGTAAGACTATGTTTCTCTCCATCCTATCCAGCTCCACATTTATTCTATTCTCTCTTTTGATCTTGTCCCTTCCCAAAAGTGTTTACTTCTAATAACCCCCTCCTCCCATTTGCCCTCCCTTATATCATCCCCCCACACACCCCACTTATCCCCTTATCCCCTACTTTCCTATAATGTAAGAGAGATTTTCATACCAAATTGAGTGACCATGTTATTCCCTCCTTAAACCAAATGTGAAGAGAGTAAACTTCACTTTTTCCTTCTCACCTCTTCCCTTTTCTCCTCCATTGAATAAGATTATTTTTGCCTCTTTGACGAGAGATAATTTGCCCTATTCCTTTTCTCCTCCCAATATATTCCCCTCTCACCCCTCAATTTTTATTTTTTTAGATAGCCCTTCTTAATCAATTCACCCTGTGCTCTCTATCTCTCTATATACATACATATATGTATATATATACACATATATATGTATATATGTACATATATATGTAGTGTGTGTGTGTATGTGTGTGTGTGTATAATCCCTCCAACTACCCATATACTGGGAAAAGTCTCAAGAGGTACAAGTATTGTCTTTCCATGCAGGAATGTAAACAGTTCAGCTTTAGAAAGTCCTTTATGATTTGTCTTTCCTGTTTACTTTTTCGTGCTTCTCTTGATTCTTGTGTTTGAAAGTCAAATTTTCTTTTCAGGTCTGGTCTTTTCATCAATAATGCTTGAAAGCCCTCTATTTCATCGAATGACAATTTTTCTCTTGAAGCATTATACTCAGTTTTGTGGGGTAGGTAATTCTTGATTCTAATCCTAGTTCCTTTGACTTCTGGAAAATCATATTCCAAGCCCTTTGATCCCTTAATGTAAAAACTGCCAGATACTGGGTTATCCTAATTGTATTTCCACAATTCTCAAACTGTTTCTTTCTAGCTGCTTGCCATATTTTCTCCTTGACCTGGGAACTCTGGAATTTGGCTACAATATTCCTAGAATTTCTTTTTTTGTATCTCTTTCAGGAGGTGATCAGGGGATTCTTTCAATATTTATTTTACCCTCTGGTTCTAGAATATCAGGGCAGTTTTCTTAGAAAATTTCATGAAAGATGATATGGAGGCTCTTTTTTTGATCATGGCTTTCAGGTAGTCCCATAATTCTTAAATTGTCTCTCCTAGATCCATTTTCCAGGTCAATTGTTTTTCCAATGTCATATTTCATATTGTCTTGTATTTTTTCATTCTTTTGGTTTTGTTTTTAATTTCTTGCTTTTTCATGAAGTCATTAGATTACATCTGCTCCATTCAAATTTTTAAAGAACTATTTTCTTCAGTGAGCTTTTAAACCTTCTTTTCCATTTGGTTAATTCTGCTTTTTAAAGCATTCTTCTCCTCACTGGCTTTTTGGGCCTCTTTTGCCATTTGAGTTAGTCTATTTTTCAAGGTGTTAATTTCTTCAGCATTTTTTTTGGGGGGTCTCCTTTAGAAAGCTGTTGACTTACTTTTCATGGTTTTCTTTCATCATTCTCATTTCTCTTCCCAATTTTTCCTCCACCTCTCTTGCTTGATTTTCAAAATCCTTTTTGAGCTCTTCCATGGCCTAAGACAATTGCATATTTGTTTTGGAGGTCTTTCTCTGAAGACCTAAACTGTTCCTCCTCATCTGAAAGAATGGAAGAAAATACCTGCTCATCAAGAAAGGAACTTTCTGTTGTCTTATTCTTTTCCCCTTTTTTGGGCATTTTTCCAGCCAGTTACTTGACTCTTGAGTTCTTTGTCAGGGCTCTCAGGGCTGTTACTCAGGACTGAGATTCATATCAACTGCTCAATACCCCCAGGGGCTTTAGGTGGAGATCTTCCAGGGCTGCCACTCCAGATCTCACTCCCCTCTCCTGGGTAAAGGAGCCCTCCCACTGACCTTTGAAGCTGTTTGTGGGTTGAGCAATCTGGGAACTGGTGCTCCTGGTGGCTCCCTGAAGTCTGTTCAGGGTCCTGTCCCTGCCACATTGGGTTGTGCTGCATGCTTCCTGGGCTGCATTGTGCTCACTCCATACTTCCTGTGCTGCACTGTGTGTACTCAAGAATGATGCATTTTAATTTAGGTACTGAGTTTGATCCTTTAAACTCTGATGTCCAAGGATCTCCTGGATATGAAGAGATCTGTCCTTAGGTATTTGTAGTTAGGATAAAATTCCTAGATATGTTTGGAAGAGGGTCCTTCAAGTTAAGGTGTGATGGAGTTGGGGAGCACCCTCTTCCAATCCTTAGCAATAAATGTGTATCTTCTCTAGTAATAAATGAGGATACCATCATTAACATCAGATAAAACCAAAGGTCTGGTCACAGGCTTGGAGTGCCAGTATCATGGTGGGAAAGGAGAAATAGGGCTGAGCAGAACTTCTGCCTAAAGTAGGGAGGAACCTTGGGGTGCAGAAAGCCTTTTCTTCATTCCCTTCTACCAAAGTCAGGTACATTACCAGAGTTGTTTGATTTAAAATGGCTCCTACTTCCTTTTCTTCCAGCAAATTGGTCTCTTACACCTTCTGAAATCCCACCAATTAATGATTCAATACGAAAATATTTTGGGGGCAGCTAGGTGGTACAGTGGATAAGGCACCAGAACTGGAGTCGGGAAGACCTGAGTTCAAATTTGACCTCAGACATTTACCAGTTGTGTGACCTTGGACAAGTCACTTAACCCTACTGGCCTCAGTTTTCTGTAAACTTAACTGTAGAAGGAAATGGTAAACCATGTCAGTATCTTTGCGAAGAAAAACCCAAATGAGGTCACAAAGAGTTGGACATTCACTGAAATGACAGAATAACAAAACATAAGCTTTTAAGGAAGAAAACTTTGGGGAAAATATATGAAGAGAAACTATTCATATTTCATTGTAAATTAGCTCAATCAACCTATTTTCCTCTCACCTAGGCAAAGACAACTAAAGCGATATTGTGAGAAGTTGATATAGAATAGGGAAAGGAATTGGAAGGAGTTAGTGGAAAATAGCACATGGGAAAGCTAAATCTGGGTAGGGTATAGAATATCATTAGGACTTTCAGGATCAGAGGCCTAGGCACATGATGAGTTGAGACGGATAGTACTAAGACAGAAGAGTGACAAAGGGATATAATTGGAGGGGGTCAAGGGCTACCTTGGATTATATAACAAATTTCACTGAAGTCAACCCGCCTCATATGAACATCTCTCTATCCTGCTCCAACCACCAACCACAATTCTCATTTAATTCCTCAGTTCTCTTCCCTTCCTCAATTCCCTCATACCTCTTCCAGCCCCAGAAAACTGACATTTTCTACAAATGTTTTGTCTGAAATGAAGAGAGATTAAACCAGGGGAAACAAAGAAGTCAAAGTTCTAGCACTTGAGTTTCTAAGAATTGAACTTGGAAGACTATTCCCTGGCCATCAGTCTTCTCACTTTGAAATATCCCTCTCAAAATTAAGAAAACTTCTACAAATTCATGAAGAGAGAAGTGAAGTGATCTAGAAAAATTTTATCAAGACAAATGGAGAAAAATAGCTCTGAAAAACCTTAGGAGGCCAATGAAAATTATGATAAACCATGAGTCCAAAAGGATGAAGATGAAATACACCATTCACCTCCCAAGGGAGGTATGATGAATTTAAATTGTATAGATACACATTTTCAGACATGGCTAATGTGGTCATTCACTTTGTGAAACTATGAAGATATGTCATGGAATATATATATATATATATATATATACACACACACACACACACATATTTACACATATAAATACATATATGGTCATAATATACAGATACACACATATATACAAATATAAAAATAAATATGTATATATACACACATACACATATATACATATACACACATATATAATACACACATACATATATATATATATATATATATATATATACATATTTATCTATCTTTCTATTATCATGGTGTGTGTGGGTAACCAATGGGAGAGAGACAAATATTTTTTTAAAGAGAAAACGGGCTTTGCAATTTCAGAATGTTAGAGAATCATAGATCTAGAGATGAAAAGGACTTCAGAAGTGACATTAAATTTTTTGGTTGTTTTTTTAAAATGGTAACTATCCCCTAGGAAAACTAAGATATTTCAGAAATTTACTTACCTAAGAAAAATCACTATAGGCTATGAAAATCATTATATAAACACAGCTTTCTAAGTTCTTTTACTAATTCTGTGTGTGCATTTTTTCTGTGTGTGCTATTTATTCCTAAAATAAATAGGAAACTCTGTGTGTGCACACACATGTACACACACCCCAACATTGCTCAGAAGCCAAGGACTGTGTCCCACAGCCGCTACTGTGAAGTTAATGAAGGCAACAGGAGGTAATTTTGCAAACATAACATGGAATAATTTACTTGGCTTTGTATTACTGATGAACAAGGAAGGAATCTATTCTCAGACATATCTATGATCTTATCACATTGGATATTCCTTGCAATGATGCCAAACTCAGAGCAGCCATGACTGGAGTCTTGTGTAATTCTTATCTCTGTCTTCTTGTAAATTCCACCCTGTAGGTACGAGGGAAAACTTCTGTTCTTCCCAGATTCCTTCAGATATTCCTAGAATGCCAGTGGAGCAAAGTAGTTTGCTTTACATTAAGAAAGCCTTACTCTGAGATGCAAATGAGAGTAGATGATCAAGGCCTAAATTAAGAGTCAGGAAGACTTGAGTTTTGATACCACTGCTGATACTTACCAATATCACTGTGACCACTGGTAATCCTTCAGCTCTCTCTGACCCTCTTAAGACAATGGATGACTTGAGGCAGGATCTAATTTTGTCTTTATATTCTCAGTATCTAGCATGGTACTAGGCACATAGAAGTTATTTAATATATGCTTGATGATTATGTAAAATGCTATTAATCATGTGAAGTTACTGCTATTCTACTGAAGGACTAGTGACATTATTCAATTGCTAGGAATATGAGCTTGCTTTTCCTAAACATGGAGCTCATTGGCTAGGCTCTTGGGGACATCCCTGGTTTCTTCAGTCTCAAAGGAAAATCTTGGTAAGCACGTAGGACATGAGTTGACAAAGAGGCCCACTGGTCATCTTTAATCCATGAATCACAGACTATGCCTCTAACTCTGACCCAAGGTTCTTGAATGTTCCACTGGTAGCAAAAGGTGAGGGTGAAAGTATGAATGAAAGTATGAATGTATGGTCACAAGTTGCTGAGCAAACTCTTCAAGACACAAGAGTTGAGTTGGCCCTCACTTTATGCCCCTAAGAAGGATAGTCTGTTTCCGTATCTGGTATTGCTAAGTAAACATAATGAATTATGATGTGCTAGAAAGAGCTCTGGCCTTGTCAAGAAAATTGCTTTTAAGTTTTGTCACTGGTAGATGACATCAGTATTCTTATCTCTAAAATGAGGGCATTAATACAACACTATCTCACTGGGCTGCTATGATCATTGGATAAGATAATGAACAAAAATGAGCCAACTGCATAAAATATAAGCATGCCTTTTTCTCAGTTCCTAGGGGGCTTATGTGGGGCTGACTCTCATTCCAGGAATAATTTAAACACACCTAAAGCTGAACTTACATCTGAACACTCTACCTCTCTACTTGTCCCCGAGGGGACACCCGCATTCTTTCCAGTCCCCTGCCCCTCATGGTCTATCATCTAATTAGAACGGAAGCATTGAGAACAAGGGCAGGTTTACATTCTATTATTTGTATCTCTAGTGCTTAGCACAGTGCCTAGGATACAAGAAGCAAAAATAAATGCTGCATCTATCTGTTGGGTCCAAACCTGACTTGATCTGCCTGATCATATATAGCAGTATTATATGAATATAATGTAACTTAGCTGCAGTAGTGACTGGCCTGCTTTTCATAGCTATGGAGCTAACAGGTTCTGTGCTTTTCATCAAACAAGTAAGCCAGAGAAGAACTAGAACTAATAATTTTGAACCTGGGGAGAGGCACATTAAGGCATCCTCACATCAACCTAAAAAAGTTATTTTTCAATATTGAGACACTGAATTCTGTGAATTGTAAATGTCCATTCCAGTACAAAACTATTGATGATTTTGTCAGGGAGGATTAGGGCCACTTGAGCCCAGACAGGAAGAAATCACTTGGTAGCTCCCTCCTTTCAAAGTAAGTTCTAAGGACTATCATTTGTATGCCACTGAAGGACTGCATATGTTTTCATCCCTTTCTCAGTTCAGTACCCCATGGCAAATTCCTGGTCGATATGCCCTAGTTCTGGCTTTGAGCAAATGGTCAATTAAGCTCCTTTTCCAGTTTAATTTATTTACAATTATTAGGCATTATCTCCTTTTTTTTCTGAATATTTTGTGATCTCTTGCCGACTCAATCCCATATCCTCTTCAAAGTGAAAGGAGTGGAACCTTCTACATTCATGATGTTAAGTGAAGCAATACAACTCAGTCATTTCAAGTACTCTTTACTGTCATTTCATGATTTCAAAAAGTCTTAGATAAATGTATCATAGTAATCTAAGATGGTTTTCCTGCTACTGGAATATGCAGTAAGGATGGAAAAACCAATTTTAACGGAAATAAGAAAAGGTCATTTTGTTTTGGCAAGGCAGTGTTCAGTGAAGTATTTTTGAAGCTTGGGGATTGTCAGAGTCCTGAGACTCATCCTAATAAAGAAAGGCAAGGCTTTCCATTTTATGTTGGTGGTAAAGGATTAACTTCCCTCTGGAAAACCTCAAATGCATGTTCCTAGACTATGGCTAGGCACAATGATCTCATGGGCAATCATGTTTTCCACCCAAATGGAATATTACTATTTTATAAGGCCTTCAATTGAACTGAGAAGACAATGTATGACTTGGGCTGGTACCCATTTGAAAAACAAACAAGTAGTGCAATCTAGAAGAATGAAGTAACAATTTATACCATTAATAAAGATATACACAATGGATCTTTATGATCATGTTGGAATAAGCAATGGATGAGAAGAGAAATGGTTACAAATAATCTCAAATGAGAGCAGAGATGTTACCTAACATGATTACTAACACAACTGCGATTTTATACATTAATCATTTTCTCATGCCTCTTTTGGGGATAATTGGATAGATGGTAAGAGAATTGTGTGAACCATACTGACTCCTTCTTGTGATTCAATTCTAGATCCTGCTCAGTTTCCTTTCTACTCAGTTATGGATCCAGTCCATTGTGAGAAAACTTTTCAGTGATGGGAATTGTGAGAAAACTTCATTGCATTCTTTGAACCTAGCCCTGTGTGGCTGGGAAGCTGGACCACCTACACCCTTTGCTTAGATACCCCTTAGCAAAGGGCATAGATTAAGCAAACCAAAAACCACTCAGATCTGAGGAATGATAGAAGGAATTTTCTCACAATTATACATCTCAAGCAACCCATATATCTTCTCTGAAAGCTGGTCTTGTATGAGTCAATTATTTCCATGTTTTTTTTTCTTTCTGATTGAATACAGACACTTCAGGGTAGTGAGACTCCTCTTTTTCTGATTCCATGCAATTGCACCTGTTTATTCTCACCTTCTCAACTGGGATAGCCTCTGATCTTTTTTTCCAATTAGACATCAGATTACTTAATCATAATTCCGTTTACTGTTATCTTTTAATGCATAAAAATGTTTTCCCCTGTATTTGGGGTCCAGTGCAAACTGAGAGGGCCTGCTCCTGATTTGATATGCAATTGGCGCACACTGCTTAATAAATCTATGTTTGAACCTTTGCCCCCTCAGTTATTTCATCCTTTACCCATCACCATCCTACAGAAGTAGGAGAACTACTTCAAGTATCAAGCTTCATTCATCTTCCTCAACATACTCAACTCTCTGGCTGCAGCTTTTCTGCCATCTTTCTGGTTGGCTGCCTTAGAAATCTACCACAAAAAGAAAAGAAAAATGAGAAAAATAACCACTAAACATGACGTAAGACAAAGATATTTTTTGGAGTATTTTGTTTTTGCTGCTGGTGCTTGGTTGTGTTAGTCATGTCTGATTCCGTGACCCCATGGGGGAGTTTCTTGACAAAGATAGAGAAGTGGTTTGCCATTTCCTTCACCAGTTCTTTTTCCAGTTGAGGAACTGAGACAACGTTAAGTGACATGACCAAGGTCACACAATTAATATGTGTCTGAGGCCAGATTTGAACTCAGGAAGATGAATCTTTGTGACTTCAGGCTCAGCCCTCTATCCATTTAACAAACAAATAAAAACACAAACAAAACAAGCTAAACACATACTTGTTAGCCTCTTTACCACCTATTGAAAATCTAATCTTAAAGCCTCTAATTTGCTGGAACAGATAGAAGAGAAATGGTTACAAATACTCTATAGGTCAATTTTGGTAACCATTGGAATTTGTTTTTATTTTAGCAATCCCTCTACTCCTATATGGAAAGTTACAGGCCAATAAGTCTTTCCCTATAAAGGAGTGTCACTTTAATAGTGTACTCTTCCCTTGTTCTCGTGCCAATTTTTCCAAGGGGGAATCTATCAGTATTTTTACTATTGCCAGAATCATCATTTTATAAAGAGTATCTCTGGTATTTCACCATTATGAGAACTCATTATTCCCTTAATGAGAGTATCTCTTAGCTCATCATTCCTTTAGAGTTAATATCTCTTCCCCAGAAGCATTGGGGCAAAACATCCCTAACAATGTTGGGGTAAACCTTATCTTAACTTGGAAGAATTTGAAATCACAAGGGGGAGTCTGACTTCTAGGGCCATCTTCCAGGAAGATTTCCCTTCGTGAAAGATTAACTGGAGTGAATTGTTTTTAAAAGGCTGTCCTTGTGGCCTGAATTCTGTCTCTTGGCTTGGCTGGCTATGCCATAACTCAATCTTTCATTAAAATGCTAATTAATTAATTAAAAGATTATTTTGATGACTTCTTGGAGAAGATATGTTTAACACTTGACTGCAACAGGAAAACACTCAACATTTTTCATCATTAGAAATATGTATAAGCCTCCAGCCACTTTTGCTCACCCCTGTCCCTCTCCACTGGAGGAGAAGGGGGACAAGTGTGGCATCTAACCAGTAGATAGTCTAGCGAAGACTGAGGCATGAAGAAATTTACACCTGAGTTTTAGGTACACAGTAACACCAGGGTGAATGGATCAATTCAATCAAAGACCTTTTGCCTGACATAAATCATTTAACTAACCCAAAGACCTGTCCTGTAAATATTAAAGTCAGAGGAGAAAACATAAATGGTGAGGAACTGACATTCAAGGACCCGAATTTGACAGTTCAATGTCAAATGCCTGAAAGTCAATTGTGGGTCACCGAAAGAAAAATGACAGAGATTTTAAAAACACAGACAACATGGAAAGGGAACCAGGAGGCAGCATTTCAGAAATGAACTTACCTAAGCATGAATCACTAAATGCTGAAGAGGACAGCTTGTACAAATTGCTTTCTACCTTGTTCATCTTCCTACCTGAAAAGGACAGACATACTCTTCTTTAGGCCTTGGGAAAACAAGGTCAGAAATCAATTTAAAAAATAAGAATTAAAAAAAGTCTCCTATGTGCCAGGCACTGTGCTAGTTGAAGCGGAAATTAGTATGAAGTTAGTCAACTAGCATTTATTAAGCTCCTACTATGTGCAGGGCACTGTGCTAAATGCTGAGAATACAAAGAACCAAAGACAGTATACAAACAGCAACATACACATGAAACAATCACTATCATCAAAAAGCTCTTTACATTCTAATGGGGAAGACAGTAAACACATACATGTAAATGTATAGAGAATGAATATGCACAAAATAAATATAAATAAGGACATAGTAGTTTGGGATGGGGGAGGGCACTTGCTAATGGGAGGGATGAGGAAAGATTTGCTGTACGAAGCAATGCTTAGATTGCGTCTTCCAAGGAGCAGAGGGGAGGAGGGAGCTGAGTCTAGCCTTGGAGAATGGCCAGTATAAATGTGCAGAGATGGTCGTTAGATTGTTGCGTGCGGAACAGAGAGAAAGTCAGTTTGGCTCCATTAGAGTGCAAGATCTCCCAGTGAAGCTGGAAAGGTAGTTTCAAGCCTTTACAGAGCCAAGTCAAGGAGTTAATAATTAATGTAGAGGCATTAGGAAGATATGAGAGTTGGTAGAGCAGAGGCTTACATTTTATTAGGGGAAATCAACATGCACTCATACTTATGCACAAAAAATAAAGATTTGAATCATTAGAGCTGCTACTGTAATAATGGAGACTAGAGGAAAATTTTTACAGACCTTCCATCAAAGCAAATTATGAACAATTAAGTGATCAATAACAGAGGGAGAGTTGCATGTTGTACTAAAATAGCTTTACCATACTCGACTGTGGATGGTTTCACTTATGGGTAGGGAAGTGTCCTAAATTAAGCTGCAATGTAATGGTTCTCAGCTACCCTATTCACCAACTCATTACTGTCCTTAGAGCCAGCCTACTCCATTCTCCACTGGCTCATTTGCTAGTCTAAACTCTCAATCTCCCAGTCTGACATAACCGCCAAGTCCTGACTGCAGTGGGGGCTGTTTCTAAGCACATGATGCTTACCAAGTACAGGAAGAGATGAGTATTGGAGCCTCTGAAGAGAGGTGGATGATTCTCACATATGGCAGGGAGGGCCATGTAGTGAAACAGCCAACACTCAAAGTCCACCCAAAGTCCACCTGCACCCCAACATTTCTGTGCAGTACTCATTAGCTAAATGTGGTTTGCCCGGAAGGGCCAAAGGAGGAGTGTCTTGTTAGAGATTCAGATCTGCCAGGAAATTTGAATTTGCTTCCTGAATTATCCCTCCATCTGCCAAACTCCCACTAAATACTCAGGCACACAATTCCAGAGGATCATCTATCTTGGAATTGCTCTCACTGGGAAAGAGGCATGGAGCTATGGTCAGAGAAAACTGGTACTCACAATCATGACACACCTGTATTTTCAGTCTCAGCCTTGTTGGCCTTTAAGTAAGTCTAATAAGGGTTAAATTCTTCCTGTTAAAAAAAATAGATCTGTGATATCACTGGTATAGGGAACTCTGCAAGGAAACTCCTTATATGATTGCAAATGTGCCTCCTCTATAAATTAGTCTTAAAGGGTAGCCTGGGGGCACTAAGGAGGTAATGACAAAACCATTATTTAAGTATAAGATGTGGGACTTAACCCCAGGCCTGCCTGATTCCAAAACTAGCTCTTTACCTGCTATAACATGACAAACTTTTAACTTCCTCCAAAAACTTATACCTTCAATTAATAAATATTGTTAATTGATATATATTTATATAACAATAAATGTTGTATGCTAGAGATACAAAGAATAAGAAAAAACAGTCTCTGCCCTTAAAAATCCAATAGATTGAAACTGGAAAAGTAAAAGAACAGAAGGGAGATGGGAGCTTTCTATCACACTGCAAGTATACATTCTTATAAATAGTGATGTATCGGCTTATTCCCCTATATTAAACATTGCAAAGGAATACTAAAAGGGCTGAGAAAATGATTAAATAACCACCACAGAATTATAGAATTGGGTGGCATATAACAGGTTATTTAGTGTATCTTTCAGAACTATGTTAGAGGAGTCATTCAGACTCTGTTTGAATCCATTTAATTACTGGAATCATTATTTCCACAATATGGTAGCTTCCATTCTTGGAAGCCTCCAGCTATAAGAATGAAGTTCCTTATGCTGTATTATATCAGCAAGAGGGCAGACATGAGTTAGAGGACCTCAGTTTGAAGTTCAATTCTGATACTTGGGAATACCATGGGAATTATAAGACAATTAGGGCAGAATTATAAGTCACTTAAACTTTCTGAGGGAGGTGAATTAGATTGCTTCTAGGGTCTTTTCTGTTAGCAATATCTTCTAACACTATGATGAACCATACTTTATGTATAACTTCTCTTTAAGATGAAATAAAGTCTACTGGCTCTTTCACCTATAATCTTTCAAATAGCTGTCATAGCTTTTAAGCCTTTAACTGCTGTGGTCACCATCTCCTGAACATACTATATCAGGGACTTTTAATGTAGAGTCTAGATCTCCAAGAGGCCCGTAAGTAGAACATAGAATGAAATTAGAAGGGGAAAATGACATCTTTATGTTCACTAAGATGTAATTTAAATTTAACATTTCCATCACTTACGAACATAGGTGACCAATAATATTCTACGAAGGAAGCCATAGACTTCATCAGATTGCCAAAGAAACCCATGATTTTAAAAAACAAAAGCTAAGAACTCCTGTTCTATACCAAGGATCTATGATTTCATCAATGTAGGTAGCCATCCACTCATGTAGGTAGCAGTCCTTTCACACCTTAGTAGATAATTTTCTTTAATTATCACAGATGAAAAAAAATCACTAAATGGCCAGTATTCTGAGAAGGCTCACATTTACACAAAATTATGTTGGTACTCAGAGAACAAGCATACAATTCATTTATAACTCCATCTTTTGATACTTCCTAGCTCTGTATAACCAACAGAACTTTAGATCTAGTGGTCCAAATTTCAAGAAAGCAGGGTCACTTCTGGATCATTATTGGATTTTCAGAAGCATACAAGTGTACAAGATTCTCAATATTCTTTTGAACACATGGTACCTCCAATTGAACCCAGGACTGCTGTTGACATGTGATCTTAAGATAATTTACAGGGACTCAATATCACCTTAACTAGAATTTTCTCTTTCAATCTCCCAAGCCAAAGATAAGTAGCTTACCATGGTCTGCTATTTTATGAGCAGCTGATGGTCCTGGACTTAAAGGTTGTGGTTGTATCTGATTTGGGGAATTAAATGAAGAATGTTTACTCAGATTCTGAGGGTGAGTCTGACTCCTGGAAGGCTTTAAAGGCTGTTCTTTCTGTATTTCATTCTTGCTCATGTTCATACCTGAAAAGCCCAAATGGAAAACATGAATAGTAACAAATGTAAACAGGAAATAAAATGGTTGATTTTTATAACTGCTATGAGTGTCCTTAAAGAGGTAGTTATGAATTGTATTAATGAGGGAGCAAGGAATGGCAAAGTGTAGTGAATGGTGAGCTAAACTGGCAGTGAAAAATTCCTAGGTTCAAATAATGCCTCTGACTGTGCATTTGCTATGGAAAGTCTGGGCAAGTTACCATATCTCTTAGTGCCCTCTAAAGCTCTCTAAAACTACAAGTGGCAGAGGAGACAATGACCTATATTACTCAAGACAATTTCTATACCAGAAATTACCTAGGTAATAAAATCACAGGAATGGATCAAAACAGTCCCATCAAAGGAAGCAATTAATCTAAGGATTGAACCAAATAAGATACTAATTTGTTTCAGACTTCATTTGGAGACTTCTTTCCAGTCCTAATAATGCTCTTGTCATGTGAGATTACAACCACTCCACGTGTTAGTCCAATGAGCTGTTGTGATCATAAATAGTCAAAACTTTGCGGCTAGCATCTCTACACAGGGAGGTCTTTTAATTATTTTAAAATTCTATGTTTACTTCAGTTTCAAATTCTTTCTTTTTTTCCACCCACCAACTCCCAATCATGGAGAAGGCAAAATATTTGACATCTACTATTAATATGAAGAACTGAAAAACCTATTTTTTTATGAGTCTATCGGTCTCTATCTGGAGGCAGATAGCATTTTATGTTATTGGTCCTTTGAAACTGTCATGGATCACTGTACTTATACTCAAACCAGGAGGGGATGGCCATCATAGAGATGAAGAGATAAGAGATGGATATTTGCATGGGAACGAAGGATAGGAATAGTTCAGTCACAGGGAACTCAGAATATCAAAATTCTAGGACAGTTTTTTTTTTGACTCCTTCCTCTTTCCTTTTCTTTCTCTTTCCCCATTTCATTAGTTTCCAAGAGCTACCAAGTCTTTCCCAGTTGATTATTTTAGAACATTGCTATTACTGTGTAGAGAATTCTTCTGGTTTTGCTCACTTCACTTAACATTAGTTCATGTAAGTCTTCCCAGGTTTTTCTGCAACCATTGTCATTTCTTACTGCACAATGGTATTCCATCTCATTCATATAATGTAATTTGTTCAGCCATTCCCTAATTGATGGACATCCCCTCAGTGTCCAATTCTTTGCCACCACAAAAATAGATTCTATAAATATTTTTGTACATGTGGATCCTTTTCCTTTGCTGTCCTTGGGGTACAGACTGGGTAGCAGCATTGTTGGGTCAAAGGGTATTCATAGCTTGATAGCTCTTTGCATACAGTTGAAATCATTCTCTAGAATGTTTGGAGTAGCTTACAGCTCCATTAACAATGCATTCTCATATAATATTCCCACCACTTCTCTAGGAAATGTTATTTTCCTTTCCTGTCATCTTAGTTCATATGATGGGTGCAAGGTGATCCCTCAGAGTTGTTTTAATTTGTTTTTTCCAAGTTATTGGTGATTTAGAGCATTTTTTTCTTATGACTATTGGTAGCTTTGATTTTTTTCCTCTGAAAAATGCCTTGGCTAATCTTCAGATAATGGACACAAAGTCTTCAAAGCCTTTCCAGATTTATATGACCTAGCTACACTCACCAGGCAAAGACTTGAGATCCACCCTGCTACTAAAAGGTACTAGAGTATTTTTTCAGTGGAGGTACAGATCAATTTTAAGTCATGAAGACACATATTCATGACTTCATTAATTAGTCTACAAGGATTTATTAAGCATCTACTACATTAGATGACCTATATTAAGAACTAGAGATACAAACCACCAAATGAACTGATTTGTACCCTAAGGGAGCTTAGAGTCTATTAAAGGAAACCGCTTGTACACATATAGGTAAATAGAAAATACACATTTATAGTTTATATATAAATATTATATATATGTAAATATAGATTATACGTATATTACATATATGTGTTTATACATACACACATCATATACCATACACACACAAACACCATATACATTCACTCATTCTCTCTTTCCCTAGCAAATATGTGTATCTTATACCACATACACACACACACCACATACCATGTACTATACATAATATTAAGATATATAAACATATATCACATACCATATATACACATATATATCTATATCTATATTCCCCAGGGAATTAAGAAGATACTAGAAATATCTTCAAGGGGATTGGGTAGGGGAAGAAGTGAATAAATCAGGAAAGGACCAACATATACATTGGAAGTTAAGTTGAGCTTTGAAAGGATGTGTGCATTTTTGAAGGTGTAGCTTTATGCTCAAGTGAGGGGAAAACAGCCAGCATAAAGGCAAAAAGAGGATGGATGAACCTTTGGACAGGAATGAGGGATAGGAAGTAATTCACTTAAGGTTACCAGGAACTCCTTATATCAAAACCAGAATATTTTATTCTTGGACAAAGTTTTCTTCGACTCCTTCCTTTCTTTTTTGTTACGATCGGACTCATTTTTTTTTTTTTTTAGTTTCCAAGTCTTCTTGATTTTACCTCACCAGTATCTCTTTTATGTGTCCCCTTCTCACCATTCACAAAGACGCCAACCTAATCTGGGCCCCCATCACTTCTCACTTGGACCATTTAATGGTCTCCTCCTTACTCCTGCTGAAAACATTTCCCCTTCTAATTCATCATCTATACATAACCTAGGTAATCATCTTGAGACAGAAGTCTGATCACGCTACTGCCCTTCTGAAGAAACTTCTGGGGCTCCTTTTTGCCTTTTAAATAAAACACAAGTTTCTTAGTCTGGCATTTGGTGGTTTTCATTGTCTGCCTTTATAGACATTTCTTATAATTTCTCTTTACATATTCTATTTTCTAGCTGAACTAGCTAACATGAACCTCTGTCCCTGAAGCCCATCTCCATTTCCTAGTATCTGAAGCATCATCAAAATTCATCTGAAGGGTTGCCCCCTACAAGAAATATTGCATGATCCAAGTCATTAATTTTTTTTTCCCTCTTGCAAAGCTGCATTCACTTCTATTTTGCATTTCTTCTCTAGAACAACATAAACTTTAATACCAGGGAATATTCTCTCTAATGCCTATCATAGTGCCTTGCAAAAAGAACGTACTTAATAATTGATAATTGTAATGTTAGAAAGATTTTCTTTAATTTAAACAATATAAAGAATATTCTATCGATTGACCCTAGTGCTTCTCTTTGAAGTCATAAAGAATCAGAACCTCTTTTCTCTATAACTAAGCTTCACCAGTGTTCCATGGTGGGTAGAGTGCTGGACCTGAAATCAGGAAGACCTGAGTTGGAATCTTCACTCACTTACTAGCTATTTGACAATAAGCATCCCTTCCCTTCTGTGGGCTAAACTTTCCTCACCTGTAAAATTAAAAGTTGGACTTGACAAGCTCCATGATCCCTTCCAACTCTAAAACTATGATCTCCCCCAAATTGTGTGAAACAGTTTATACTGAACCGTATATCCTCAATTCCCAAGACTAAATATTTCTAATTACTTCTAGCCACTTTCATCTGAGATGTTTTTGAGTCTTCTCATCAAGTTCCCACATACCTATTCACACACACAAAGTCCATTTAACTTTGAGAGATTAATGGTGAGCAAAGGTCATTTTGAAAAGGACATGTATTTTAAGATACAATGTCCTCAGAACTGTATATTTGAACTTACTTTTAGAGATACAAGAGAATCTAAACACTGGAGCCCAAAAATAGAATATAATTTTTATCTTTAGGAACTTCACCAATTTTTCCTCTTTAGAGAGAGTATGTATGTGTGTGCAGATTTGTGCTTTCATTAGTGTAGGGCAATCAATGTATAAATCCCTTTGATCAATCATATTATCTAAGATCTAGGGTTAGAAGGGACCTCAGTCCAACTCCTACATTTTACAGATGAATTAACTGAGGCACTAAAATGTTTCATGTTTTTCCTAAGGTTACACATCTATCAAGGGTCATAGTTGGAATCTGAAAGCATGGTGGGGGGTCCATATTACCTGGGAACTTTTTCTGACCCTTGTGGTCTTCCAGTTCCCTGGAGGCAGCTAAGACTTAAATGTTTTGCATATGGCCACATGAATTCAGGTCTTTCTGACTCCAAGACCTGATCTCTAAGCCACTACCACTTAAAATTATCTATAATCCAGGTAAAAGGTTTGGTGAACCATATATAAATACATGAGAAGGTCCATAACTCTATGGTCTCCTTGTGAATGTAAGGAAGCTGAAATTATGAAGATTCTGGAAACACACACACACACACATACATGAAGAGAGAGATAATGTGAAGAGGAAAAAAATACCATTTCAGCTACATAGAACTATCCTTGGGAACAAGACAGTGAAATTCACAAGAAATAATCCATAGCAAATTAAAAAAAACAAGTTAATAAAATTCAAATCTATGTCTACTTAGAAATTTTGTGGCTCCCCTTTTAACTCTCCTGTGTATGTATATGTCTAAATTCTAGAAGAAAGAGGCCTGGTGGGTATAAGCAGAATGAAACACATTATTGATTATAATTTGTATGAGAGAAGTAACCTAAAAGACATCATCAAGAGGGTATGATGACTGAAAAGAGGCAAGTTTACAGCATGGGCCTGACAGTTCAGGGCCTACCAAAGTAATATACAAAAACCATTAAAAATAACCACAAGAAAGCCATCATTGTGTTGGATTACTCAGCTTTTCTATGAAGAGTTTATGGATGCACACAGAGAATTATAGAAGACAATACTGCAAAGAATAATTTTCTCTTGCTAGAGAGAGTACCTTGACTAATGAGACTCAGGATTCTTTAATGTATTCACCACACTTAAAACTAATCATGGAAAGTTATGAGTGTACTTCCAGAAAGAACCCATCTTTGTTTGTCTAAAAATAGTAGAGGAGAATTCCTTCTTTAAAGGAATCATAACACTAAAAAATGAGGAGGCCAGTTCTGAACTTGCTATTAATATTTCTCCCTTTTCTTTTACCCCCAAATCTTTGTGTTACAAGTGGTCTTACCTTTCCTGTTCTCATGTGCAGGATGCAGAGAATTGCATCAGGATCCCTCCTCAACTCTTCCTTCCCCCTAATAATTCTTTAGTTCAATTTTCTTTAAATTACTTTATTGAAGAAACATTGCCCACAAATGTTAAATATTCAACACTCTTTTTGAAAAAGAAAGCCTCTTCCATTAGCAGATACATGCTTTCCTTCCTCACTTCAAATGACCACCAAGAAAACCACCTTTATGATTTAGATGGCTTTTAGAACCATGCTAGAGGAAAAGCTCAATTACTACAATGATGGCGTTCATCTTGCATTCATTCACTAATTCACTCAGCAAACAATCACCTATTAAACTCCCAGATGTACATCAAACTATACTTTACAGCAGGAGGCAAAACTAAATATCTTTGCAATCAGAATCTTAAAGTTGGTAGGAATCACAAAGTTCATCTAATATAACCCAGATCTGGATCTCCTCAAAAAAATTCCTCACAGTTACAGATCTATCATAATGAGGGACTGATTCATGAGGCAGACCATTATACCTCTGGATAGTAGTAATTCACTATCAATATTGAACTGATATTGAACATATGTTTTTCTCTCACCAATTGCCCCAACTGCTTCTGTTTTGACACTGTGGGGCCAAGTAGATCAAACTCTTCTTGTTTATTGACAACCCATCAATTTCTTAAAAGCATCTGTCAATGTCCTGCTGTTTCCGCCCCATCCCCAATTCTTCTCCATTCAATATCCCTAGGTCATTAAATGTTGTTGATAAGATTCCTTGGAACATATCTGTAAGAACTCATTACTTTAGGTAACAGATCTGGGTCAGGTGACTTAAATATACTTAGGTTATTGTTTTCTATAGTATTTTATTTTTTCCCTGAGTTATATGTCAAAGAAAATTTTAAGATTTTGAATTCCAAATTTTTATTTCTTCCCCCACTTCCCTCTTCTGAAAATGGTAGACAGTTTGATATAGTTTATTCATGTGCTATCATTTAAAAATATTCCCATATCAGTCACAGTTGTGAAAGAAGAAACAGACAAAAAATGAGAAAGAATAAAGTAAATGAAAAAAAAATTGTTCTGCATTTAGAGTCCCTCAGTTCTTTATCTGGATATGGATAGCATTTTCCTTATTGAGTCCTGTGTTCTTGTCTTAGATCACTGTGTTGCTGAAAGAAGCTGAGTCATTCACACAGTTGATCACCACAATGTTGCCGATACTCTGTACAATGTTTCTGGGTTCTGTTCATTTCACATTGCATCAGTCTGTACTACTCTTTCCAGGATTTTCTGAAACCTGACTGCTTATCATTTCTTGCTGCACAATAATATTCCATTACATGCATATATATCACAACTTGTTCAGTCATTCCCCAATTGATGGACATTCCCTCGATTTTCAATATTTTGCCACCATGAAGAGAGCTGATATAAATATTTTTGCCCATGTAGGTCTTTCCCCCCTTTTAAGATCTCTTTGGCATACAGACCTAGTAGTGGTATTGTTGTGTCAAAGGGTATGCACAGTTTGGTTGCAAATTGCTCTTCAGAATGGTTGGATGAGTTCACAACTCCACCAGCAGCGTATCTGTGTCTCAATTTTCCCACATCTTCTCCAACATTCATCATCTTCCTTTTTTGTCACATTAGCCAATATGATAGTGTGAATTGGTACCTCAGAGTTGTTTTCATCCACATTTCTGTAGTCAAAGGCGATTTAGAGCACTCCTTCATATGCCTATAGATAGTTTTGATTTTATGATATCCTTCGACCATTTATGAATTGGGGAATGGCTTATATTTTTTTATAAATTCAACTCAGCTCTTTATATATTTGAGAAATTAGTCCTTAATCAGAAATAATTTCTTTAAAGATTGTTTCCCAACTTTCTGCTTTCCTTCTAATATTGGTTGAATTGGTTTGGTTTGCATAAAAGCTGTTTAATGTGAAATAATCAAAAGTATCTATTTTATATTTTGCAATGTTTTCTGTCTCTTGTTTGGTTATGAATCCTTCCCCTTCCCATTGTTCTTACAGGTGGACTATTTCTTGCTCTTCTAATTTGCTCATGGTGTCACCCTTTATGTCTAGATCATGTACCCATTTTAACATTACCTTAGTATACAGTACAAGATGTTTTTCTGTCCCTAGTTTGTCTCTTATTGTTTTCTAGTTTTTCCAGCAATTTTTGTCAAATAGTGAGATCTTATCCCAAAAAGTCGAGTCTTTGGGCTTATTAAACACTGGGTTACTATGGTCAGTGACCATAGTGTCCATCTGTGCCTAACTGTGTACCTAGCATATTCCTCTGATCTACCACTCTGTTTTTTTAGCCAGTACCAGACTGTGTTTGATGATTACCTCTTTGAACGTGGTTTGAAATCTGGTACAGTTCAGCTGCTTGTTTCACATTATTTTTCATTGATTGCCTTGATATTCTTGACCTTTTGTTCTTCCAGATGGGTTTTATTTTTCTAGCTCTATAAAATAATTCTTTGATATTTTGATTAGTATGGCACTGGATAAATTAATTTAGGTAGAGTTGTTATTTTCATTATGAGCACTTAATATTTCTCCAGTTGTTTAGATCTATCTGTATTTGAATGAAAAGTATTTTATAATTGTGTTTTTCTTGGCAGAAAGACCTCCAGGTATTTTTATTGTCCATAGTTATTTTAAATGGGATTTCTCTTTCTGCTGGGTTTTTTGGTAGTATTAGAAATGTTGATGGCTTATATGGGTATATTTTTTTATCTTATACCTTTGCTAAAGTCATTAATTTTTCTTTTTCTTAATTTGATTTTTTGAGATCTCTATTTCATCCTGCATGTATTCTGCTGTTTGTGGGTTGTCTTTCCCACAAGACTGTGAGATTTTTGAGAACAGGGACTATCTTTTGCCTTTGCCAAAGCTTGTAATAGATGTGTGCTATATTCCAGGCACTAATAAAAATCTAGCTACCATACCAATAGGTACAAATTCACAATCCTACACATGCTTCTGAAAAAATAAAGAGGACTGGAACATGATATGAAAGAGATGGCCCTGTATTGTATATAAAAGGACTAGGGCATTTAGAAGATGGAAAATTCAGCCTAAGTAAAGAGTATCATGTTACAGAAATAAAAGGTAAAGTTGGATTAATAAAAACATAGTATCTAGAATGAGAGATATTTTAACTTTGTCTTGGTCCAATCACTTCTGGAGTTCTAACTCATTTCTGGATGTACTTTAAGAATGATATTGATAAGCTCGAACCTACAGAAGGTAATGAGCAGGAAAGAAAGGGACTTCAAACCCCTTCTTCTAAACAAGAACCAGCTAAAAGATTTAGATAGATTGATCCAGAAGAAAAGTCCTGGGGGAGATGTGAAAATTTTATTTACTCAAAAGAACTTTTAGTGCCATTATATTGAGTTTGCATTCATTCTATGGTCCCTAGAGGGAAGAATTTTAATCAGTCTAGAAAACCTAACTGAAATGGTGGCCACCCTCATTATTTAAGCCCAAGTAGGGAACACAATTATTTGGTTAGAATGGAAATTAGAGGGAGAAAAATTTGGGCTAGCGATATGTAAAAAATTCTAATAATTAGAGGAAGAAGGAAACGAATATGCATTTATAAGAGCCTATCATGTGCCAGATACTACGTTAAGCATTTTACAGATATTATCTCATTTCATCTACATAGAACTATCCAAATGAGAGATAGACTATGTCAGATGGTAAAGGCCTTTCTGAGGTCCTCAAACAGTGATCGGATGCTGACTTTTGGAGTTTGTCATAAAAAAAGGATTCTTGGCCACATCTGGATTGGTCTAGCTACTCTGAAAGTCTTACTTTCCCTTGGCTTTTATGATTCTAGCAATGAAGGACATGTTGTAACACTACTTACTGAAATAGGACCCACTGAAATAAGAGCTTAAGACCTTTGATACCGTAGTTGATGGACAAGGACAATAGCCATTTGGAATACAAGCATTATATTACCCATCAGTTTTTTTTGTTTTGCTTTGTTTTTGATACACTTTTCTAAGTGAAACTCAACCACTGAGTACTAATTGACTGCTGACCCTGGACTCAGCATTTCTGTTGAATGTTGTGGTTATAGAGAAATAACAAGGATATATAGAAATAGTGGGCTCTATAATTCTTACTAGTCAAGGGGTTCAAATGGTAGCTGGAGAGACAAGACTACGAAACACAAAACAACAACAGATCACATCTAGTTTCCTTCAGGAACTGTGCCATTGGGTCAATTGCTTAACCTCCCTGGGTCTCATTTACTTCATGTGTAAAATGAGGAGGTAGGGTAAGTTGGATTCTAAAGTCCCTTCCAGCTCTGGTTCCTAAACACCTTTGTGCTAATATCTAAGAAAGAAAAGATACATATTGTTGCCAGAAGAATTTAGAGTAAAGGATAATTGATGAGGATTCTGAGAACTGTTGGAAAAATTTGTGGAAAGAAGTGATATGATCTGACCCTAGAGAGAAGAGAAGAATTTGGAGAAGTACTAGAATGTAAACTTCTTGTAAAATGGGACTGATTCATTGACCATATTGCTATGCCCCAAGTCTAGCTCATTAGCTGACACACAGTAGGTCCTTAAAAATCATTGCTGATTGATTGGATGGTCTGGCAAAGGGAACAAGTGACTAGGGAACACGGCAGATAGAGTGCTTGGTCTGGAAGAAGGAAGACCTGAACTCAAATCTGGCTTTAGATACTTACTAACTGTGTGATCCTGGGCAAGTCACTTAACCCTCTTTGCCTTAGTTTCCTCATCTGTAAAAAGATCTGGAGAAGGAAACGTCAAATCACTCTTTGTCATGACCATCTTTGCCAAGAAAACCATAATATTGGGTCACAAAGAGTCACACACAACTGAAACAAGTGAACACCCACAAAAACCAAGAGAGCAATATGGAGGAAGGAGATACAGATGTGGCAACTGGCAGGTGTTGTTGAGGGGGGTTATGAAAAGTAGGAAATGAAGGAAAAAGGGTAGAGTCCAGTAGATCATTTCATATGACAAGTAATAAGAAGTCACTGAATATCATAGAGCAAGGGTGTAACATTACAGTCTTATACCTCTGCCTCCCATAGCTCTTTTCTGTTAAAGCCCACCGCAAACATTCTCAATGTCTCCACTATCATTGGTCTCCAAACTTTTTAGATCCTGTATCAATATCAGTTAAAAGATATGTATATATACTGTGAATGTGTGAATGCTTGTATATGTATTGTGAATGTGTATATGCATACATACGTGCAATGTGAATGTGTATACATTTATAAGTGTGCTGTGCATACATGCACTTATCCTATGTGTATATATGCATACTGTGTGTTCATATGTATATGTATGCAGATATATTGAACATGTATCCTCATTTTATGTTTACTTATTTACAAATTATATACTTTTGTTATTTAAACTTATTTGTATGCATATTGTACATTTCATCTGCTACTACAGAAATGTATCTTTCTTTGATTCATATCTCTAGAAAAAATACTCTTAAGAACAATAATGAGTTTGCTTATAGTATCGTAGATATAAAGCTGGACTGAACCTTAGTGATCATTTTATCTAATGCCATCATTTCAGAGATGGGAAAACCAAGACCCAGACAAGGGAAATGATTTGACTAAGGTCACAAAGTGGTGGAGCCAGGATTTGCACTATGTCCTCTGACTCGAAAATTAGTCCTCTTTCTACTCTACTACTGCTCCTTTATGTTTAAAACACAGAAAAATAGTCTTATGGAGATCAATGGAATGAGAAAGGAAGACTGGATCAGGGTAACAATTTTGTTACAATAATTCGAGTACCAGGTGATGAGATTCAGGGCTATAGTGATGGCTATGAACCGAGGTCTATAAATGCTAGGAGTTCATAAGCTAATAAAAAGGAATCAAATTTGACAGGCAAACAAAATGAATTATTGTGGAATTGTCTGAAAACAAGTCAATAAATCGCAGCCTACTTCACTTGAAATCAACATTTCAAAATAAAGAATTAACTAAGGGATGAGCTCACACAATACAAATGTAGAGATCCCCTTCAAAAAGCATTGGGCTGATAGCTGCCAAGCACTAGAGAATGCTTTCCTTTAGCACCTGCCTTTTTAACAAGGCTGCTTAAGAGGTGTAATACATCTTTATGTCAGCAAGGCCCAGGTTTATGATTTAAAGTTCACTGCCAGATCAGGGAAACAGATGGAAAATTCAAGTATTCCTTTTGCATGGATGCTCAAAAGACAAAGTGCATTCAAGATTTTAAATCCTGAGTTTTTCTCAGCTGCTACTCCCAGTCTCGGTCTTCTTCCTGTTTCCCCTCAGAGCTAATCAACCAACCAAAATCCTCTGCTTAGGGCCCATCTGTACTCTCCCCATTCCAATCTTTTCTCTTTGGAAAATATGAATAATAATATATTTGTACCAGAGTCAATCACTTGCCACGATTGGAACAGAGAGCATCCCTAGATTGTCCTCAACCCATATAATAATGAGTAGTCCATGTCTATAAAAAGAATGGAGCCAGTCGTTGAAAGCCATGCATTAAAGGAGCACACTGAAACACATGACAAGTATTGACTGGACTCTCAAGATTCATTCAACAGTAACTTGTGATCAACTATGTATCTGTTCTCTAACATGAAGATAACTAGATGAAATCAACTCCAGAATTTATTTGAAGATGGCAAGACCTGACCTTGTCAAAACTGAGGAAAAAACCCATGCAGATGCTTTTATTTTTTATTTTTTTAACAACTGATGAATGAATTGGTTTAAAAAAAAAGCATCAGCAGTGATATCTTTTTAATTGGTCCTTTAATTCCATTCTTAAACAAAGTATTAAGTAGTTTACTGATGGAAGCTGTCACATTAAATTAAAAAGGGATTTTATGTAAGTCATCTAACAGAAAAATAAAAAAAAATATACAAGGAATAAAAGGAAAAAAAAAGATTTGAAATCCTATGAACTGAATCTGATTCTCAACTTCTCAGACGAATGGAGAACTCAACCACCTACGACCAAGAAAGGGCTCATAGAGCAGGTCATGCTTTGGCCAAGCTGTGGAGGTTTCCCTTTCCTTTCGGCTCTGTCCTTTGGTCAGACATTCCTAATTTGTTTGGGAGTGACAGAAATGTATTCTTTATACAAGAAGTTTTACAGTTTCTATGGGAACCATTATTTCAGGTTTTCCTGTATCTTGTTTATTTAGGTTGTCAAATTTTAACACAAACCTAAATTTTCTTAATAATACAGACCAAATGAGTTTTCTTACATAAGTTATTAACTATTTACTTCAACTTGTCTAGGATTGGACAGTTTTGGAAGGCACTAAGGCATCTGGTTAGCAAATATTTTTTTTCCCAAAATGTGAATAAATGCAGAAGAAAAAGAGGTTGAGTGGTGAACTCCAATTCAATCCCCTAGAGGCATCATACTAGATTTATGAAAGGAACTGGGAACATTCAACATGCAGAAGAGAAGTTCAGGGTAGAGGGAGTAAGAGAGGGACGGAAGAGTTGCTTTGAAGTATTTATTTTAAAGGTTGGCAAGAAGAAGATAAATTAGACCTTTG
Organism: Bettongia penicillata ogilbyi; assembly: GCA_023548195.1. NCBI lineage: Eukaryota > Metazoa > Chordata > Mammalia > Diprotodontia > Potoroidae > Bettongia > Bettongia penicillata. The sequence goes on along the minus strand of JAJHZJ010000194.1, from coordinate 56,311 downwards.
GTCTTTTTGGTTCCAGAGGATAGAACAAAGTATTTTTTTTAAGTAAGAAACTTAACGCTATTTAATTATAATGATCAAGTTTGCCCCCACAGAAGGGATGAGAAAATCTATCCCTCTCTCCTTTCTTTTCTGAGACTATAGATGTGGAATATAGTATTATATTGTTAGACTCAGTCTGGATTTACTGCTGGATTTACACTGCGCCCTCCCCTGCCAACTTACTTCATTTGTTCCTAAAAGAGATGGATCTCTGGGGGGAGAGTATATTCAGAAATAAAGGTGGCATTATAAAAAAGCTACTAATAAAATTTAAAATAAAAAACCTGACACAAAATGAGCAAAGAAATCCCTCAGTTTTCTCCCTTTTCATACTACGTTTACTTAACAATGAATCATTTATCGTGATGGGTAGAGTACAAAAGAGAAAAAAAAAATACATTTAAAAGACAATGAACCAATGGTGAGATATTTGCTTCAGTGGAAACCACAGCTAAAGCTCCTAGCTATGAAAAGCATGGTTAAGAGAGAACCTCTTTTTCTTCTCCCCACTCCTTCAACTGAGTGGAGGACAGAAAGGAATGTGAGTAGTTGCTGTTTCTACCCACCCCCTCCCCCACTTCTAAGTGTGATTTGTTGGTAGAAATCTTTATTGTTCATATAATGGTTCATAATTTTATAGCATTTTACAAGATTACTTTCTTCACCACAGTCCTTTGAGCTATACCAATATTTCAGTTTTCCAACTGAGAAAACTGAGACCCAAAAAATAAAAGTGACTTGACCAATATCACTGAGCTGCTACTGAGTGACAGAACTAGAGTGTGAACCCACATGCAATGCTAAATCTAATGATCTTTCATTAGAGCAAAATCACAGAGTGAGATAGGGAATGGGTAAAGAACTCTCACTAAGAATTACTCCACATTTTGAAAGACTTTATATGAACACCTTGGTCAACTGAGGCAGTCTTTGCAGTCACATTGCAAATTCTCTTATTTAGTGAGGGGAGCAATGAGATGGAATTAATATGCCACTTTTATTATGGAATATTCTATATGGACTAGATGTGTGAGGCAAGGGTAGGGAGGGGAGTTAGAGAAAGAACAGAATATGGAGACAGCATTTAAATAATCCCCTCCTTCAAGGAGTTTACTGTCTCTTCAGGGATGCCAACATATAGTTCCATAAGAATATGGACAATCCATAGAAAATATACACGAGGAAATCTAGTAAGGGAGCAAGAAAATGCCCACAGTTATATTGGGGGGACAGGATCAATACGGGTTTCATGGTAGTACTGAGCTAATCTTGAAGTAATCTTGGCCTTTTAAGAAGCAGTGGTGAGGAAAGGGTAGATTTCAGGTATAAGGACAGCCAGTTCTGAAACCCAAAGGGAGACTGGTTATCCATGCATAGCAACAGAACTAGACTGGCCACAAGATTCAAGGATGGAGTTTGCTTGGTTCCCAAGATGCTATAACTGGTTGGAAGCAATAGTGTCAGTCTTTCCAGGCAGAGTCTGGCAGATTGGAGCTAACAGAATCCTCCCTCAGTTTGATTCCCTCCTGTTACATGAGAATATCCCTCCAGGCATTTCTTAAAAACATACCAGAATTGTCAGGATTAGCTCTAAGAAGTAGATAATGACTATATTCCTTGTTAAAACTAAGCTCTATAACAAAAAAAAATATGCCATCACTCTTAGCAAAAAAACCAAACCAAAACAAAAAACATTTAAGTGCCTATGTTCTTGGTGCTGTGTTGGTCAAGGGGAGGAAAAAAAAACAATGGTATTTTTTAATTGCCCTTAAGAAGGTTATCTTCTGAAGACTTCTGTAAAAACCTTACAATTCTACTCAACTAAAAATATGTCCTGGACCGAATGGGATTCTTTCTGTCCAAGACATCTTTGAAAGTCATATGTTTAATCTATTACATACTTTAAAAATTGTGAGCTGATCTAAAGAGATATATGGTTTCATATCTTTTTTTCTGTCATGGTAGGTCTATGGAAATTATTATTTTATTTGGTATTAAGTGTAAAAAAAAAGATAGTGCACTCTTAATAAAAAGTAGAGTCCTAATTAGATGTTAAGGATTGGCTCAAAGTTACTCTATTTAGAGGGTGCTTATAGCATTTGTATTCTGTGAGCTAAGACAAAATATGTGTGTGTGTGTGTGTGTGGTGTGTGTGTTTATCCTTCGTTGCCGAAGGAGACCATGCCATCAGAGAAAAATGACATGACGTGCACTTGACTTTGTTTTGGGTGAGGAAGGGCTGTGCAGATCACCAGCCTCACTTCTCCTCCAGAGCCATCTGAATCCAGTGACCAGATATTCATCAGGATGACTGGAGATGACCCAGGATGAGGCAGTTGGGGTTGAGTGATTTACCCAAGGTCCCACAGCTAGTAAGTGTCAAATGTCTGAGGTGAGATTTGAACTCAGGTCCTCCTGATTCCTGCACTGATGTTGTATCCACTGCACCACCTTGCTGCCCTGTACAAAATATAAGCTGCAAAAATAATACCTTATCTTAGGATTCAATTAGCATGAATAATGGACAGGCAGGGGTGAGGCCTGGAGTCAGGAAGACTCATTACCCCTAGTTCAAATCTAGCCTCAGACACTTACTAGCTGTGTGACTCTGGGCAAGTCGCATCACCCCGTTCTCCCTGGTGTGCTCATCGGTAAAATGAGAGGGAGAAGGAAATGGCAAACTAGTCCAGTATCTCAGTAACCTCCCACACCCCAAACAAAAAAGAAAACTCAAACAGACACAACTGAAATGACTGGACAATGAAAAGGATGAATAATCAGTTCAATAAGAAGCTTCTATCTTGTCTTCCCTCCATTGTAGTAGCTTCATTGCTGTATCTTAGGGTCTCTCACTCCCTTCTCTCCTTCACCTCTCAGGCCCCGTCCATGAATACTGTCTTTGGTAAGCTTTGTCTTATTTGCCTTAGAAGCAAAAACGTATCATTTTGGATACATTGACTGAACTTGGTGGAGAGCAAAGGGTTCAAGATGAAGCATTTCAACATAAAAGCTGTGCAACCTACACCAAGTCACTTGGTCAATCGATATCTCAGTTCCATCTGTAGAAGAATAATTAACAGCAAAATTAACAGCAAAAATATCAGCAGTTTGTGAGGAAATTCAAGAAGATCATGTACATAAATCATTAAAAAAAACTTCAAGGTTGTGAAGGACCTCAGAAATCATCCAATCCAACATGATACCTGAACACGGTTCACATCTATAAAACAGCTAGTGAATAGTCATCTAGGAATCCTCTGAAAAGATCATCAGTGAAAACAGAAGTGGTTAAGCAAAGAAAGTGTGCCTTGAATCTGGGTTCGAATGCCTCTTGCATCTAAGGGTTGAGTGACCTTAGGCAAGCCACTTACCTTTTCAGTACTTCAGGAAACTCTAAGACATAGAGAAGATGCCAGCCTTCCATGATAGAGGAATTTCTCCCATCAGTGCTTTACATCAATGATGTCATGGGGGTGAACATTAATGCTATCAAAAGAATGGTCATGAAAATTCTGAGAAATTGACGCTAAATCTTGGTCAGGCAGTAATGATGTTCATTTCTGGGAGGAGGGAGGAATTATTTAGTTACTGGGTCCTCTTTGGGTCCTCAGGAGAATGGAGGTAATTAACAAAAGCTTGTTGAACCCCCATTTATATACCACTTCACAGACAGGTCCCAATTAATGTAAATAATGGACACCCTGATATGGTTCCATGTATTTACATTTGCATTATTTCAAAGTTAGAATTTTATAAAACATGGAAAATTAATTCTAGCTCCCCCCAAAGTTATATAGAGCAAATTCAAATAAAGCAACCACTTCTGAGGATTCATTATTCTCACTGTGGGATCTAGATGATAAGAAAACACTTTGCATAACATCATCATATGATTCTCCTAACCCTGTGAGGTAGATTGTGTTGAGTATTATTGTGGCTATTTTACAGATGTGAGAAAGGTATCTTGGCAGAAAGACAAACTGAACAGACACGAAATCTTGTAGTTTACAAGGCTTGTCCAATGTCAGCTCATTCATACCATAGCCTCCCAGCAATCCTCTCTACAGCTTCCCAGAGAGGTGGGCATCATCTCCTCTTAAAGGTTTCAAAGTAAGGAAGGACCCCACTGCTTCCTGGGGCAGCCTATTTCATTTCTGGTCAAGCTTTTCCTTACTTTTACTTCTCACTTGCCTCTCTTTAATTTCCACCCTATAGCTCTTAGTTCTACAGGTTGGGTCCAAGCAGAAACAAGGTCTATGCAGAAGTTCTTAACCTCTTTTTTTTTTTTTTTTTTTTTTTAAGGGACCACTTTCACCATCTAGTGAAGATCATGTGATCCTTCTCAGAATAATGCATTTAAATGCGTTGCATAAGATATATAGTAATAGAAAGGAAACCAATAATATTGAAATAGTTACCAAATACTGGGTGAGGGAGAAGCAACTTCACAGACCTCAAGCTAAGAGCCTCTATCTATTATCTCTTCCACAAGGCAACCCTTAAGACAATTCAGAATCCATAGGGTTCAGCATATTGTAATCATTATTTGAACCTTGTTTTTTTGATCTAAAACTAACACTGTGGGTTTCTGAGGGAAAACCAAGGGGATCATTATTCACTCTATTTTTTCACAGTCTTGGAAAGAAGATATTGAATGTCATCTCTAGGATAAGGAAATCAGCTTTTGCCATTGCATATTTGAGAATGACAAGGGGCCTCAGAGATAAAAGGGGGGAGACTGTCTAAGATGTAATAGTTAAAGCAGAGGTCAGCACAATGAGGTGCCATCTACTAAACTGAATCCATCATTCCCTGCTTCCTTCCTCTCCCATAAGTGCTTAATTAATGTAAAATACACTTTATAATAAAGTCCCAAGTCTTCCCTAGTGTATTCTGATATGCTCATCCTTAAGGCATTTCTGCAGATGGGGAAAAATAATGAGATTTTTAACACTCCCACCCCTCCATTGAAATATATCTAGAGAGTGAAAAATGTTAAAAAATATAATAAGGAAAAGCAATCATGAAATAATTTTTTAACTTTTACTTCAAAACATATGGCAGAATTGCTTTCACAAGAAATGTTACACCATTCACATACTGGGTATCTAATTTTGGGTCATATTTTTCAGAACTTAGAAATAAGTGCATTTATGTGGTGATTGAAGAAGGATTCAGGCATCAATAATGAGGTGCCCAAAGGAAGTGCGTTTGTCTGGAGCACTGCCAAGTTATATGGCCAAAACAAATGTCCTTCAGCTGTATCACCCATCTATTTATAACTGTTCCCACCATTTAACCTATTGCCAGGACAATATGCATTATTGATGACCCTGCAACGAACACTTGTGGAACTCCAGGTGGGAATCATCCTCCTCATTGGAGCTATGGATACTTAGAGTAAGATCTGAATAGGAGCTACTGAAGATAATGAGGACAGTTAGCATTTATATTGTGCATTAAAGTTTGCAAAGCACTTCACGTTGGCCCTCATTTGGTCTTCCCAACAACCCATTGAAGCAAGTGCTATTATGATTGCCATTTTACATGTGAGGAAACAGTCTGAGAGAGATTTAAGTGACTTTCCCAGGTCACACAGTAACTGTCTGAGGCAGGATTTGAACTGGAGTCTACTGACTCCCGGGGTGGGGGAGTAAAGTTGTTCAATGGATAGAATGTTGGACCTGGAGTCAGAAAGACCCAACTTCAAATCTGGCCTCAAACACTTACTATCTATGTAATCCTGGGCAATCACTTAACCCTGTTTGTCTCCATTTCCTCACCTGTAAAATGAGCTGGAGAAGGAAATGCAAACTACTCCAGTATCTTTGTCAAGAAAACTCCAAATGGGGTCATGAAGAGTTGGATACAATTGAATGACAACTTCACAACTCCAAATGCTGCACCTAGTTGTCTACTGATGTCTATAGAGCTCTCTAGTGTTTTTTTCTCCAACTGTGTCCAAGTTCTAAAGGTTCATGGCATCACAGGGAAGGGAAAGTCTTTGCTGATCCTACCCTGAAATGTTCTCAGGCCATTTGGCATTTGTGGTGGAAGATGGGAGGAGATGAAGCCTTGTTTCATTCCAGTCTTTTCCAAATGATCACCAAAGATTGTTTCCAGCTTATAGAATTCTAGAAGCTTTTACATTCATTTGGTGACCCCTCTCCACTCTCAACATCCTATCTTTTTATTTACTTACTGCCTCATAATGGCATATTTAAGACCAAAGACTGACAAAAATTTGATTCTAAGTGAATTACCAATGGACTGATGTATAGGCTGTTGCCCCACCATGAGATACTGAGCTCCAAGATCATAGGATGCAATGATTTAGTGCTGAAAGCATCACCAATTTTACCTTCTTTTACTGGAAAGAAACAGTCCCAGAGAAAGAGTGTGCAAGGTCACATAGTAAGTAAAGAAAACATCAACTGGGGAAAAACTGTCGAAACCTTGAAAGTACAAGTAATTTCTCTAGCTCAATCACCAAAGACAAAGGAAACCCAGCCCCTTTCTAGCTGTCAAAACAAACCTTTATATTCATGCAGATGCCAGTAGTTAACATAGGAACTGGGAGATGAAGAGATGAAACTGACTTCCAAATAGTTAAGAGACACTTGGGCCTCACCAGGCCACATCCACTTCTGACAGATCCAACATCAGCAATGATTGAAATAAGAAATGAGCCAACAAAGGGCTGTAACAGCCACCCTTCTTGAAGTGCTGTGCCGGTAACACCCAGTAATTGCTGAACTCTGCCTGTGGCTGACATGACCTCTCATTCTCCAAAACAAATAACATTTTAATTTATCGTGATTACTGGCCCCTCTCCCTGAAACATTTGCTGACTGCCAAAGGCCTTCTCAGAACTGTCACCATTCTTTGGTTCCGTTGTCATTGTGCGGTCATTTTAAGCCACATCCGACTCTTTGTGACCGCATTTGGGGTTTTCTTGGCAAAGACACTAGAGTGGTTTTGCTATTTCCTTTGAAGTGGCTCTCTGGCCATTTTCTTGCCAAGATTCTATGGCCCCAGCCTCTGCCTCCTAGATCTTGTATTTGCCAAGTTACTTATCCAGGATCATGTAGCTGGTGTTTGAGGCAGGATTTGAAATCAGATTTTTCTTACTTCAGGGAGGGAGGAGAGAAGAAGGAGATGAAGAGGGAGAGGGAGAGGGAGGGGGAGGTGGAGAGGGAAAGGGAGAGAGAAAAAGACAGAGAGAGCGTCTTCTGGTATTCAGGTGTAGGACCACTAGATGATGGTGCAGCAGAGAGATCTGGACCTGGATTTAGGAAGATCTGAGTTCAAATTCAGCCTCAGACACTTACTTAACTGCATAACCCTGGGCAAATAACCTACCCCCATCTACCTCAGTTTCCTCATCTATAAAATACAATAGAGAAGGAAATGGCAAACCACTCCACAATCTTTGCCAAGAAAACCACAAAGTGGGGGTCACAAAAAGTCAGACATAACGGAACAACAACATTCAGATGAAAGCTCTTTGAGAGCAGTGAAGGCTGTTTAACTTTTTGTATTTTTATCCCTAACATTTAACATGGTGTCCCCACATACAGACATAAACATGTTAATTATTGAACAAATTTGCTTTGTCTTCATTCATTTATATATTAATTCATCATAGATTTAGAACCAGAAGGACACTTAGATGTCATCTTGTTTGTTCTCATTTTTCAGAGGTGGAAACTGACACCCATGAAAGTCGTGAGAAACAGAGGCAGACTGAATCCTGGTCCTCTTACCCCAAATGCAGAGAGGTGGTAATTAAGGAAGAGAATTTCTACATTAAGGACATTTGTTCCAAGAATGGAAGTGGGAGAGTAAGGGATAAGACAAAGAGTAGGTCAATCTGATAGTAAAACAACATTATGGGAATTGAACATTGTTAAAGAAGCCTGGCCAGTTAGCTCAGAGCCAGGGTGTGGAGTGTGTCTACTCCAGGTTAAGGTTCTGGCCTTCTAGCTTGAAGGAGTAAAGAAAGGATGAGTTTTGATCAGAAGAGCAACGGACAAGCAGGAACAACCAAAGTGGACATATACATTTGCTGGCCGCTAGGGGAAACAATGGAGAGTTAGTGGGACTTGGACTCAGGAAGATGCAATCTCAAATTGTGCCTTAGATACTAACTTTGGGACCCTGAGCATAACATTGTATCTCAGCCTTAGTTTCTTCATCTATAAAATAAGGGATAATATTACCTATCTCATAGAGTTTTGGGGAAGATCTAATGAGAAAGCTCTTTGCAAACCTTAAAGCACCATGTAGCATTATAATTACTGATTCTTACAACATCCCAATTATGACAGATTGGTACCAAGAATTATTATATCACTTTTCTAATAAGAAAACTGGGGTTGAGTAACATAAATGATTTGTCCAGGGTCATACTGCTAGTTAGTGAGGAACCTCAACAGTAACCCATTAGACCTACTGTGCCGTACTGCCTCTAAAGGAGTGGGCATCTTTCTCTATAGATACAGCTACCATGTCTCAGTGTCAGGATTACCATGTCTACTTTGTGGCATTCTCCCTGGATCTTCTTTATGCATTCTCTGGCGCACTGCTCTGTGCTCCATTAATTTCTTTTGTTTCCCTGCAAAGCTTCCACCCACAAGTTAATGATCCCACCATATGTTCACTCCCATCTATGCCTATGCAAAAACACTGGGCACATATGGGCAAAGCAACCTTCTTCTCTCCTACCTAACAGGGCTGAGGGCGATTAACGAAATTGGGCTTTCCAAGTGTCTTGTGATTCATAGAAGAAATATGTTAGCCAAGTACAAATTCTGTTCTGCAATACTGTCTACAGTTACATAAAATTGGCCTTGAAATGGGAAAAATGTCTGTGTAATAAAGAAAAGTGAAAACATATCAGCGTCAACTGTCTCTCACGTGTGAGTTTTCTCGTTTTGCTTTTGGGCACAGGGACAATCTCCTTTGTTAGGATTATTCACATCATGATCTACTGTGGTATGTGGCCCTTTGTTGACCTCACCCAACTTTGGCTAAGATTCGGTATGCATTCCCAAACCAATACTAATGTAATCACTACATAATTTCCCATAAGTTTGTTAACCTCTCCATGCCTCAGTTGATGTAAATTTGGAATGTGTAATATGTAAATAAATATGTAAATATGCAAATTTGGAATAATCGTGACTGTGGCATATACATCTCTGTAAAATGAGCTGGAGAAGGAAATGGGAGAATGAGAATGTATGAAAATCATTTGCAGATTTAGAAAGACTACAGAGATGCAAAAAATAATAGCCATATGTTCATAGGGTTACAAATTTAGAGCTAGAGGGAACCTCAGAGTTCATCTAGTGCAAACCCTCAATTTTACAAGTGAAGAAATTGAGGTATAGATAAGTAATTTTCCCAAGTTCTCACAGTGGCACAAGTGAGTCTAGAACACTGACCTCATGATTGCCAGTCTTTTGCCCTTTCCAAAGATACTGAGCTTCTTATCCTTGCCAGTTAAAGGTAAAATGTGGGATTCTTTGTTATTTCTCAGGTGCCTAAACACTCTTTAAAACCTGATCACTCACTACAAATTTTTTTTATTAAAAAATTTGAAATTTGAATTCAGTTCAATTATTTGAATAATTTCATTTACATTCTGCTCAGCTTGGGGCATTTAGTTGAGAAGGACAAAAATGGGACAAGTAAAAATTAAGGAAAAAGCCACAAAGAGAGTCTTCACCTTAAGGATAAGACAATTCTTTGGCTTATGTCTTCCCGCTTCTCTTTGGACACAATACCAGCTGGCATTGCCATCTCAACATCACACCACAAGAAACCTTTGATTTATTCCCTGCTCTGTTTAGGTATTAGATTCGATATTGAAAAGACCTGTAGGTCTCGATCATTTCTTGTCTTCTTGCTTTAAAGTAAATTAGGAAGTTGAGAAAACTGTGGTTCAGGAAGTGCACAGAGACGTATTGTTAAGCAGTCAGGCATTTTCAACTGAGTATGTCTTAGAAAAATAGTAGCTCCCAAATCCTTAAAGGACAAATGGCCTTTGGACATTTCGATCACCAAAGTTGCCATCTTGGATTTCTTTCACATACTATTTTCTGTCAATTAGAGACTCAAAATAGATTAGATATTTTTGGAGGGGTGCTGCTGCTTTCCCTTAGTCATGAGAAGGGATAGGTTGAATTGAGAGGCAGGAGATAAGGTCTTAGAACTTTAATCAATAATCATCATTTTATTTAGTGGTTTAGAGCCTGCTCTTATTTCATTGTGGAATGGAAGTGATGTTGGATTCGTAAGGGCTATGCCAGCAGGGCATAGGTTCTGCGAGCTAGAGAGGGTTCAACTGAGAACTCAGTGACAGCTTGTGCCTTCTGGCTTATGGCCTTATTGTCGGTCAGTGTTTTTTCATGACCCATTTAGGGTTATCTTGGCAAAGATAATGGTGTGATTTTCCATTTCCTTCTCCAACTCATTTTACAGATGAGGGAACAGGCAAACAGGGTGAAGTGACTTGCCCAGGGTCATTCAGCTAGGAGGTGTCTGAGGCCAGATTTAAACTCTGTTCTTCCTGATTCCAAGCCCCACACTGTATCCACTGTATAGCTTCCTTAAGCCTACCTAAGAACAAAAGGGTTTATAAGCATTAGGATGGCCACTAGGTGATGACATCTTGGACCACGGCAAAGAATGAAACAAAGGAAAACACAAAATGGCCTACCTTGTTGTATTATCTATTTCAAGCACTGCTGTAACAAAACAAGTTTAAGAGAAATAGATGCAGAAAGAGCTAGAGATTGGGAAGTTTTTTTGACCGTCTTTGAACATTTATTGAATACTCTAAAAGTGAGATATTTCCCCGACAATTTGAGTTAAATATATTAACTATAGCAATACCTGTATTCACAATATAAATGAGCGGTTCTTAAGATGAGGTCTGAACCTATTATTTCTTTAATATTTTGATTTTTGAATTTTTTTCATGTGTAATTCTATGTATTTTATGCATTTAAGTGCATTATTCTGGGCAAGGATCCATAAGCTTCAACAGATAGGAAAGGGGGTTCATGTCACAGAGGAAGTTAAGAAACTGTTATAAATGAAATAAAAAAAAAGCATGAGGCACTGTCAGATATCTTAAGGATTCTTTTTGCAGAAGTAAATATAAAGGCACTGACATTGTTTTCATTATCTGTCCTATTTGAGAAGTATCCAGGAAGAATCAAGAGAACCATTTGTTGGAGTTGTAGAGGTGGTTCACTTGTGGCTTCATCTCAAAATAAACAATCCATATCAATTCATGGAGTACATTCTGCCTTGTGGTGCTCCTGATAAACTTAAGCAAAATATCACCATGAACATAATTATTCCTAATAGGTGAAGATATAGAGAAATACTTCAAAGAACTTAACAAAATACTTAAGACCAACTCAACAGACTATGAGAAATGAACATTTCTCTCTTATATTTAATAACTAATTATTTTATTAGGACTAAGTATATTCTATTTCTTCTTTCAGAAATCAACCAGTGCAGAAAATCTTTTTCAGAGATTTACCCAGGTCAAGATTTTAACTGACAGACAGTAAAAGAAATTCTAAATTTGGTCTAATGGGTGTATTTTGCTCATTGCATTTACTCAGACAGGTCTGGGGAAAGGTTGATTCACCCTATTATCAAGAGTGGTGATGTGGAAAGTGATGTCCCTTGGACCAAGATTTGAGTGACCTAAGTCATGTACCAATCTGAGTTGATTACCACCCCTTGTGAACACCTATTTTTCAAGGCCATACAAAACTGTGACTCCATCACCATTAGGGATATTTGGTCTTAGAGAGATGACCAAATGACCATCCTTTTATTAAAAACCTGCTGGCCTCATTAATAAAATGATTAAATTACCTGGAAACCAAGTCTTTTGAAACTTTTTAATCATCACAATACTAAAAGATGATTGTGTAGAGAACTTCCACTTATCAAACCCTTTGTTGAATTGAGTCATGGGTCACCAGACCTAGTCAACACGCACACCGCTGTTCAGCTGCTTCAATATGATGGTGTGTGCAGGGAAGGAAAGAAAGTATAACACAGGAGAAAATATGATTTAGGATCAAGATACTGAAAAGTCCAAAGCCTTGAGCCTTCCTCCAAATCTCTAGCCTAGCCTATATATCATTAATTCTTTACAAATAATAAGAAGGTGCTGGATATGGACAGCATTATATATTACAAAGAATTAAATAGACTATATTGTAATAGATGAGAAAGTACTGGTTATTGATAATAGATTCAGAGTTGGGGGTTACCTCAGAGGCCATCTAATCTAACTCTTCCATTTTATAGTAAAGCGACTGAAATGTCCAAAGGACATTTGTCCTTTAAGGATTTGGGAGCTACTGCTTTTCTAAGACATGTTCAGTAGAAACTGTGTGATTACTTAACAATATGTCTGTGCTCTTTCTGAACCACAGTTTTCTCAACTTCGTAATTTACTTTAAAACAAGAAAGAAAGAACTGATCTAGGCCTACAGGCCTTTTCAATATTAGTAAAATGGAGGATTAAAGATCTTCCTCCAATAAAGCATCTCCATTCATATATTAAGATGGTACAAGACCCCTTCTGAGAGAGAAACACAAATATGATGTTTCAACAAGCTTTAGATTATTAATATCAAGAAAGCCAATTAAAAATAAGGGTACCTATTCAATAACGTGTTCACTACTGTCATGGAAACAGCTCTATTTAAAGTCCCCAAATCGGATGATTTCTTACAGAGAGCATCCCAAGTTATCCATCTGGTGAGTTAAGTAAGTAAGTAAGTAAGTAAGTAAGTAAGTAAGTAAGTAAGTAAGAATTGCAATGCAGGTCTTCCAATTCCAACACCGGTCTTCTTCCCCCTACACTGCCCTGCTTTCCTTTAAGGAGCTATAAAATTTCAGGCAAAGTCCTTAACTTCTCTGGGCTCCAGTTTGCCCATCTGAGAAGAGGAGATTGGAATCAAATAACCAGAAACACCCGAGTTCAAATCCTGCTTCTGTTGCTCACCACCTGCAAATCACTCAATCTTATTTTTTCTGTAAAATGAAAGATTGTACTACTTGGCTTATATATTCTCTTCCTGCTCTAAATCTAAGAGTCTATGATCTTGGAGGTCTCTTTGGAGAGATATTTCATCATTTCATTATTCCTTTTAGATTCTCAATATGTGGACTCCAGTTTACTTTTTAAATTTGCTTAAAAGCCTGGTAAGGAGCTCACTCAAAGTTGTCTTTAATAGGGCAATGTCTGACCAGGCATGTGAAATCCATTACCTGGGATTGTCTTTCCCAGTCAGTTCATGTATTAATATTGGAACACATGGCTTTCCTTAATTCTGCAGCTCACATATAATCTCTAGATTTCATATTCCTCATGCATTAATACATAGACATTACTAAAATGCTTCCAAAGCTTTTAAAATTCACTTTACATGGTTGAAAAGATTTTGCACATTTAAAAAAAGATCTCCCCCAAATTGTGTGCATTCTCTTGATAAATGTCTCCTTTTTTTTAGAATACTTAGAATGAATGAGATTATGATAGCAGTTATTGTACTCAAAATCAGATAGCAAAAGGAAAATTAATGTTTGCTAAGTAAAAAAAGCAAAATCAATGGTGGGGGAAGGGGAACATGATTTTCCAGCCATGAAGGGGAAATACAAAACACAAAGAGATTAATGTCAATTGTATTAAAGATGAAAAACTGTTTATTCAAAAAATCAGTGGCTTTGCTGGAAATAGAACATGCACATAAAGGGCAAAAGAGGAAAGCAATACGAAGTCCTAAAGTCAGCACTTGTCTTCAATCCAAAGTTTGCTTCTGCCCTCCTCCTATTTTCTGTAGCCTAATCTCTGTCCTGCCCTCACTTCTCTCTTCTACCTTCCTATTTGTCCAATATCTTCAGAAATTCTTCAAAATGTCCATAATACCCACTGATTGGTACATCATCACACTCAAGACTGGTTTCTCCTCTATCCAGAAGCCACTGTAACTTTATCCTTTGTTTCTCTTACCCATTAACATCTTGCTTTCTTTTCTTCATACATACACTGCTTTGGCTGTCTGGTGAAACCTATGGATTCCTTACAGCACTTTTTAATGCAGAAAATGAAATGCTTAAAACTAAAACGGAAATCAATTAAAGTGAAACACAGTTATCAACTATTTTTTTTAAACCCAAGAATACCAGGTTAAGAACATCTCAGTTTCATCCACCCAGGTGTACTTGATTCTCATAGCCCCGCTGAATCTCTAACAGGTAGAATTACAGCATAGCTGAAAAACTGTTGGCTATATGAGGGATAAAGCCTTGGGGGAGGTGTGGAGGTGGTCCTTTTATAAGTCCTCAACTCTGACACGTCTATCAGTCACTAGATTAATCAGAGTACTCAAGTCTTCAAATTTTTTTTTTATTATATCAGCAACTAATCCTTGTAAAATACTGTATTTGCCTTACAAAAACTGCATGAGGTAGTGAAACTCATTTGCTGCCCGCTATCTCCCCAGGATTATTCTTTGACTCAATTTAACTCTGCCTCATGGTCAAGGAATTTTACATATACTGATGCAGAACATAAGGTGTTTGCCCTCAAGAAGTGTGCTAATAAAATAGCGCAGATTAAGCATGATTACAAAGCAAGGGCAATGGGAAGACCCAACAAAATCCTCTAGAAAACCTTTTTCTTTTTTCTTTCTTTAAAGAATGGTTCTCTTTCGCCCAAACTACAGGTACAGGCGACTACCCACAATGATATCCCAAAAGTCTGGAACTGCTCTGTTTTCATACCTAGACTCGTTTATTCCTCCAGAAGCAATCTGGAGCTCAGAATATTAAAGCTGACTTTGGTGCAGACGCCTGGTCAGCCCACTGCTACTCACAACCCATGAGCTCCAGGGATCTGCCAGGCTGCCGCCCCCATAGCAGGAATTATAGGTATGTGCCACCTGGCACCAGCCCCTCCTAGGAACTCTTGAAGGAGGAAAGATCACTTTAAGCTGAGAAATAGATGCAGAATTGGAAAGAATAAAACAGGGATCAGTGGACCTAGGAGTAGAGAGAGCTCTTCTTCCATCCCTTATGCACATTCTGATGAGGCAGCTCACAAAGAGAGCTCATTTAAGGTTGCTTAGCTACTCCTCCCAAAATGTGTGTAATGAAAGGCTTCAGGCCATTTCATCTCCATTTCTATCACACAAATATAAGAAGACAAAAGAAGCAACATTTGAAATGGGAGCCCTTGTGGCCCAGACATTGTGTATGTCCTTCAAAGTCATGTAACTTGCCTTGTGATTTTTCTTACTTAGTAAGTAGACAGTATATAAGCAAACAAAGAAAAGTTTTAAAAAATAGTGAGGATTTAGCTATTTAACCACTAAGGTTTACAAAACCTTTTATATATAGTATTTCATTTGATACTCATAACAACTCTATGAGGTAAGACCCATTATTATCCCCATTTGACTCATGAAGGAGCTGAAGTTCAGAGGTTAAATGGTTAGCCCTGAGTCACATAACTAGTAAGAGTCTAAGGAGGATGCAGATTCAAGTGTTCTTGGCTCTAGGTCCAGCATTTTACCTACAACTATTTTTGGCTCATGGGCCATACAAAAGCAGGTAGCAGGGTGGATTTTAGTAATCAGGCAGTAGTTTTTATGTCGAGCACAGGCCAATATGCAAAACACTCTACGATTCCCTAGGTGTGGGAGCTCTTAGTATGACAGCTTTCTTCAATTCTACAGCATGTGACCCATCTACAACTTATAATGTTACAGATTCATCTGAGACCCAGAAAGATTAAGTTACTTTCTCCAGATCACTCAGGGAGAGTAGGAGGATCTTGATCAAACCTTCTACCCATTATGTTACTAATGTTGTTATAGGATCACAGATCTAGAATCTGAAAGGATCCTAGAGACTCTCTATAATTATTCCTTTCGTCCTTTTATCAGTGAGGAAACTGAGATCCAAGAAGCTAAATGACTTGTATAAGGTCACAAGATAGTTAAGTGATAGAGCCAGAAATTCAAGCTCCCTTCCTTTAGGGTTGTGAATAACTTCAGCAATTTCCTCCTTGCATCAATTGTCTTTTCTTCCTTCCTTCCTTCGTTCCTTCGTTCCTTCGTTCCTTCGTTCCTTCCTTCCTTCCTTCCTTCCTTCCTTCCTTCCTTCGTTCCTTCGTTCCTTCCTTCCTTCCTTCGTTCCTTCCTTCCTTCCTTCCTTCCTTCTTCCTTCCTTCCTTCCATCCTTCCCTTCCTCCTTCCTTCCTTCCTTCCTTCCTTCCTTCCTTCCTTCCTTCCTTCCTTCCTTCCTTCCTTCCCTTCTCTTTTTAAATTGTCCGTATATAATTAACACACATATAGATACATATATGATATATGTACATTAATTGTTACATGCATGCTTTATTAAGATTCTGGATGTATGTGGACCTAGGAACCAAAGGAAAATACTATTAAAAAACAACAACCCAGTTTATGAAAATGTATGGAAAATCTTTTCATTCCAAACCTGTAATTGAATTAGTAGTGTGTCAACTCAATGGAAGAGTTGTGTACTGAGGAAGCCGTCACTCTCAGTCTCAGGCAGTAAGAATACATCCAAACTGAATAACAGGATGAACCAGTGTTTACCAGTCCAAATATGAAGTCATGTTAGTACTAGAAGGAACATTGAATTAAGAGGTGTGAAGGACTTTAGTTAACATCTAGTCTAATGTTTTTATTTTATAGATGAGGAAATGGAGACCCATTGAGGATCATAGATTTATGCTTTGATCAGATCTTAGAGACCATCTTACACAACATCTCCCCATTTTATAGAAAAAAATAAACTGAGACCCAAGGAGGTCATGCAAGTCACCCAAGGTCACACAAATATGAAATGTCTGTGTTACTTCCATTCATTTTGATATTTCTTACACTATCTTCTACTGAAAGAGAAAGGAAAGGAATAAAAGAAAGGAAGAAGAGGGTGGGTCAGATAGAATGGCAGCTGGAGAGGGACTGACCTAAGGAGAGCAGGAGAGTCTTCTGGAGTCATTATAAAAACAAGAGCCCTTTTGCCATCTAATAATCTTTAAAAACTTCATCACTTTCATTGGCTTACTGAGGACTTATCATCCACCCAACACAGAAGAAATATTATAGCTATACATATAACATATAGTTCTGGACTCCTTGATTCAAGGGAACTTGTACTGCTGGTGAGCCAAGAACTCAAGTAATTTTTTTCTCTTATCTTCCCCAGAATCACTTCACCCAGATGTCCACAGTCAGAAGATACTTAATAAAAGACAAAGGCTTCCTTCAGCTTGATGGTATGAATAATCTATTAATTAAGACATTTTTCTTTTGTTTGTTCATTTTCAGGTAGTGGGGGGAGTTCTTCATTTTGGCTCTATGACTGATCTAAGGTGTTACCTACCTAGGCACTCGCTTCTAAAATATGTGGAAATTTTCAAGATATTTCAACTTTTCTCTTTTGAATCAGGTTGTGTAGGTGTAGATTACCTTAATCATAATTTTTAAAAATACATCAAGCTCATTATAGATCTATTTTGAATGCAAAAGGTCTGTGCAGTACCTGTAAAATTAGAATTTGAATACTCCTGCTAAACCTTTGATTCAAAAGAAAAACAATACCCTTTCTAAGCCTTTATGAGGGAAAGATAAAACTTTATAAAATGTAACCTGAGATATTTAGCTTTATGGCAAAATGAGCAAACATGGTATTTTTATAAATATTAATGCTTCAAACTCACATGCTAAGACTTCTCAAAAGGAGGATCTCTAAGCATATTTCTGATGTTAATGAATATTTCTGTCTTCCCAGTAAGACCAGTGATGAACTTAAACTTCCCTTTTACAGGGAGGCAGCAAATCACCATGTTATCCCACCCCCTCTGAAACTGGGTAATCTATCAGCCAAAAGTTGGAGAAGATTATTAGTTGCTTATCTCACCTTTTTTTTCAGAGGAAAAGAAGAAATAGATGGTGAGGATAATTCAACTATTTAGTCAAAGTCCCAAAGGACAAAGGAATGAATGAAGCTGAGGGAAAGCTGTGAATGATAGCGAGAGCTGTGAACATGGAGTGAGGGAGCCCTGTGTGCCGATCCTCCTCAGATATTTATAAGATGTGTGACTCTGGTTAAGTCACCTAACTCTGCTCTGTCTTAGTCTCCTCACCTGTAAAATGGGGATAAAAATAGAATCTACTTGACAGGGTTGACTGAAGAACAAATGACACAATACTAAAAGTTTTGGGAAATTCTTTATATGTAAAACATATGACAAATATTCACAAGATACATATAAAACTTAGTTATCATTATTATTTGGTAATTATGGTGCAGAAAAGGTTAAACTTGGATTATATCCTATCTAAATTTATTTTTCCTCCATATGTACAGCTATACAATTCTCAGTAACCTGATATTTTTCTTGAGGGGTAACAATATTTTCTCCAGATTGATTCGCCCTAGTATCACAGCAGGCAATCATTACTCAGACTCAGTGCTGATATTAAACCTGTTGCCAAGAATTTCTATGATGATCAATCACTAACTTTATTATGGTACTTTAGGATCTGCATCCCTCATAAGTGTCCTACAAGGGAAAGATGCCCACTCTTATTCAAGGAGAGAGGGAATTGCACTATCCTGGAGGGAGAAGACCTGAGTTCAAAGCCTATGTCTATCCCTGTGTAATGGTGGACAAACAACTTAATCTAAGCTTTCATTTCCCTATCTCTAAATACAGGAGGTTGGACTAAATGACCTAAAAAAGTCCCTTTCAATTCTAGATGTAAGATCCTCATTTTGTGGATAAAGAAATCAATGTTCAGAGCATTGCCCTTGGTTATGATAAGACAGTGAGTAACAGTCTGAGGGGGAATTCAAACTCAAGTCTTCTCATTCCAAGTCTCCAATGGCAAACCACTCTAGTATCTTTTCCTAGAAAGTTCCAAATGGCGTCACAAAGAGTCAGACACAACTGAAGTGACTGAGCAAAAACAATGCTACATTATAGGAATTCTTTTGAAAATTTGAAATTATATCGTATTTGTATTCACCCATGTAGGTACACATAAATGCATATGACATACTCTAACACAAGAATAGGTAACAAATATGTCATGCTAAACAATGATAGCTCACATTTATAGAAGAATTTTTAAAATTTCATTTATTTTATTTTTAATTTATGAAATAAAACTTGTATTTCCATAACATAGTACAACAGTAAAAAAAAGATGATCGCACATGAAACTGTGAATCTATTATGTACAACTTACTATTTTAAAATATATAATAAAGTTATTGCGTAACTTTCTTTTTCTTTTTTTCCTTCCTCTCCCCTAGATGGCTACCTTTAGATACACACACATATATGTATATGTGTATATATATGTATGTATTTGTTATACGTATATGCATATATGTATATTTGTTATATATGTGTATGTATGTAAATTGTGTGTATGAATATGTCTGCATATATGTACATTTGTATTTATTGTTTATAATATTTATGGTTTACAAAAGCAATTTCACCCTCAGATGGGGGTAGAGATTCTTTCCCTGGTCTCTATATAGGTGTTTCCCTATTCATTTTTAATGGAACAAGGTCAGGAACTGATTGCAGTAAGAGTCAGACTTTGCAACGCTAGATGGAAGGGTTTTTTTTTGTGCCCCTCTGAATTTCCTCCTTCATTTGTTGGCTAATCATTCCAAGGCAAGTGAGTCTGGAAATACCATCAGGGATCCCAACATTATGAGCAAACCCAATCCTTCTACAATTCTGCTTCATGGTTTGGTGGTTACATCAACCTCTTGAAGCACAAGAAAAATTAGACAGGGTCTAGGTTCCAACCACCACATGTTGCTTAAGGGACCATCTCTTGACTACTTCTTAAACAGGCCTGTTCACTGAATGGGCGTTACCTCACCCTAAGTAAGTACCAGAATAGATCTTGGCCTAAAGGGACCAAGGTCTCCCATTGCATCCTGGGTCATGTCCAGTCATCCTGATGAATATCCAGTCACTGGATTCAGATGACTCTGGAGGAGAAGTGAGGCTGGTGACCTGCACAGCCCTCCCTCACTCAAAAGAAAGTCAAGTGCAAGTCATGTCATCATTTCTCTGATAGCATGGTCTTCTTTGGCAACAAAGGATGAACACAAAAAAACAATATGTTGATTATAGTGTGGTACACCATAGGTGCACCCACCATGCTCCATTACCTTTGGAAGACCCTTATTCATCCTAAATTGAGTTAGATATATTAAACATTAAATCTAGCAAGTTAGATTTGTAGCAACTAAATGTATTTTTGTTTCTGCATTCTATGTTCAAGCTTACGTTGCTATTCTAAAGTCTATAACTAAAACTGGAGTCTATCTACTCCTTATCACAGAGTCATCAAAATTCTAAATGTGGATAGGATTTTGGAGGCTATGTAACCCAAAACTTTCTATGAGACATGAATATAATCTGCAAAATCCTTAACAAGTACCTAACCTCTTCTTGAAGACATCCAGGAGTGAAGAAGGCAATTCTTTCCATTTGGAAAGAGCCCAATGTGTAGGAAGCTTCTTTTTAACTCCCAGTCTACTTTGGGAACTAACCTAGTTTTCCACTCTGAACATTAAAATGAATAAATCAAATTCCTCTGCCTCATGAGAGACTTTCAAATATGTGGAAACTGGAGGCAGCTAAATGGTACAGTGATTAGAGTGCTGGACTTGGATTCAGGAAGTCCTGAGTACAAATCCTGGCTCAGATATTTATTAGCTGTACAACCTTAAACAAATCACTTACTCAGTCTCAGCTTCCTCATCTGTAAAACAGAGGACATTAATAGCACCCAATCTTCAAGACAGTTATGAGGATCAACTGAGATAATATATGTCAAGTGTTTTTGCAAACGTTAAAACATTGCCTGAATGCTAACTCTTTTTCTTATGCAAATGTTAGCAATTATGGAAGACAGCCATCATGACCCCATAAGAGTTTCTCTTCTCCTGGTTCAGTATCTAGATTTTTTCAATGGGCATGGATTTCAGTAGCGTGGTACCCCCAGTTATCATCTCTAAATCCATGGTAACTTCCTCACCTCTTTCTTAAAATGTGGCCTACAGAACTGAACTCAATAACCGAAAAGTAGTCTAACCAAGGAAAACAATAGTGGAATTATGGCCATACTTAATTTGTATTCTTACTAATGCAACTCAAATATGAATTTAATAGCAACAAATGAATAACAATGAAATGACAAATGAATATGATACTGAATAAATGAGCTACATGTTTATATATAGGAAGTGTCACATTGTTTCATTATTAACATCTTAATTGTATATTTCGTCATGGTGGAGAGATGACTCTTGATCCTCAAAGGCTAAAAATATCAACTGACACAAGATCTAGCAGGTTCTATCAAATTGGAAATATTTCCACTAGAATGACAGATTATATCTATCATGTGTATTGAAGATTGGAAAGGCTCATTTATAGGAGACTGGTCATCAAGTGATAAGTTCTGCTGGTTGCAGCCAATCAGAAAAAAAAAATCTGTTAAGGCAGAAAATAAGGAAGGAATGGATCTGAACAGAGGAAGGCAATCTGGATGCCAATAAAGTCATATCTTTGAATGTCCCACTATTGGCTCCTAGTGAACTCAAAGGCCACCAAAATACTGAGGAATTTTTCACATGAATGGTCATTAACTATGCTCTGTTGGACAAGTCATTTAACCTCCATAGGCCTCCTGTTTCTCATTGAAAAGAGAGTTTGGGATTAGATAGCAAAAAGTTCTTTTCAACATCTAAGTGTGTGACCCCATGTTCCTGCTGTCCTGCATATTCGAAGTTGATTTGGGGAACCCAGGTTCAGCACTTCACATATCTTCTCTTTTTCTTTTCTTCTTGTTAAACCTGGCCTCCATGATTAAACTCAAACTTTTTAGCTGGGTTATACTTATAAATGATGCTTTTTTTCTCTCCAATCAATCAATAATTAAAGGAAGCAAGCAGCCCAACAACTTCTTAAGTCTCTACTCTGCATTAAGAAAGATACTGAAGGAAGTATTAGCTTTTAGTTTAAATTAAAGAGAGGAACATATTTATCATAATTTGGATTGAAAATCACATATTACTTAAGAACAGTGGCTCCTACTTACATTGTGCTTTAAAAGTTTATAAAGTACTTTATAACTGTGCAAGATTATCTAGTCATATGACTTCGTCAGATGTTGGATTTGAACCCAAGACTCAGCCCCTTTTCATTATGCCATGCTCTCTCTCATCTTTGTTAGGCAGCTTAATACAGTATATGAAGTACTAGACTTGGAGGCAGGAACACCTCTATTCAAATCTGGGCTCACATATTTACTAGCTGTGTGACCCTGGTCAAGTCACTGAAATCATTATCAGCCTTACTTTCTTCATGTGTAATATGAGGATAATAGCATCCACTTCATAGGGTTGTTGTGTTGACCAAATGTGTGGAATCAATTTGATAACAGATGAAAGGCATTTTCAAAGTTTGGAACTCTCTTAATATGAACTATTAGAATTGATTTCATTATTTCAATTTAGTCTGAATATCTTCGTATGGAATGAAGATCTCTCTTCATTATGGATG
Organism: Bettongia penicillata ogilbyi; assembly: GCA_023548195.1. Lineage (NCBI taxonomy): Eukaryota > Metazoa > Chordata > Mammalia > Diprotodontia > Potoroidae > Bettongia > Bettongia penicillata. Next base: position 33,582 of record JAJHZJ010000194.1, on the reverse strand, counting down.
ACAGAAAGATATAAGTAATGGGGCAGCTATGTGGCACAATGGATAGAGTGCCAGGGATGGAGTCAGGAAGACTCATCTTCATGAGTTAAAATCTGCCCTCAGACACTAACCGGTTGGGTGACCCTGGCCAAGTCACTCAACCCTGTTTGCCTCGCTTTCCTTATCTGTAAAATGAACTAGAGAAGGATATGGCAAATCATTCCAGAATCTTTGCCAAGAAAACCCCAAATGGGGTCAGGAAGAGCCAGAAACAACTGAAAATGACTGAATAACAATTCCTTGAGAAAGGAAAATCCCTCAGACATTAAATAATAATAATAATATTAATAATAATAATAAATAGTATTTATATAGTAGTCTTAAGTTTGAAGTGGACTTTCTAACTCATTCAGGCTAAATGAGTTCTATTATCTATTTCTTTTTCTATGACCCTGTGCTTTCTTGATTAATAACAACAAAATTGCATTTTTGCCACAAAGGGCTTTACATATTACTTCATTTGTTGCTCATAACAGCCCTGATAGATCGGTGCTAATATTATCTCTATTTTATATATGAGCAAACTGAGGCAGCAAAGTTTAAGTAATCTGCCTTTAGTCAAAGAGCTATTAAGAGTCTGAGGCCGTATTTGAAGTTGGGTATTTCTGACTTCAAGTCTAGCAGCACTCTATCCATCATTCTAGCTAGCTATGACTCTTAGGCGTTGATTGACCCATATGGAATATATAGTAGATAGCAATGGGTACATAGATTTTTGTTTGTTTCTTGGTAAAATGGGGCTGCTTGAAATTATCATGTCACTTCTCTTACAAAAAGTCAAGCATATTAAAGGAGCAGCTGGGCGGTGCAATGGATAGAACACTGGACCTAGAGACAAGAAGAACTAAGTTCAAATTCAGCCTCAGATAGATGGAGGAGTAGGAAGATTCACATATGCTAGCTCCTAACCCACAGCCCATAAAATAGCTGTAAAGAAGAACTCCCAACAAATTCTGGAACAGCAGAAGCCACACATCAATGGAGTGGAGGAGATTTCTGTTCCAGAGAGTCCTAAAAAACGGACACCAAAGGTCCATTGCACACTGGACCTGGAGCAGAGCCCAGCCCTGCCTTGGCCGAGTGGCACCGAGAGGAGCAGATCCGAGCAGGCTTCAGGGACAGAATCTCCAGTGGCTGCGCAGGTCCCTCCACCCACAAACACCAAATGTCAGTGAGAGAGCCTGTTTGGCTGGCCAAGAGGGGAGCGGGTGTCTCCATAACTCAGGCCCCCTCAGGAGGCAGCAGCAGAAGCAGCAGAGGACAGGGGCTCCCAAAGCAGACAGGAGCTTGGATTCATTATTGAAGATCTCTGCATAAACCCCCTGAGGGAACTGAGCCCCATGGGGCAGCCCTGCCCCCACCTGAGCAGCTGAATTTAATCTCACACTGAATAGCAGCCTGGCCCTTGCTGAAAGCCCTGAGGCTGGGAAGCAGCATTTGAATCTCAGACCCCAAGCACTAACTGGGTGGAACTGGAGTTAAGGCACGGCTGGAGAGCAATCTCAGAAGTCAAGTAACTGGCTGGGAAAATGCCCAGAAAAGGGAAAAAAATAAGAGCATAGAAGGTTACTTTCTTGGTGAACAGATATCTCTTCCCATCCTTTCTGATGAGGAAGAACAATGCTTACCATCAGGGAAAGACATAGAAGTCAAGGCTTCTGTAGCCCAAACATTCAAAATAAATATTCAGTGGGCTCAGGCCATGGAAGAACTCTAAAAGGATTTTGAAAATCAAGTGAAAGAGGTGGAGGAAAAAATGGGAAGAGAAATGAGAGAGATGCAAGAAAACCATGAAAAGCAGGTCAACACCTTGCTAAAGGAGACCCAAAAAATGCTGAAGAAAATAATACCTTGAAAAATAGGTTAACTCAATTGGCAAAAGAGGTTCAAATTCAGCCTCAGATATTGCCAAGATGTGACCTTGGGCAAGTTACATAACCTCTGTTTGCCTCAGTTTGTTCATCTATAAAATGGAGAAAATGATAGTACCTGCCTCCCAAGACTTTTGAGAGAATTGAATGAGCTAATATTTATAGAGCAATTAACAGTGCCTGGGACACTGTAAGCTCTATACACACGTTGTTAATATTATCATTATTATCGCTATAGCATCTGTAATCAATTTGTTAGAAGGCTGTTCTTATATATATATATATATTATATATAATATGTAATATATACATAAGATCATGAAATGCTGATACTCTAAACTGAAATTTCATGATATGTGTCCCAAAAGTCTTAATGCTGATGTAACCATTGGTAGCTTAAATAACTGAAAATGTTAAAGTAACCATAAACATTAATAGCTTCAAAGTACATTGAGAATTTTGGGACATTCTATATCTGGACAGTATGTTTACTCTTTTTTTTTTTTTTTTGCTTAGTAGTATCATTTTGTAATGTAACCATTTGATCCCAGGTTGAAAACAAGAGCCCAAAGTAAAACAATATATGAGGAGGGAAAAGGAAATCCTCAGTTCACAATGTTGCAGTTTTGTGAGCCAAAGTTGCCTAAAGGGTAACTGGAATGAAATACAGCCCAGTAGCACAGATAAACTCAAAAGGAAGCATAAGCTTCCAGACAGTAGAACAGAACACTCAAGTAACCACACAGAACTCAAGAATCACACTATGTTGGAGCTTCCAGGTCATGTGGTCAACACTTTGGTCCCTGAGGTGATAAGTAAGAAGTAGTCAGTTACAGAGGTCGACCTACTACCTCCAGGGAAGAGTCCTCCTGAGGAAAGTACAATTCATCATCAGAGAAAGTAAAACTGGGGTTGTGCTGGGTCAAGCCCAAGCCTAGGGAATATTTAAGATATAATCACAGAATGTCAGAAACAGATGATCAGAGGCCACTTCATCCTTCAACAGAAGTCTGCTCAAAATCACAGATTTTCAGACTTGGTAGTATCTCCAGCACCTTCAAATCCAATCTGTGCTTGAAAAGGAACTGCTGCTACAATATAGCTGACAAATGGGTAAAAAGTTTTTGTTTGAAAATGTCCAGTGACGATGATGATGATGATGATGATGACGACGATGATGAAACATTTAGGTAACTCTTCATGCCAGGCACTATGCTGAATGTTTTAAAATGATCTAATTTGATTTTTCCAACAACTCTGGGAGGTAGGTGTTATTTTTGTGCCCATTTCACAGATGACATAACAGGCAAACAGCATTTAAGTGACTTGCCCAAAGTCTCACAGCTAGGTAGTGTCTGAAGCAGTATTTGAACTCAGATATTCCTAACTCCAGGTTCAGAGCTCTATACACTGCTCTGAGGTTATGCAAAATAAATCTAATCCCTTTCCCAGATAATATATAGCTGTTCAAAAACTTGAAGACAGCAATTACATTCCCCTGAGTTTTATCTCTTTCATATAAAATATTCCTGGTTCCTTCAACTGACCTCTGCTTGCTAAAGCTCTCTTACCCTCCTTTTGTTAGACTTGAACCCATTATGTCTTACCTGTCCATTATCTCATTTACTTCTTTAACTTCCCTGTGAAGTAGGCACTTTTTTCCATTTTTAAAAAAAATTGATTAATTTATTTGTTTTCAGTTTTCAACAATCACTTCCATGAGTGATTCCCTTCTCAATATGGCATGCAATCTTATAGGGGTTCTACACTTACAATCCTATTAAACATATTTTCACATTAGTTATGTTGCATAGAAAAATTAAAACAAATGGGAGAAACCATGAGAAAAACCAAACCAAACCCAAACATAACGTAAGAGAAAATAGTCTGCTTCATTCTGCCTTATGATTCTGGATGTGGATGGCATTTTGCCTCAAGAGTACTTTGGGAATGTTTTAGGCTCTTGCAGTGATGTGAAGGGTTAAGTCTATCACAAACAGTCCTCACACACTGTGCCTGTTACTGTGTATAATGTTCTCCTGTTTCAGATTCCTTTACTCAGCATCAGTTCATATAAGCCTTTCCAGGTTTTTCTGAAGTCCACCTGTTCGTCATTTCTAACAGGGCAATATTATTCCATTACATTCATATACCACAACTTGTTCAGCCATTCCCCAATTGATGGGCATTCCTTCAATTTCCAGTTCTTGGACATCACAAAAAGAGCTGTTATAAATATTTTTGTACAGGTGGGTCCTTTTCCCATTTTTATGATCTCTTTGGGATACAGCCCTAGAAATGATACTGCTGGGTCAAAGGATATGTACATTTTTGTAGCCCTTTGGGCATAATTCCAAACTTCTCTCCAGAATGGTTGGATCAGCTTATAACTCCACCAACAATGAATTAGTGTTCCAACTCTCCCACTTGTTCTCCAACATTTAATATCTTCCTGTTTTGTTATGTTAGACAATCTGATTGATATGATGTGGTAAATCAGAGTTGTTTTGATTTTTTTTCATATGATTATAGATAGTTTTAAGTTCTTCCTCTGAAAACTGCCTGTTCATATCCTTTGACCACTTATCAATTAGGGAATGACTTGTATTCTTGTAAATTTGACTCAGTTCTTTATATATTTTAGAAATGAGACATTTATAACAGTCACTAATTGTAAAAATTCTTTCCCACTTTTCTGCCTACCTTCTAATCTTGCTTGTATTAAGTTTGGTTGTGTAAAAACTTTTTAATTTAATGTAATCAAAATTATTCATTTTGCATGAAGTAGGTGCTCTAAGTTAAAATAGGAACTATGATTTCATAAGCATACAATTGATCAATAAACTTACACTTATTAAGTGCCTACTATGTGCCAGGTACTGGGCTAAGTATCAGGGATACAGAAACAGGTAAAAGACAGTCCATTTCCTCAAGGAGCTTACAATCTAGTGGGGTTGGGAGGAAGTGAGGCAAAGAGCTTCCTCCACTAACTTTCTAGTTAAGGAGGGTATCCAGGACAGCCATGTTTCATTCCTTTCCAATTTGCAATCTAGACTTCCTGTACCATGCCCCATCACTTCACCCTAAAGTCTCTTAACTCTAACTCTAAAATTTTCAAATTGGAAGCACACTCTCTGTTCTGTGGCCTCTGAATGCATAACCTCTCTAAATACTTCCATTTATGGAAAGCGTACAAGGTTCCCTTTTTCCTTGCCAGGCAGCACAGGGCTGCCTCCACCAAGCCCCCATGCCAAGTACCTTTGTCTATGATCCTCCCTTTTTCATCTTTCTTTCGCATTGTCTTCCTCCATTAGAAAGTAAGTTCCTTAAAGTCAAGTACTATGCTTCTTTCCACTTGTATTATATCCCCAGTACTTAGCAAAGTGCTAGAAACACTGTCATTGTTCAACAAACGCTAGCTGACAGAGTGACTGATATTGATCGGTTGAGTATTTGGTTGTTGTCTTTCATTTTCGAGGAGGACTTAAATGACAAACAATGTTGTAGTCACAGTACAGTATCAGCACCAGCACTGTCCTCCATTTACCTAAACATAATATCATTTCATGGATGCACCCTGGAAGCAAGCACTGGCATTTAATAGACTGTCATAGTAAGGAGAAGAGATAGACAGGATATGAGAGTGGTGAAGATGATGTGTGGAGCAGAGTGCTGGACTAATCACAGATTTAGGCTCTCAAAACTAAATATTCACATTCAACAAAAGTGGCATCCCCAAGGCCAGATGACTCCCAGAAGACTTAGGTCAATAAATTAGAGTGCTTTTCCAAGTAGGAACAGTGTATTGCTAAGTTGGAAGGAGAGATAAGTCAACACATGGTTGGCAACAGTGGAGCAGAAAAGGAGTTGGCAGCTTTCAAAGATTTGGTATGCAGCACTGTATTTATTCATCTGGGCCAGAACACTTTCAAACAACAAGATTAGTTTGACAAAATTGATGGGGAAGTTCAGAAGTTGTTAAAATGAAAAATACAGGACTTGCTGGCCAGATAGTTCATCCATCTCTAAGAAGACCGAATCTAACACCTAAATGAGTAGAAAGAATGTTGGATTCTACTATTTAATATCTGTGTGATGATTAGCAAGTAGCAATCTCTGTGGGCCTAAGTTTTTTTTATCTTAAAAATGATAGAAATTGGACTAAATAAGGTCCCTTCTGCGTCCAGATCTATTATCTTGTTAGATACAGTGTGGCATAGTCAAAGTCAAATGCTTTTGTTTTGTTTTCCTTAAAATGCACTACAACATGGCATCCCTGAAAAAGGAGAAAATTTCAGAGCCCCATAAAAACTATGAAAAAAGTATGATTGAACTAAGTAAATACTCACACCTCCAAGGCAGTTAAATGCCTATTTTTTTTAAAAAGGCAGACATTTTCTAGGTTTCCCTTTGCCCAGACTCAGATCTTACTTTGCTACAGTTATGTAATGGGTACAATTTATTATTGATAATAAATTTATTATTATTATAACTATTATAAAAACTAGTTGAGAAATTACTACCACTACTACTACTACTAGCAGAAAAAGGAAACTGTGCCCAATTCACAATAATAGCTGTTGTTGTTATTATTACTATGATCATAAAGCCAACATAGGTCAAAAGTGGAACACGAACTCAGAAATTCCTGACTGCAAGACCAGATCTCTATCCCTTATACCATAACTCTCTCTAATTAAGTATTGTTGTTTGGCTAAAAAAAAAGACATAATGAATTTTTTAAGATTGTATGGAATGCTACAGAATAAAGTAAACAAAACCAAATGTCAATTTCCTGATTATCATGGTATTATAAATCACAAGATCCCTAAAAGGAAGTCAAACACTAAAGAAGAAAAAGAAAAACAAAGGTGGTAGAGTCAACATGATATAGTAGAAAGACGGACATATAGAAACTCCCTGCCCCCTTCCAGATAGCCCATAAAATACCTGTAAAAATGACTGTAAACCAATTTTCTAGAGCAGCAGAAACCACAAAATGATAAAGAGAAAGAGATTTTCAGCCCAAGACAGCCTGGAAGGCCAAAAGGAAAGGTCTGTCACACTGGGCTCCAAGCAGAACCCAGCCCGATGTGGGCCACAGAGTGTGGAAGGGACAGGACCAGAACAGGTTTCAGGGCACCTCTGGCAGCAGCAGTTCCCAGACTGCACAACTCACAAACAACAAAGACAGCTTCCAAGGTCAGTGATAAAGGTCTTTCACCTGGGTGAGGAGGGGACATGGTCTGGATCCACCAGCAGCAGCCATTGCAGTGGAAGCATTCATTTTTGGAGTGCTTGGCTTAAAGACCCTGGGGAAATTGAGCAGTTGATCTGAGTCTCAGCCCTTGGGTGAGGAGGAGCATTGGCCTGGTGGAGCTAGTAGAAGCTCTGGAGAGGGAATTCTACTCACAGATCCTGGATAGAAGAGAGAATGTAGTTGCTCCCAGACCAGAGAGGAGCAAACTCCTATTCCTTGATTGTGTCACCCTGGAGGAACTGAGAACTTCCTGGTCCCCAGAGTGTACTCTCCTCTTGACAAAGGACTCAAAAGTCAAGTAAGTGGCTGGGAAAATGTCCAAAAGAGAGGAAAAAATAAGACTACAGAAGGCTACTTTCTTGGTGAACAGGTATTTTCTTCCATCCTTTAAGATGAGGAAGAACAATGCATACCATCAGAGGAAGACCTAAAAGTCAAGGCATCTGCACCCAAAACCTCCAGAATAAATATGCAGCAGTCTCAGGTCATTGAAGAGCTCAAAAAAGATTTTGAAAATCAAGTAAGACAGGTGGAGGAATAATTGGGAAGAGAAATGAGAGCAATTAAAGAAAATCATGAAGAGTGTCAACAACTTGGTACAGGGGAACCCACAAAATGCTGAAGAAAATAATACCTTTAAAAATAGGCTAACTCAACTAGTAAAAGAGGTTCAAAACCAATGAGGAGAAGAATACTTTAAAAAGTAGAATTAACCAAATGCAAAAGGAGGTTCAAAATCTCACTGAAGAAAATAGTCCTTTAAAAATTAGAATAGAGCATATGGAAGCTAATGACTTTATGAGAAACCAAGTAATTATAAAACAAAACCAAATCACAAAACAAAACCATGAAAAAATAGAAAATAATATGAAATATCTCATTAGAAAAACTGACCTGGAAAATAGATCCAGGAGACACAATTTAAAAATTATGGGACTACCTGAAAGCCATGATCAAAAAAAGAACCTAGACATCACCTTTCATGAAATTATCAAGGAAAACTGCCCTGATATTCTAGAAGCAGAAGGTCAAATAAATATTGAAAGAATCCACTGATCACCTCCTAAAAGAGATCCAAAAAGAAAAACTCCTAGGAATATCGTAGCCAAAGTTCAGAGTTCTCAGGTTAAGGAGAAAATATTACAAGCATCTAGAAAGAAACAATTCTATTATTGTGGAAATATAATCAGGATAACATAAGATCTAGCAGCTTCTACATTAAGGGATCAAAGGACTTGGAAAAACATGTTACAGAAGTCAAAGAAACTAGGATTAAAACAAAGAATCACCTACCCAGTAAAACTGAGTATGACACTTCAGGGTAAAATGGTCATTCAATGAAAGAGAGGACTTTCATGAATTCTTGATGAAAAGACCAGAGATGAATAGAAAATGTGACTTTCAAAAACAAGAATCAAGAGAAGCAAGAAAAGACAAACAGGAAACAGAAATCATAAGGGACTTACTAAAGTTGAACTGCCTACATTCCTACATGGAAAGATAATATTTGTAACTGTTGAAGCTTTTGTCACTATCTGGGTAGTTGGAGGGATTATACACACAGATAGATAGATAGATAGATAGATAGATAGATAGATAGATAGATAGATAGATAGATAGATAGATAGATAATAGATAGCACAGGGTGAATTGAATAGAAAGGGATGATATCTAAAAAAATAAAATTAAGGGATGAGAGAGGAATATATTGGGAGGAGAAGGGGAGAAATGGAATGGGGAAAATTATCTTCCATAAAAAAGGCAAGAAAAGGTTTTTCAACTGAGAGGAAAAAGGGGGAGGTGAGAGAGAGAAAAAAGTGAAGCTTACTCTCATCACATTTGGCTTGAGGGAATAATATGCACACTCAGTTTGGTATGAAAATCTGTCTTACACTACAGGAAAGTAGAGGAAAGGGATAAGTGGGGTGGGGGATGATAGAAGGGAGGGCAAATGGGAGGAGGGAGTAATTAGAAGTAAACACTTTTGGGAAGGGACAAAGTGAAAAGAATGGATAGAATAAATTGGGGCAAGATAGGGTGGAGGGAAATATATTTAGTCCTACACAACATGACTATTATGGAAGTCTTTTGCAAAACTACACATATATAGCCTATATTGAATTGTTTGCCCCTTCAGTGGGGATAGGTGGGGGGGGGGATAAGGGAGAGAAGGTGAAACTCAAAGTTTTAAGAATGAATGTTGAGAATTGTTTTTGCATGCCACTGGGAAATAAAAAATACAGGTAATGGGGTATAGAAACCTATCTTGCCCCACAAGAAATAGAGAAGATGGGGATAAGAGAAGGAAGGGGTGTGATAGAAGGAAGGGCAGATTAGGGGAAGAGGTAATCAGAATGCATGGCATTTTGGGGAGGGGGGAACAGGAGAAATGGGGAGAAAATTTGAAACTCAAAATTTTGTGCAAATGAATGTTGAAAACTAAAAATATATAAATAAACAAACATAAACATAATGAAGGTAACAGTAAAGAGATAATAAAGCATTACCTACTAATAGCACATAGATAGAGTGCTACTAAGAGAACATTAAGTATCTTATCAGGTATAGTCATTATCATGATTTTTTTCCCTTTTAATTTTTACTTTTATTTATGAGGAAGGGTTCAAACTGGTGATTGTTGATGGGAGTAGTAGATAGGGGAATCCCTTTCCAAGAAATAACTATGTTGTAAAGCTAAAACTCATCAGTTAAAAGTATCATATACATGTACATATATATGTGTGTGTATATACACATATATAAATATAAATGCATAAATATCAAAAACTAAGGCTAGGGTATAAGAGGAACAGGCATCTTGGCTAAAACCAACAGTGACTCACTTATCCATGCATATGGGAACTTTCCAACATTAAGAGATACAGACTTAGCACTTAACCTGCATATGCAGCTGTGGATTTCTCCGGAAATAGGAGATCCAGACCTAGAAAGAGTGCTTGATGGAGAAAACATAACCCTAAACCACTGAACAGGAACAGTAGCAGGCCCATCAGCTTGGAACACAGCAATCAGAACCCTTATTCAGAAGCCTCCTGAGGCTAGCTGTGAATCTAAAACAGAAAATGGTGCCAGGATCCATAAAGGGTCCCTGGAGTATAAAGGATGATCTTTATGTATTTCTTGAATGGAAGTAACGGTAAGAGCTCACATTTTCCGTAGCATTTATGAATTTATTACACACCCAGCCCTGCCCATATATAAACACTGCAACATTTATGGTGAGAAAGTAAAACCAGTGTTATTCCTATTTTACAAAAGAGGAAACTGAAGCTCAGAGAAGTTAATACACAAAGACTCACTACTCTTCCTATCACTCCTCTATGACTGGGAGAACATAGCTGTTCTTAATCTGGAATTAGGCTTCACCTTAATTAATCCCTAATAGAGGTTTCTTTGTGTATAGATAATCCTCTATGCAGATGGAGAAAGCGATATTCTATGTCTACCCCCCCTCCCCATTGACTGTAAAAGTAGGCAGCTTCTATGCAGATGTCTAACATAACCATCCATTAGTCAGGATGACAGCTCCCATTTCTGAAGAACTTCTGGAAAGCTCTTTTGCCAACTGCCCTACACAATCCCCACCCCCTTCCCCACCTGAAAGTACTTGGTGAATGGTTTATTGTCCCCTACGTGCAGATGGCAAAACCAAAGTTCTCAATTAAAGAATTTGCTCATGATCCACAGCTGTGGGAGCCAGAATTTGAACCTACTTCTCTTGGTGCCAAGTTCAATTTTTTTTTCCTACTCCATTTGCCTGTGCATCTGGTACAAAAAAAAAGCAGTAAGGCCTATTAGGTTTTTTTTTGTGGTTTTTTTTTTTTTGTTTGTTTTTTTAACTGGCCTTTTTTCTTTTAAATTCCAATTACTTGCTTTGAAAACCCGAAGAGGTCAAATTTGCTTTAATGTATTATAAAGGAACTTTAATGCTACAGATCAAATAATAGTACTTTTCTATTTACCATATGTTCAATGTGTATACACACATATTTATGATAGAGTCTATATTGATATATGCATATGTAAACTTCTTGAGCAGTAACTGTGCCATCTTTGCTTGTAAATCTGTTTAGTTAGAACAGTACCTACCACAGGGTAGGTGTTTACTAAAAGCTTCCTGATTAATTGAGAGGGCAGGTAGGTGGCACAGTGGATAGAGTGCCAGGTCTTCCTGGAGTCAGAAAGACTGATCTTCCTCAGTTCAGATTCAACTTCAGATAGTTATTAGTTGTGTAACCCCTGGGCAAGTCACATAATTCTTTTTGCCTTGGTTTCTTCATCTGTAAAATGAACTGGAGGAGGAATTACAAACCATTCCAGTATCTTTGACAAGAAAACCCCCATTAGGGATGCATGCCTGAAAGTGACTGAACATCTATTGATTGAAACTATACTTTTATCAGATCCACCTAATAGCATATTATGTTATATCATTGCCTCAAATCAATCTGGTATGGGTAACCTCAGTTTTTTTACATATGAATGTCTACCCCAGATTTCCCACCCTTGGTCTTGCAATTTCTTTGATGGGAATGGTCCAGTGAAAGATAAGTAGTAATGGTTACACATAACCCTTGCACTTTGTAGGCTGATATAAGAGGATTTGAAAACTTCCTAGTGCTATTGCAAAGCTAGCCACATTCTCAGTTCTGCAACAGAGTTGGTTTTTCAGCATCTTAGAGCAATCATTTTCTGTCACAAGACTTGGTCTTACAATTAGGTCATCTTTAATATTTGGAGACTTTAGGCTCCAGAGTGGTCAAAGAAAATTCCATTCCTGGTCCAGAATGGTAGCTCTAGAGATAGTGTAGGCATCCTTGAGCTCACCAGCATCACATCAGTCATGACTTTGCCTGATGTCATTGGAAAGCATTGTTGGAAACTATTTTGCCTTTTCCTATGAGTTCATCATATTCAAGTCAGAGGGTAGCTCAGGATCTCTTCTCATCATAAGGCCCAAGGAAATGTGATATTTCCTTAAAATGCAAGCTCAATAAGAAAAGGTTGAATAGGTGCCAAAAACCCAGTGCCCAAAATTCAATCCTGATAACCAAGTGCTACGTGGGTGGAAGGAACAAGAGTTGCTGAGGCAGCATTTCCCCTGGACCTGGGCTTTATAGGACCCAGCCTGGGCACTTTGAGGGATGCTTGCCGTCACAGTGAAATGAAGCTCAGACAATAAATTTGAGATGGCTAATTATCATGCTGGCTGATACTTCTCTGGAGTTTTATAGCTTTTGTGTGCTTTTGTAGGCATTCTTCCACCAATGTCCCCCTCCCCACATCTCAGTATTGTGGGGAGGAGACTCTGAGATCTAAAGGTCTGTGCAAAGTGGCCATAGATTCTACTTGTTCAGCCCAGTGATGGTTGTCTGCTATAGTTTTAACACTAGAAATTTGACCACTGGGAGATGAATTCCTTTGGTCATAGTAACGCATGAAGGTGATCTATCAAGGCATGGATCAGTTGTGATGTGCAGGAGCAGAGAAAGTCACCACAATGATGATATCAGAATTTCCTTCAAAATATAGCTCATCTATTAGTGATACCTTTCATGATTCTTGATTGGTCAGTCAATAAACACCAAGTGGGGTGTCCACTTGGTGTCCAGTATTTTGCTAATTGCTGAAGATGCAAATATGAAAGACAAAGACAGTTCTCATCCTCAAAAAGCATATACTCTAATAGTGGAAAACACATAAGAAGAAACTGAAAAGGGAAGGTGAGAAGGCACCCAGTGTGCATATGTACGTGTGAGAATTGATGGGCTTTATTCCAAAGAGTGCAAGCAGGAGAGAAATAAGGAGATGGCTAGCCTGAAGGACCTCCTTTGTGGTTGCTGTTACTGTTGAATCATTTTTCAGTTGTGTCTGACTCTTTATTACCCCATTTGAGGTTTTCTTGGGAAAGACACTGGAATGGTTTGCCATTTTCTTCTCAAGATCATTTTATAGATGAAGGACTGAAGTGAACAGGTTAAATAACATGTCCAGGGTCATCCAGCTAGTCAGTGTCTGAGGCCTGATTTTAGCTCACTACCACCACCACCACCAACAACAAATATTTTGTATTTTAGTATCAGGATGCATGCTGGTTCATCCAACAAGAGTTTCATATCTTTGTGTATAGATACTGATTCATTTTTTGTTTTGGCATCCCTAACAGTTTGCACATTGGAGATTTGCATATTGGAGATATTAATAAATACTTTCTGAATTAAATTGAACTGAATAGAAGAATGTGGACTTCTCCAACAGAATATGAACTTCTTGACATCATAATTTTTCCCCTTTCTAACACTCTGTCTTCTAGAACCCAATGATACAATTCATTAGTATTGGATTTCAAGTCAGCTCTGCCCCTACATCAATAGTGCTCTTAGATCTATTCAGTATTAATATCTACAGCACTACTCTCTGACTTATGAAGAAGAAAAACCAAGTGACTACGTGCAGTCTTGGAACTCTGTGCTTTATAGACATATAGCATATAATGTAACCATGATTACATTTCTTCTAACATAGCCCTAAAGCTCTTGAGGACAAGGGCAGTATTATCCTCTGTATTCCTTACAATGCTAATGCTAGAGCATAAATATTGACTGCATTAGTGGGTAAAGGAATCAATAGATAGATGAGTGAGAAAATGTTGGATGGGAAGGATGGGTAGACTAATGGGCAAATGAATGGATAGGTGAATAGGTGGATGGTTGGGCTAATGAATGGGTAGGTGGGTGTATAGTTGACTGGATAGATGATTGAGTGGCTGATTGGATAAGCAAATGGATAAAAGGGTAATTAAATAGGTAGACAGATCAAGGGATAGATAGGCTAGTTCCTTTATTTGATAAGGTCACATTTCTTTGTTTTTTCACAAAGCACAGTGGTCTCCACTGAGTATACATTTCTAGGATACATTAGGAAATGTTACTAATAAAACTAACAAAGCACAGCAGGTTTAATAAAATACTACCATCCCTTAATAGTTTATTCAGAGATGAGAAACCTCCACCCCAAGTTAGTCAATTTTTAACCTGTTATCAAGATGAAGGATGAATATCTATGCTCGGTAATATTTTTGCCTGTCTTATTAATCAATGAATCAACCAGTGCTCACTCTATGCAGGCATCATTCTCAGTACTAAGTATACAAAAAGTATACAAAAAATGCAAAAATATTTACTCAAAAAGCTTACATTCTAATAGGGGAGACACCAGGTAAAGAAATGGATATATAAAAGATCCTAATGAATAGATAATAGTGAACAGGTGTCTAAAAGGGAAGGATATGGTAGCTGGACGGAGTACTGGAAAAAGGCCTCTTGGATGATGTGGTATTTGTATCTTTGTCCGTCATTGCTGAAAAAGACCATGTCATGAGAGAAATGATGACATGACTTGTACTTGACTTTGTTTTGAGTGAGGGAGGGCTGTGCAGATCACCAGCCTTACTTCTCCCCCAGAGCCACCTGAATCCAGTGACCAGATTATTCATCAGGATGATTGGAGATGATCCAGGATGAAGCAGTTGGGGTTAAGTGACTTGCCCAAGGTCACACAGCTAGTGAGTGTCAAGTGTCTGAGGTGAGATTTGAACTCAGGTCCTCCTGATTCCTGCACTGGTGTTCTATCCATTGCACCCAGCTGCCCAGGTAGTATTTGAGCTAAATATTGAAGGAAAACAAAGTTTCTAAAAGTAGATGTTGGTAAGGATGGTATTTCAGATATGGGGGACAGCCAGTGCAAATGAATGAACTGTCCTGTTTAAGAAACTCCAAGTCAGGTCAATATATAGATGTAGGAATCATTTACAGAGAGATAACTGACCTCATCCATGGGAGTTGAAACAAATACCCAGGAAGGCAGTATTGAGATAAAAGAATAAAACCCAATATGAAGCCCTGGAGGAATAGCAGACATGTCACAGATGACACTCCATGAAATGGTAAATGGAGAAGGAGCAACCAGGCAGGTAGGATAACCAGAAGAGTGAAGGAGTAGGGAAATTTTGAGAAGAGGTATATTTGATAAAACATTGTGACATGATGGTGTCACAAGATACACAGAGGTTAAGGATGAGGATGGAGAAAAGATCATTAGTTGTAACAAATAAGAAGTGACTGGAAACTTTGGGAAAAGTCATTAAAATTGAATGATGAAGAAGGAAACCTGATTGCGGTGTTCCAAAGAGGCTCAGAGACCAATCTTGAAAATAGGTCATTTTTTCAAGTTTATGCAAATTTATTATAAAGAAAAAACTCCAAGGAAGAAATTGATGTATCTCTTCCAAATCAAAGGCAGTTCTCTGTTTTTATACTGTAATTATCATATCTGATCATAACAAATAAATATTATTTTTCATTAATTTTAGAATCTACCCCATGTGATTAAGAGGTAAAAAACACACCGAGTCCCTCTGATGATGCCACAGTAACAAGCAGGAGAATGGAGTTAGGAAAACCAATAGCTTAAAAGCTCCCAAATATCAATTAGAAGCAGTTTCTAACTCCTGAAAAACATTAGTTGGAATGGTTCATTTTCAAGTGAGGTCAGAAGATGTTTCTTTTCGCCTCCATGGAAACAAAGCTCTAAACGGTGGTACAGTAACTTAATCAGCCTATAAAAATCTGTCCCACACATAACAGAATACATACTGAAATTTGGAGTCAGAATAGACTTAAGTTTGCAATCATTTCAACACTTATTTGCGGTAGGATCCTAGTCAAATCCCTTAACCTTTCTGAGCCTCAGTTTCCTTACCTGTAAAATGAAGATAATGATGTTTATTACATTACAGGGATACTCAGAGGATCAAAGGAAAAAATTATGTCAAGAGCTTTGCAAACCTGAAAGCACTATGCAAATGTTGGCTGTGATATTTACATTGGAAAGGCACAGAAAACGCTAATAATATAAAGAATGGATCATTAAGCAGTTGACCAGGTGCCAGACACTGTGCTAAGTGCAGGGGATGAAAAGGAAGACAGATAATAAAAACAAGCAAGGAGTTCCCATTCTAATGGAGGAGACAATACTTAACTGTCTCTCCATCATTTATATATGTATATATATATGTATATATATATATACATACACACACATATATATCATACACACACGCACATACACACACATGTTAAGAACTTGGGAACACTGAAGGTTAGCTTAGCTCTTGGCATTCAGCTGTTCATGCTAATCGACACGCATATATACCCACATACATATATAAATATACATATTCATACATATGTACATATATGCATTCATATGTACATAGGAAAGGGGAGATAATCTCAGTGGGAAGACACCATCAATGAGGGCAGGGGGATGACAGGAAAGGCCTCATCTCAGTAACTCTTAGATTAGCTTAGCTCTCATCTGAATAACTCTTGAACCATTTTGCCATGATGGAGGCTCATCTGTACCTCTCTAAGAGTCATGCCTCTTGTAATCTCTTTATTTGGGGTTGATAGGGAGAGATGGTGGAGATGAATGGGAAAAAGGGAGGGCCTCTTCTCAAAGCTATTTCCTAGAAGATGGGTGAAAACACAATCCTTCCCTGTGTTTGCTGGGAAAATTTAAATAAGTGGACCCTCCCATCCCTTTCCTCCCTCCCTCCCCTTCTCCTTTCCCTTTCTACTTTTCTCTCTTCCTTCCTGGTAGCCAGGTGCATTGGAATATATTATGGAGAAGCTACAGGTGGAGAGGAGGCAGAAGGTGGTGTGGTGACCTGAAGGGGAAGCTGGCCATCTCAGATACAGACTTAGTGATTTAGTAATATATATAGCTTCCCAGGAAACCAACCCAAAAGGACACTCCAATTGTTGATGGACTGTCCCATCCACCTCCCTGTCCTCCCCTGCCCCCACCCTGTTCTAGTGCCTCCCCTGGAACATCATTTTCCATCTTATTCTCTACATAGCTTATATGTGTATTTGTTTGCATACGATCTTCTCAAATGGGCTGCGAGAACCTCCAAAGCACAGCCTGAGTTTATTTTTTTTAATATATATTTCCAGTACTTATCACAGTGAATCATTTATCAAAGTCTTGTCAACTAATTCACTGTCCAAACTTTTATATCTGACTCAGGAATTTAGAACTCTGAGCAAACTACTTTGGTGGGATGGGGATTATACTCAGTAATTCCTGAACTTATTTTTAGTTACTTACTAATGGCATGTTGAATGATTTTTAAAAACTGTTTTAAGGCTGCTCTTTCCTTAAGTCAATTAGCCTGGTGAACAGTTGAATAACTAGATCTAATAACCTTCAATGTTCCCAGGTCCTTAAATGGAGGGAGGCATTGAGTCACATTAGTAAATGGTATCAAAAATCCCCACAATTTCAACCCATCTAAGAGAATCTGAAATTGTTGTTTAGCTACTTTTCAGGCATGTCTGACTCTTCATGACCTCATCTGGGGGGTTTCTTGTCCAAGATACTGCAGTGGTTTACCATTTCCTTTTCCAGTTCATCTTGCAGATGAGGAAACTGAGGCAAACCAGAATCATACAGCTAGTAAGTACATGAGACCTAATCTGAATTCAGGAACATGAGCCTTCCTGACTCTGGGTCTAGTACTCTACCAACTGTGCCAACTAGCTGCCCTCCAGAAGGCTTTAGTGGTTTATTCTGAACAGGTCCAAACACCTCTAAGTTAGGACTCTTCTCATTTCTGGCAAGAGTTAAGATCTAAAACAGAAAGCCATTCAGTACATCCATATCACCTAGTCATTTATGGGACAACTACCAATGTGACATTCTGAATTTCTCCATTTCATTTCATTTATTTATTTATTTGTGTGTCTATTTATTCATTCATTTATTCATTCATTCATTTATTTTTACCTCATATCATGCCATTGGCCTCATTTGCCCACATATTTCTCTTGGCTTCCTTTTACAATTTCTTATTACCATTTAGAATTCCTAAAAATATTAAAGAGAAAGAGAAAAGGTCCTCCAAAACCTCACCCCAAATTTATTTTGGATTGATATTTTTTTCAGTTTATACTCTGGAAACTCTTATGCAATAAGAAAAAGTAATCTTACCCACTAATATAATAGACAACTGAATATTATACATAAAATACAATATTTTAGTGACTTGTTATTTAGACCATTTATATTTGAAATCTATATAATTTATCAGATGACACTTTCCATTTAAAATATTTTCATAGAATCTTAAGGAGTCAAATTGCCTGAGAATGAAACTGTTTCCTGACCCAGCAGCAAAACCAAAAGTCATCCATCAGCAATAAGCATCATGGAATGGTTCAGTTTTCAGGATAGCCAGGCAGCAACTGAAATCCATTGTTTCTCTTTTCCTGATTTGAATTATTTAAAATCCTGTAACTATAGACAGAGGAGATGTACTTAAAAGTCTTACTTGTTTTCAAGTTCATAAAAAGAACTGTTGAAAACAACTAGAGTGGGAGAAGAGGAAGAATGAGGGCAGAAACTGGAAAAGAAATGCCACACATGGTGATTTAGACTTTGAAAACCTGAAGGGACAAAATTCAAATGGAAACATAAACATGAGTCCTCATGCTGCCCCCCAGACTTGGTTAAGAGTTGAAATGTCTGCATGATAATTCCAGTGTGTCTGTTTATACAACATCAATTTAATAGAAATATTTGAAAAAGAAACTCTGGAAGTAACAATGAATGCCAAAACATTGAGCCTTAGATTAAAATGGGATAAATTGAAAAGAAAAGAAGGAAGAAAATGAAGATAAAAAAGGAAGTAAGGAAAAAAGGAAGAAAAGAAGGAAGGAAAAAGGAAGGAAAGATGGAAGGAAGGAGGGAATGCAGGAAGGAAGAAATGATGGAAAGAAGGAAAGAAATAAGGAGGGAAGGAAGGAAGGATGGAAAGGAAGGAGGAAACAGGAAGAAAGAAAGGATAGAAGGAAAGAAGGAAATAGGGAAGGAAGGAAGATGTATTTTTTTTGTCTTCAAGTTTTTTATACATTTTTCAGATTTTTTAAATATTGGTATTCTACAAGTACAAAAAAAGAATGTTTCATTCTATCTCTGTTACACAGACATTTGAAAGTTTAAAGTTATGCTTTATTCATATACAAAATAGCTTAATAATGTGATTTTAAAATAAGCATATGAACAAGGACTGGGTAAGATCATGTAGGACTCAGGCAACACAGAAGACCTGTGGCTTATACATCCATTTGGTGACTTACCAGCTTAGTGAGACCCAGACGAACTTGTACTCTGATAGTTTTGCTTTCAAGAACTCATGGTCATCTCTGTAGCAGGATGGGACAATGGAGGAACAAATGAACAATGAGTGGAGGCTTTCCTAGAATACCAATGCACAACCATCTAGGACCCCAACGACTTTAGGAAAGAATCCAAATGCTACCCCTTTCCCCACATCCCCATTTTATCCTTGATTCTCCTTCCTTAATCGTGACAGTAACTATTCTAAAGAGAGTCATGACTTTTCAGATTTAGGATTCTCTTGTCAGAGAACCACTGTAAATTTGAATTCAATTCAATAAACATTTATCAGATGCTCATAGAGATGGTATCATCCCTTGAATACTATCATCAACCCCTGGAGAACTGGTATAAGAAACATATGTATATGTATTCATGTCTACATGCATGCACACATACATACATGTGTATCTCAAAAATGGAAAAATACATCTTCCTTCTTTCATTCCTTTGTTTCTTCCTTTCCTTTCCTCTTTTTTCTTCTTTGTGTTCTTTTTTGATCTATTTAGATCTTATTTTGATCTAAGGCTCAATGTTTGGGTATGCACAGTTATTGCCAAACACACACATTCTACATATATATATGTTTACATATACATGTGTGTACACACATATATGTATATACATACCTGCATTCAATATATACATATATAACATGAATATGTAATGTAATAAACAACACATTATACAAATATGGTTTAAATATGCTATATATGTGTATGAACATGCATACAAACATAATATACACATCCATTGTATACATGCATATACACATACATATATACACAAATACATATACACGTGTGTATGTATGTATATATACACACATCTATATACATAGATGTGGGTATATGTGTATATATGCATATATATGTGTGTATACATAAATACATACATACACACATACATACATACATTTGTTTTTATTATTGTCCATCAAATAGTTGGGGTGGGGAATGCCCTCAGTTATGAGCTTCCTGTTAAATCGGCACACTTTGTTGCTCTCAGCAGATGTGTTTGTGCCCTCAGAGTCTTGGAGCAATGGCTACTGTGTGGCATGATTAAGGCTGGTGTGGGGAGGCCCTCCAGTTTGAGACAGAAGCCGTAGACAGCAAAATTGGGCCCAGTTCCTCACTAGCTCGAGGTAAAAGGACTGGGTCTTCATCCTTGACTGACTATGATGAGAAGGCAACCCTTCTGATCTGGCTTTCCCTCGCATTACAGGAAAACATTAAGGATGAATTTGCTTATTCTTCTCCAGCGATGCTGATTCTATTGATTCTAGCATGGCTACCTTTCTTCTTAGAAGGGAATGAGGATCATGTTTCCAGGGGAGGTCAGAAGAAGTGAAAAGCACTTCTAATCGCTTAGCTTTGTTATCCCACGGTAAATCTGCCTGACGGGGCCTGTCAGATCTCAGCTTCTTTTAAGGATCTATCGTGACGCCAGTATTTTTAGCCATGAGTTCTGCTAAGGCTAGAGAAACAAACATTTGCCAGAATGAAATATGTAAGATCCCAAGATCATGGTTCTCATCTGAGGATTCATGCCATTGGGTGTTAATCATAGGTTATCAAGTTGAGCCCACCCCCACCCAATCTACTTCCTTTATTTTACAGAATAAAAAAATAAAAATAAATAAACATATATAAATAATAAATAAATACAAATAAAATAAAATAATTGTTTCAGAAAGCTAAGGTCTATAGATATTGGGCAATTAGGTAGTAGAGTGGATTGAGTTCTGGGCCTGGAGTCAGCAAGACTCATCTTACTACCCGTGTGACTCGGGGCAAATCACTTAACTCTGTCTGCCACAGTTTCCTTATCTATAAAATGAGCTGGAGCAGGAAATGACAAACCACTCTAGTATCTTTGCCAAGAAAACCTCAGAGTCATGGAGAATCAGACACAAATAAAGAAAATGAACACAGCAACAACACAGATACTAAGCAACTCAACCAACATTACAGCGGGCAGTAAGTGGCACAGATGCGATTGGATCCTCAGTGCTCTGACCCTATAGTCAGCACTGACTCTTTGTGCCATGTTACTTCTCTCTCTCAATCCAGTCCCCCACACTTTTGTAAATATCCTACACAAAAGCTTTCTTCATATCCTTTGACTATTTCATTCTCCAGGAAATTATTCTTGGTCTTACATGAATGACTCAGATTTTTACAAAAGATATTTGATGTAAAGGGTTTTTCTCCTAATTGTTAACTTTTATTATAATAGTTGAATTTATTTTTCACTTTAAAAACTCTAAAAATATTTTGTAATCTAGTTATATGTTTTATCTCTTAGTTAAACATTCTCCCCATCACCAGATATAAAATGTATTTCCTTCTATTCTCCTTTTTTTAATTTATATGTTGTCTTCTGTATATAAGTCCTGCATCCATTGTGCTGTATAGTATAAGATAGTAATCAAAGATACTTTCAATGACACTGCTTGCCAGTTTTATAAGTAGAGTAGGAATTCCCTCCTCCCAGCTCTCAGTGACTTATGTGCTTGGCTTTATTAAACTCTTGATGAGTTTTGGGTATTGCCAATTAGGCTATCTCACTGATACACTTAAAAAAGAGTACCAAATAATTTTGACAGTTTTCAGAAGCAATTAAAATGAAAATCTTTTTGTATTATTATTAGAGATCTAGTAAGATCTCTAATATTAGAGATCTATAAATACAAACAATTCTGAGGTTTCACCTCATGCCCAGTAAAATGATAAAGATGATGAATTATGAAGATTATTAATAATGCAGGGGATATGGAAGATGACTACACTAATACCTTTGTGGTGAATTGGCCCAACCATGATGGAATATAATCTGGAATCATATAAGAAAAGAAACCAAACCACTCATGTCCATATTGAAAAAGAAAACTCAAAACTGAGCACATACCCCAGAACATCACAAGGATAGAAACAAAGGACCCAAATATACTAGCATAACCATAACAGTACTCTTTGTGGTAGTAAAAAAAAAAAAGCTGGAAAGAAAGGTTAGGCTTGACTGAACAAATTGTGGCATATTCATATATATTCTATGACCATACTCTTTAAAATGATGAATATAAAAAAGGAAAGAGAATAAATATCTACTGCATGCCAGGCACTAAGCTAAGCACTTTAAAACATTATCTTCCTTGAAAATTCAGTGATGTAGATGCTATTTTTATCACCATTTTACAAATGAGGAAACTGAGATTAAGTGACACCCCGAATCAAAAAGCTAACAAGTGTCCAAGTTGGGATTCCTGTTTCAGTACTGTATCTCATAACTGCCTAATATGAGAAATGTAGAAAAATAGAAGATTTGTATTAACTGATTCAGAGCCCAGAAGGCAAAACCAGAAATATGATGACTTTTATTGCTGTTCAATCTTTACAATCGTATCTGACTTTCTGTGACCCCATTTGGGGTTTTCTTGGCAAAAACAATGGAGTGGTTTGCCATTTTCTTCCCCTGTTCATTTTACAGATGAGAAAAATGAGGGAAGCAGGGTTAAATGATTTTCCCAGGGTCACACAGATTGTCATTGTCTGAAGTCAGATTTGAACTCATGAAGATGAGTCTTCCTGACTTCAGGTCTGGCACTCGATCAACTTCACCCCCAGCTGCCCAAATAAGATTACTTCTGTAAATGCAAACAACTCTAGTTTACAGCTAAACTTATACTGTTTGCAGCAATCATAATGGTTCTGGAGAAAAGAGAATGTAACATATAACACTTTTGCTGAAAATACGTTCTGGTTTTGAGCATGGAAGTTTGCATGTGCTCTCAGATTTGGTTTTCTGTCACTTGCTTTTGCTTAACTGTTTTTTCTTTCTTATGTAGAAGTAACTGATGACAAAGGCAAGCCTATTGAGAAAGAACATGGGTATCACTTCTCCTACCTATCCTTTCTCTCTTCTCGTGAGGCCTCTACACTAGCTGAGAAAACCCCATTACTTACAACTCAGCTATTCGATTGCCAAAGTCTCTTACTTGTTCTCCCTGCCTCTGGCCTTTCTTTTTTCCATCCATCCTGTGTGTAGTTTCCAAATGGATCTTCTGGATGATGAATGTTACTTCTGTCATCAAGTACTTCCCATAGCCTCTGGGATAAGATACACACTTGTCTCCCTGCCATGTATAGTTAATTCCATCTTCCCCTTTTTAGAATGACTTCTTATCACTCTGTTTTGCATCCTAAGTTCTGGTCAACCTGGCTGCTTCTTTTCCCCATGTGTGGGATGCTCTTCCTCCTTAATTGCCTCCTCATGGAATCCCTAGTTCTCTTCAAGGTTTAGCCTAAGTTTTACCTCCTATAGGAAGACTTTCTTGGTCTCCTGGTTAGTAGTGATTCTCCTAACTCTATAATTGCTTTGTATTTTCTTTGTTTTGTCTCTCTGTGAACATCCCAGTTTTTCCTGATAGCATCCAAACTCTCTGGAGGCAGCAATGGTTTTCATTTTATCTTTATATTTCCAGCACCAACCACAAAGCTTGGCACATAGCAGATGTCTAATTACTTATTCATAAAAGTAGTAAAATGGAAAAAGAGAGCAAAAGTACAATTTTTTAAAGAAAAAAAAGATAAAGAAATAGGACCCTAGACAGTTAAAAAAAAAACCCAAAATTTTGCCAGGATCAAGTTACTGAGGATCTGGGCTGAGATCTTGGCTTATAGTTAAGGCAGCTTTTAAGTATATGCCAAGATTTTAGTCCAGATCCTATATAGCTCCATCTAGTACTGTTTCTATTATACTAAAAATATGAAAAATAAAGTATACCCTATCCATAAAGAGTTTATCCTTGTTCAGTCATTTCAGTTGTGTCCAACTCCCTGACCCCTTTTGGGATTTCCTTAGCAAAAGGTGTTTTGACATTTCTTCTCCAGCTCATTTTACAGATGAGGAAACTGAGCTAAACAAGTTTAAGTGACTTGCCTCAGGGTCACACAGCTAGTGTAGGTGGCCAAATTTGAATTCAGGACAATGAGTCTTCCTGGCTTCATGCCCTCTACTCTGTCCTAAAGAGCTTACAATGTTATAATATTGATGGTCTATAAAAGATGGACTAGATTTCATTCATCTTCCTTGGCTACCAAGGCCTTAAATTTTTCAAGAATTTCTTGCTGCTTGGACTTGTGGTTTTGTCTAAATACAACCCATATCAAAACAACCACCATGAACTAGGACTGACATTATGCTGCTGTTTTGATATCTCCAGCACTTGGCACATAGTAGGTGTTTAATAAACTGCTCTCTAGTCCTCTATATGAATTATGCTTTGCTGCTAATGGAAACTCAGCAGGGTGAGGGCAGCTGTGGGTAATATTTGGCTGACCAGGGCGCAGGAGATGGGCATGCATTTGTGAGTGGATTGTTGCCCTGGGGTCTACAAACTTATTGCTGTTGCCTTTTTTAATATTTTGAGAAATTCACTTCAATATAACTGGTTTCCTTTGTATGTCTATTTCATGCATTTGAAAACATTTTGAGATGGGTTCCATCAGTTTTACCAGAGGAGCCTTCAGGACTCAGAAAGGGAACGCATGAACATTTCAGCTGATCATCTCACCACTGCAGGAAGAGAGAGAGAGAGAGAGAGAGAGAGAGAGAGAGAGAGAGAGAGAGAGAGAGAGAGAGAGAGAGAGAGAGAGAGAGAGAGAGAGAGAGAGAGAGAGAGGAGAGAGAGAGAGAGAGAGAGTGTACGTGTGCGTGGTGTGCATGCACATGCATGCTTTTCACTGTGATGGAACAAGATTCAGAGGAATGTCCAAACTACAGAACAGTTTTTTTTTCTTTTCTTTTGTTTTTAAGTAACTGAATTCAAAAGCTTTTCCATCCAGCTTAAATTTAACTTGAATGATCAGAAGTTATCAGTTTTTCATCAACAATTCAGAATCCTACCTCTGCTTCCCAAACTCCATCAGTTTACAAACAGCAAAACTTTAGAAAACATGATATTTCTATGAATTGCAATTTCACCAAGTTCATTTGGGAATCATTTCTACAGCAACAAGTAACAGAAATAGAAGACTGCCCCCAGGTATTATTTTGCTGCAGTGAAATTTAAAGAACAGGGAATGCATTTGATACCTTTTCGAGATTTTGCCTGGGATGGATTGGGTGAAATAGAGTTGCAACCATAGGGACTTAGGAACTAGGCATAAGACAGGCTGGCAAAGTGCAAAAATATTAGATCCACTGTCAGAGGACTTGGGTTCAGTTCTTTACTCAACCACTTAATAGTCATGTGATCTTGAAAAAAAGTCACTTTTCATTTCTTTGAACCTCAGTTTTCTCAACTGTGAAATGGGGATGGGATCAGATTAGAAAGCCTCTGGGTGTCCCTTTAGTCCCAAATGTATAACTGAGAAGGGGGAGGGAGACATCAAAACTTCTTTTAATGAGATTATAAAATTGATGATGAAGTCACAGGCATTGGATGTAAAAGAGACAAAAGCCATCATAGTGTTTTATTCTAGAAGGGAATTTAGATTTTACTTGGGTTGTTATAGAAATATTGTCCCTGGAGAGAAAGAGATGGCAGCTAGGTCTGAGAAAAAGGAAATGCTCAGAGTCCAGGGAAAAGGGAATCCCTAATAAACTTTGATTTCCATTCTATTCAAGAGACTTGCCTTAGGGAGTGGGGGTGGGGATTGCTGCCTATTTCAACTACTCTATATATTCCTTAAGTAGGGATTTGGGCAGCTAAAGCTAGCAGGAGTTTTTTGAGTTAAAACAAGTGAATAAAGAAGCCATGCTCCATGGGGCTAATTTTCTCTTCTATTCTCATCCATACTGTTCTTCCCCCCGCCCCCCATCAGATTTAGTATCTATTTGTGAAAATTATGTAATATTTCTGGGAAGGATTTGGTGGCAAAGATATAAAGAATTCATGTACTATATCTTATTTCATATTGAGCATGTACCTTACAGAATATGGACAGTTTTAGACTCGTAACAGCATGTTTTGTGGCATGCCTCAGTGTTTCTTAGAATGGAAAAAAGAAATGAAATTTTAAAAAGGAAAAAAAAAAGGTCTCCCATGGTAACAAAGTGAATCCTAGAAAGGGTCCTAAAAATCACCCAAATGACTCCTTAAAAGTGCAAAGAAAAATGGGATTTTCTAAGGACAGTCTCCTTTGAATTTAAATATCGTGTTCCCTGAGAGAAAATAAGCTTCTGGAGGGAAGGGATGACATAGCTGTGGTCTTTGTATTCTCCCCACTACCCAGTTCTTATCAAAATGCCAGTTCTTAGCAAAAATTTAAACATATTTGTTGAGATGGATCTAGGAAGAAGCCTCTGTTTGCTCTGAAATACTATTTACCTTTAAGGAAAGGATTAACAAAATGCTTTCTCTATAAGAGTCTCTTTTAGAGTTACCATAGTTAGCCAAAATGATCTTTAAGGCTCAGTTTGATTAATCTTCTCATTACATATATGAAAATCAAGACCCTGAAATACTAAATGACTTGTCCAATTAACTAGGAAGATTATACGGTCCATCTTATAAATGAGGAAACTGAGACCCCAGAGAGTATAATCAATCATTCAATCAACAAGAAATTATTAAGTGCTTACTTATATTAAGTTCTTCCTTTGTGCTAAGTTCTTAGAAAAAGCAAAATGGTCCCTGCCTTCAAGGAGTTTCCATTCTAATAGAAGAGGCAAAATGTGTGATGACTTTTGTCTGGGTTTTGATCCTGGGTTATCTAACTTCAGATCCACTGTGTTTTCCAAAGGCGTTAGAATCCACATTTAACTCACGGTCTCAGGCTCTCTCCACTCTAACCTTTATTGTAGCACACTGGGTAGAATAATGAACCTGGACAAAGAGCAACTAGGTTCAAATCCCTATTGGTTGACTGTCTATGAGATCTTGAGCAAGTCATCCCTTCTGGGACTCAGTTTCCAGAATGCAAAATGTAGGGGTTGGACTAGACAGTCTCAAGGAGACCATTTAGCTCTAAATGTGGGATCCTATCATCCCACGAATGGAACCTGTAATCTCAGACAGGCCCAGAAAGGTGGAACATTTTGAGAAACTGGCCAGAATGACCTCATGCTGATGCTCCTAGGCATTCTAGGCAAGGTTATGCACCAACAATTACTCAGACCCTCACTGTTAAAATCTAATTACATTTCCCCCCAGATTTTAGATTTATTATTTTGCTAAAGCTACCTTTACTAAACGAAAAACAAGAAAGGAAAGGCTATACACCAGGAAGGCAAAGAACACTTCAAAATTACCTCTCCTAGACATCATCATAGAAACACCAAAAAAGACCAGTATTTACATAATTGTTCATTACTTCTTCTAAATTCTAACAGATTGACTCAACGTTGGCCATTATTTGCTTTAAATTTTAAAAAAAAACACATGTATCCCCACAGAAAACGTTCTTCTAGGGGCCATTTAAAGACAGTTTGTCTTTAGATGTGAGTGAATCATAGATGTGGATCAGAAAGGAATAGGATATTTCTGGTACTCTGTAAAAAGCAAGTAAATTATTTTTTTCCCTCCTAACCCTATTTATAACAATGAAGTACAATCTCAGTGTAAAAGTATTGTATTGAAGTTAAACAAGACAGAGTTTCTGAAGCAAATAAAATGTAAAATGTACTGTGAGTGTTGGTTATAGCTATAGCCATACAGCTGTGTGTGTGTGTGTGTGTGTGTGTGTGTGTGTGTGTGTGTGTGTGTGTTTCATCTAGTGCTAAGACATCTGAAAGGTCCCAACTCTCTGGTAACTCTCAGAGAGCAGAAACTTCCTGAGTGATGGTGTGTCAGCTACACAATACATTTCTACCCCTTCACCAGTGAAATCCATTCATAGAATCTAAAGATACCAAGTAAAATGCTAAGTGAATAAATGGCAAGAACATAATTAAGAAAATGCAGGTCATATAATTATTTTGGAACTTTTCAAAAATCTAAAATGCTTTATTTTGCCATTTCATAAAGATACTGATGCACATGAAACTGAGCAACTTTATTTCTAGTGTCTCTATTGTCACCATAGCTATTTTAACAGAAGAGTAATGATGCTGGTTAATAAAGACATTTGGACAACCTGTCATTGACAGGCAGGGGAGAAAAAAAAATCTAAAAACCATTCAAGAAAGATGCTTAACAGTCTTGAAAATCAAGTGCCTGGATGAAAAAATGCAGTGATTGAGTGACATGTGAAATCATGTTTCCGTTCCTCAGCATTGCAGGGGCTAAAGATGAATTACTGTGCCATGCATGACAGGGAAAACAGAAAGCAAAAACTTGAAGGAGCCCTGGCTGAAGTTCTCAAATGCACTTTATAGAGAGAGATATTGTTCAAACTATGGAACATAGACTCTTCTGGAGGATCAAGCCTTGGTCTCAGATGGCCTTGGTCTCAGACGGAATAAACTTTTCTGAAAGAGCCGATGAGTTCCTAGCTCTGATGACACACTCACTTAAAGACACTTTCTAACACTGCATGGACACTGAAATCGTAAGATGTCTTCAGTGGTTTCCACCCAACTGGCTAAATCCCTTGTAACACCAAGCTAGCAAATACCACTCAAGTCCCTGTCCAACAGCTCCAGAGTCAATTGGACATGCCAGGCTGTGCCATACATCCTTTGTGGTTTACTGCAGTGCATTCAGAGTCAGTGGAAATGGCACTTGGAAATCAGGATAGTGTGACAGGAGATTACTTAACCTTAGGCACAGTGAGGAATCTCAGGAAATCACCCTTAGCTAGTGATGCAGCAATAA
The DNA here is from genome assembly GCA_023548195.1 of Bettongia penicillata ogilbyi. Classification (NCBI taxonomy): domain Eukaryota; kingdom Metazoa; phylum Chordata; class Mammalia; order Diprotodontia; family Potoroidae; genus Bettongia; species Bettongia penicillata. Next base: position 4,388 of record JAJHZJ010000194.1, on the reverse strand, counting down.
GAGGTACTTAATTCAAAGACCCAGAGTTGCTTAAGATCCATTTCCAGGAACCAAGTGGGGAGCTCAGAAGGGATTCTCCTGTCAGACTGCAAGGGCATGCAGATCTAATAAAAGAACCCGGGGAAGGGAGGTAGAGGGAGAGGAGTGGAGACTGAGGTTCTCACTAACCTTTCTGCTGCTTAAAGGATTGGATCGAACCTGAGTGGTGAACCATTTTCTTTCAGCTGAGCTCCGGGGAACTCACGCCAGTGCTGCAGGGAGAGAGCACTCCGGAACTCCTCAAGATCGGGAGCTTCTGGAGCTGTGGGCAACCCAACACCTGCTTTAGCAGGCGCTCTGCCGGAGAGGCTCTCCTCCTCACCGTTGTCATAGAAACCCAAAAGGGAGGTCCAGCGTCCCGACTCCCCTTAGTGGATACTTTGGGAACAACCCCCAGCATCAGTAGCACGCAGACAGAGCCAGGAAAGGATGCTATGCATGGTGTAGGCTTTCACATCCTAGGAGAAACATGCGTAGTGCTCTGCCTTGGGTTATAAATAAAAGAAAGGCAGCCAAGCAGGATGGAAAACCTTCCACAAAAAAAGTCCTAAAAGTTGATTTGCTGTACCAGGAGAGGACTTAAACTGAACCCAGGTATAAATGAGCTCAGTTTTGCAAGAAAGCCAAGGCTGCAGGTTTGTAGGGGCATATCTTTGGAAGTAGAACTAAATGTATAGACCAATCCCTTAATTTTACTGATGAAGAAACTGAACAGCAGAGAAGGAAATTAACTTGACTAATATCACACAGGATGAAAGTAACAAAGCCATTGTCAAACCAGATTCCCAGAAACTAATATTCCTTCCTCTGAGCAAACTGGTCTCCCGAGATTGAAGGGTAGAAGGGATTTGGGGTCCTTTAGTTCCCCTTTGCTCCTACATCTTCCCTTTACAGATGGTGAAACTGAGGTCCAAAGAGAGGCAGTGATTTGAACAATGACTCCTCACTAACAGATGCTGGAGCAAATTCTATGCTCGCACTGCGGTACCTTGTTGATATTACAGCAATACCTGGATACCATGTAACACTAAATACAAATGAATCTTTGAAACCTTCAGAAAATAAACTGAATTGACAACAGTAACAGTGGTAACAGCAACAACATACAAGTGTACACACACACACAAACACACACTAAACCTAGAAGGTGCAAATGTTAGTGTCTGACTGACTTTTAGAATTTAACTATACGATTCAAAATTTACAGCTGAGGGCATTTGACTTTCCACAAGTCAAATGCCTCATTCATTCTCAAGCTTCCTTATTTATAAAATGGGTAGGGGACTAAATACATGATTTCTAAGGTTTTTTCCAGCTCTCAGGTCCCCAGTCCAAGGTTCTTCCTAATACACCACTGTTGTCCAGCCCCTACTCTCTTTTCACCCTTTGTCATCAGTATGACAAGAGCTAAGAGATGGACAATTGTGTATTTAGGTAGCTAGATCAACTGAGAGGTCATATGGAGCAATGATTGGGGGAGGTATGCAATTTCCAAATTGGATCCATCATATTGGGTTACTCTTTTTTTGATCTTTGAGGATAGCTAGGCTACAGCACCAAGGCAGTGCAGAGCAACGAAAAGGTTCACAAAGATGGACACTGAACACTCCAAGAAAAGAGGCACTAAGCATACAATAGTCTACTTGTATTGGAGTCACTTACATAACACAAGTGTCCTTTTTCCCGATCAGGGAAATGGTCTGTATAGAGGGTTGTTTCTAGCCACAGGTATAATAAAAGGCTTCTCAGGTTCAAGTGCCATAAATTTGACTTAGTAATTTCCTCTCCTTAAGCCTCAATTTCCACATCCATAAAATGGGAACACTATTCATGTGAACTGCCTCACAGAATTGTTTTGAGTATGAGATTCTCTCTCTCTCTCTCTCTCTCTCTCAACACACTCACACATATATTGTATATATATATATATATATATATAATATATATATATATGTACATCCATATATCTGTTATATCTGTTGACCTACATTGTCTTTACGCTATGACTATGAAGCAGCTATATATGGCATTGCTTCATAGTCATAGCATGAAGATAATGTAGATCAATGGATCAATAGTGTTAATTAAGTGCTATTTATTCTATGGAAGCTTGATGGCACAGTGGATAGAGCTCTGAGCTGGAGTCAGGAAAACTGAGTTCAAATCTGGCTTCAGACACTTCCTAGTTGTGTGACCCTGGACAACCTTGTTAACCTTGTTTGCCTCAGTTTCTTCATCCATAAAATGAGCTGGAAAAGGAAATGTCAAATTACTCTAGTACCTTTGCCAAGAAAACCTCAAATGGGGTCATAAAGAAGCAAACATGACTGAAATGACTGAGCATGGCAAACATGTACTGAGCATGTACTGAGCATGACTGGCTCTCTCTCTCTCCCTCTCTGTGCATGTATGAGAATGTATGTCCATATAGATACCTGCTACTTTGTGCTTATAATACACCCAATAAACTATTACTATTATAAAATAAAAGTATATTAAGATCCAAAGTGCTCGAAAATGATCTCTCCTCTCCCTAAGACAGCACCATATTGGAAATTTCCACAACAGAGTCACTTCCTTCAATTACAAGAGTATCTCTAAAAGGTTCTTTTTCAGTCATTCCATTAAGACTCTACTCCCAAACCTAATTCTGACATGGTGGTGAATCTGTTTCAAGAACTCATCCAGTGATAGTCTACATATGCCTATGGCAATAGGCCCAACCTATTAATCAATTGATACATATATATCAAGTTTCTGGTAGGTGGTGGGCACCAAACTATGCTCTGAAGATATGAAAACAAGGTATGAAATAATCTCTATTTGTAAAGAGCTTACATTTGAATGGGAAAGACAGTAAGTATGTGCTTAAATATAGACTGAATCAATATGAATCAACTAAATAGAAAATAGCTAAATACAAGATAATGTGGAATGGTGGGTTCAGGGAATACTTTATGAATACAGTGGTTCATGAGGTACACTTTGAAGGAAAGGGGTTTGGACAGATAGGTGGTGCAGTAGATAGAATACTGACCTTGGAGTCAGTAGGACCTGAGTTCAAATGTGGCCTCAGACACTTACTAGCTGTGTGACCCTGAACAAGTCACTTAACCCCAAATACCTTCCAAAAAAAAGAAAAGAAAGAGAGGGGAGGAGAAAATATTTTCCAGCCATGGAGAAAGTACAAAGCAAAAGCATAGAGACTGTAGATGGACTGTCATTTGTGAGAAACCCAGAGAAGGCTTTTTTGGTTAAATAAAATATATTAGTGTTATTGTTGTAATTACTGCAACATTAGGTAGCATTAGGGTAGCATTTACAAAAAGTTTTATGAATATTACTTCATTTTATCCCTGAAATGACTCTGGGAGAGGAGCTATTGCTACTTCCATTTTACATGTGAGGAAACTGAAATAAAGTGACTTGCCCAGGGTTACACAGTTAGTAAATGTCTTTGGTTGGCTTTAAATTCATATCTCCCTGACTTTAAGTCCAGCACTGTATCTACAGGGCTCCCTGGAGGGATATGAAGGAAAATCATCTTTAGTAAATTGCTCCAGTAAGACAGTTTTGCCCAGGTGACAAGAAAGAGAGGTTCAATGTCATGCTTGGGAAAACAGGAAGCAGGATCAGTCCATCTAAAATAAAGAGTTCATAAAGGGAAAAAATAGGAAATGAGATTGGAAGGGGAAATGGGAACAAGACTACAGGGGGTCTTAAGTGCCAGGTTGGGGTTTTTAGGCTATATCCTATGAAACTATCTAAAAAGGCATGGTGGTATATGATTGTGTTATTAATGAACATTTAAAGCGATGAAGTAATTTGAAATACAGGAGACATTTCTAGCATCGTCTTGGATTTTCTTCATACTTGTACATGATACTTATATTGTAACATGCTGTACCTGGAGTCAGTAAGAACTGAATTCAAATCCCATCTCTTACACTTACTAGCCATGTGACCCCAGATAAGTCACTGAATTTCTGTTTGGCTCAGTTTCCTCAATTGTAAATTGGGGATAACAATAACCTCTACCTCCTAGTTTTGTTATGAGAATCAAAGGGGGTAATATTTGTAAATTACTTTGAAAGTCATCAAGTGCTATATAAATATCTTCTGTTATCTCTGTCATCATCTCAGCAGCTTCCCCACTACATTCCACTGTTCTCCATGATCATTAGCTTCTCAGCTACCCTCATTCTAGTCAACCCTGATTTAAGACAAAATATTTCTCACTGACACTCAATGCTCCAAAGAATTCAAGAGATCCCCTCCAGGGATGCAGATCGCATAACCTACTTGTGATCACTTGGCCAATTCGGAATCAATAATCAAAATTAAGTAAG